>OX457077.1:14597600-14602600 GCA_949752815.1 Conops quadrifasciatus | reverse complement strand
TATTTATTTATTTATTTATTTATTTATTTATTTATTAATTTGTTTATTTATATATTTATTTATTTATTTATTTAATTATTTTATTTATTTATTTATTTATTTATTTATCTATTTATTTATTTAATTTTTTATTTATTTAGTTCTTTATTTCTTGTTTATAATTCAGTAGATGTTCATAATCACCGCATTTATATTTTTATGCGTTTGTAGCGATCGATCACTCGATCGTACTGCATCGATCGACTCTCTAGAAAAGTTGAAATTTTATTGTTTGTGAGAAATTTGAAAAAAGGTGATAAAATAGTTGATAAATAAAGAATAAAGCTACCGAACTGACATAACGCTGTCAGTCAGTCTTATGCAATCTCTTCATAGATTTCGCAAACGAATTTGTTTTTTAAGAATCAGACTCTTTTAACCAGAAACTAGGAACAATAATAAATCATGGCATTAAAACAGTAAAATGTTGGACTGTAAAATTTATCAACACTCTCAAAGTAGTTTCAAAAATTTCTCACAACAAACTGGGTCACTTCTATGCCCCTAATCCCCTTCCGCCACCCCCGCCCGCCATTCGGTCTTTTTACACTTTATCGCTTTTGTGTTTTTTTTTATATAAGCCCACTAAAAAAAGGCAAATTTGTCCAAAAATTTATTGAATTTCTGATTGATTACGGACCGTTGCCGTTGCCGTTGCCGTTGCCGCAGCCGCTGTGAAGATCAGCTACCGATCGTTAAAGCATTTTATTTGTTTTCTCACTATGACCAAGACAAGAAGGCCATAAAATTAGAGAATTAGCGTCTTAATAAAATTATGGTTGGCTTTCTGGAGTGGGCCCTGACGAAAACACACCGAAACAAACAAACAACCAACAACAATGACAATTGACAACTATTTAAATCTTATAATAAGTACAATAACCACCAGACCTTTTCCAGGAAAGACAACGGACAACGCACCGCCAACGTACGTCGCACAACGAGCTTGCTGCCGTTACCGCGCGGGCGTGCGTTTCTAACTTTCTGTGGAAAAACGAGAAAAAACCACACACACTTCAATGATTGAAGACTGTAACTGATTGACTTGTGCGGTACACGTCAAAATTTCTTACAAAACAGCGGCGGCAGCAATCCACAGTCGACAATACCTTCAGAGGTCAGAGCTCAAGGTTAAGACGACAGACAGAGACAGACGCTTCAATGAGATCGACACAAAAGCACATGCGAAGAAAGAGTATATAAAGGAGATAATGGAAAATCAAACACGAACTTCGTGATACCCAAAAAATTACCCGCAATAAATGCACAAAGGACCTCAAATGGTCTGTCATAATGGTCTGCGCGTCGTTTGGTTCGTCGACAGCGAGTAGAAGTCGAAATGCCAACCGTGACAGCAGCTCTTGCGTCCTTGGCTACCGCTAACGTATACAAACGAGGCCCTGAGCGCGTCTGTCGTCCATAAAATATCAATAGCCTCAACTGACAGAAGTCAATGTCAAGTCCGGCTGACAAACAATTAAATTTATGCCTTCTCTTTGCCCGCTCCTCGCGGGTGGCTACGTCTGTCCGTGTACAAGACTGAGCGATCGATTCACCGATCGTTGCTGCGATCGTAGTGATCAAGCAACAGTTGTGTACGAACACAGTTTGATGACAATTAGCAGCTCTATTTGACAGTTCTGCTGTGACAGTTGTGCTGTGCTACGGCCAACGACGCTGCTGTGACGTTGCGCGTGCCACTGACCGCTTGTCGTGTGTCGAGCCGCTTTGCTTTACCATTTTTTTTGGGCCTTTTCCTCGAAATGCAAAAACTACGCGCCTGGATGCATTTAGTACGTCTCATTCAACTAACCCGGGCCGTATAAATCGAGTCCTTGTGCACGCGTGGCATGCATTAGCGTCACATGGATCAAGATCAGCAGGCCTGGATCAACAGAGAGTTTGTTTAAATCGTTGCACGCACCAGCAATGGCGCTCATCAGTGTCATGGTCGCAAGAAAACTGCCATTAAAAGACCCCCGAGAGCAGTCGCAACGGCACCAGCACCGGCAGAAGCCATTAGAGGAACGATCGTTGAGATCTGGCTGATCGTGCGTTGAAAACGGAGTTAACCTTGACTTCCATTGCACGCTTCTGTAACGCACGAACAGCGAACAATGTGTTCGCTTACGGAGCCTCATTGCTGTCACACACACACACACAGTCCTAAACAACTGATCTACACTCGTAGATCTTGCGGTTGTAAGCGCGAGACCGAGCGTCGCTCCAACTAACTTCTAACGATGAGCTCGATCTCTAATGCTGCGAACGCATTCGTGTCCACTTTTGGAGCGCATCGCGATCTTGTTAACATGCGTCGCAGTCGCTTAAATGATGTTGTTGCGGTCGCTGCGTTGTGCGCCTAATCAGCCACCGCCTTAAGCAGGTTCGGTAAGTGAAGCGGCAGCAGCTGCAGTCGGTCGGCCGCTTGTTGCAAGCTCTGTTAACAGCCTTTCGCTTTGCCATATTTGCCCCGGCGACAGGTTCCGCGATTATCTGCCGCAAAAGTGGTCTGGCTGGGCTGTGCATAGTTTATGGTTGTCAATGAATAATGCGTGGCCAGCACATTTTTTGCCACTGCCGCTCTGCGTACAGATTGGTTTATATGAATACCTCAACGCTGATGACATACTTAAAGTCTCCGATGATGCACCAAATTTGGGTTGCAACGCAGAAAGAGTTCGGGACCGTAATCCGAGGTGGAGAAATGTGGCTTAGAGTTTGTGTGACAGTGTTAAAAGGTTTTTTGCAAATTTGGGAATCGTGAGAAACGCTCCTCACGAGGAGGCAAAGAGGTCCCCCAAGTTCTGCTCAAGTTTTGGCCATATTCGGAGGCTTAAATATGGAAATTGAAGGAAGAGAAACTTAGATTAATAACAATTTTAAGGTTCCTCTCGTAGGTTTCTCGTTGGAAGTTTCTCTGGTCTTCTCTCGGTTCTCTCGGATCCTCTGGAAAACCTCTCGGTTCAAAAGAGTTGAAGATCCTTTAGTAGATAAACAGATTTCTTCAGAGATGTCTACTTCTTGGATAATCACTTTTTCCGGCCTTGTATATTAAATAAAATGTCCGGCCTTTTATCAGCTCAGTCACACTTTTTCTTCTTCTGCTTCTATTCTGATAGGCTTCACATGCCGACTTTTTCACACGCACTATAATTAATTAAAACTACGCTTCGCAATCTCTCGGATACGCAGAGGAAAAGCTGAAAAATTCCTCAGATTTTTAACGCGTTCATCCGGTACCGGCCCCGCCGACTTCAACACTTTAAACTAACCTGATCGTCCGTCAGAGAGCGCTCGTTAACTATGGAAGGAAGCGCTGGAATTTAACTTTATTTCTCTACAAACCTTACGAATCCATGCAGACACGCAGCCACGCAGCCATAGTCACAGCCACCGCCACCACCGCCGCCATCGCCATGGCCTGCTAAGACCTGCTAAACGACGGTGCACCATTTACCAACGCTATGACGTTTAACGAGGGGCACAGAGCAAGGAACTCCGTGCGGAAAGCAAAGCTGCCGGAGCAAGGACTTGCTAAAAGCATCAGTTGCCTTTTTCGTGAATGAAGGCCTTCAAATAAATTCGCCCGAAAGTAACGAGCTCCCTCCGTGCTCGCGGATCTTCCTCACGGACTCTGCGCCCGACTCAGTGAACGACTTGCCGGCTGACTGGCTGGCCCTTCCATCATGAAGCAACAACCGCTCCGCCAGATTGTTTCTAATTGTAACTTTATTCGCGCATTTGTTGTACACATCAACTTCTCTACCGACTCTATTGCGGACGATCCTCAACCTCGGCTTCATCTTTATCTTCTCGCTCCCTTACTGCCCCCGCTCTGTCCGTCTGCCTCCACTACTGCCTGTGCGTGTGGCTGCTATAAGTTCTTCTTGCCTTCAGCAGCACCCAAGTTTGCAGCTCTTCTCTTCAGTCCACGCTACGGCAACTTGGGTGGTCTCGAACAAACAAGCGGCGCATCTTCAAAAGGAGCTCAAACACGCGCAAACACACCGAGTCCAACAGCAACTCCACACTCCAACAGTGATTTTAATTCGCTCAAGACGCGTCTGTGGTCGTCGCGCGTCGAGCCGTTTGTAACTGAACGGCATCGCTCGCTTTTCGGCATCGCCCCTTCTGCGTTACGGCCAACGGACGCTGGAAAGCAGCGCCCATTGTGTCGAATTCCGCGGAACGGTCTTTCGCCGGAATTCACAAATGAACTACGTCGGAAATCGTTCACGATCGGCGCGCAACGCTAAAGATGTCCGATGCGTAGTTATAATAAATTTTGCCAAGTTGATTTTCGAGCGATGCGGTCTCGATTGTTTTTTGCGCGCACGCGAAGAGACAGCCCGGAGACGTTGCGAAGATGTGTCCGGCGGACTTCTGGCGGACGAGTACGCGAGATCTCAATAGATGCAATATGATCGAGAACTAATGGGCTGGCTGGCTGACTGGCTGTCCAATGATCGTGGCAGAGTAAGTCTCGGTATTTTCAGGTACTCAAACGAAGTGAAGCTTAGTTTATGATTGCTTTGGAGTCCTTAAGAGCAAGCAAGTTGATAGCAAAAATGTCCGTCTGAATTTATCGAAAAAGAAGCTCAGACAAAACGCTTCGAAAATGGGACGCATTATAAAGGTCCGTTCATTTTGGAAAGAGAGACTACTTAATGGTAAGCGCTAGTAATGGTGATGATGGTATGTCAGAGGGTGAAAAATACTTGACCTTAATTAGACTAAATTCGGGAATTACTTAAAAGCGCAATTAAAAGGGGGAAAATGGTCTAGTGTGTCTAGAGCAACGGTGAAGAGTTGTTTAATTACGGGACAGTGCTACAAAGAAGAGGGTCGTTAGAATGGTTCACTTTTCCTGATTTAGACTTTCACGGCAAATCATTCCCTCCGAGAGATTTTGGTTGGTCCTGGCCCATTTACATTTGGTCCCTTCATTTTTAAACTCT
>OX457077.1:14237600-14592600 GCA_949752815.1 Conops quadrifasciatus | reverse complement strand
AAGTCTAGAAACGGAAGAAGAAGAAGAATAGAACAGAGAGCTCAGACCAAGAGGACTCGATCATCGTGCAAACGAAGCGATGGAGAAGCAGCAAGTGCACAATCTTTAATAACAACTACGAAAACCACAGGAAATAACAACAACAACAACAATAGCAGCATTATATATACACAGAAATAAAAAACTGGTATAAATATTGTAACAAATAAATAAATACTTCGCTTTGGATTGTGTGAAGTCCTCGTTTTGAAAGCGGTCAACCGATTTTACCCTCATCCGATTTGTATATGTATGTTCTCTCACTAATAGCGATTAAAAACTTAAAAAATTACATAGAGTCTATGAAAATTTCCAAAAAAATGCTTTCTCTTTCTTTTGCGCATGAGATTATCCGATTTTTTCCTTCAAAATTACTTTGTGTTTATAATTCAGATGAAATTTTTCGAACATAGCGTCATAGATAAATAAAGTTTTATCGCTCACTGATTGTGTTATTTTCTACATCTGATTATATTTCAGACATTTTTACACGATTCTGTGCACCTGCAAACGATCAATAGTGGATTTTTAAGAAAAATCGTGCGGTTGTGATTTGCAGTCGATCGTCTTTTTGTTACAGATTTATCGTTTATATCGAGTTTTAACACAGATTTATGGTTTATATCGAGTTTTTCATGTACGTTATGTGTCTATTTATTTTTTGTTTCAGTGTAGCGTATTATTTTAGCGGACGGAGGAACGTGCGCGCATGCGCAATCGCAATATACTCACAATAATTGAACGCCATCATCGATATCTGCAACAGAGCAAGAGCAACCTCAACAAACACAACAACAACGACCGTAACCGCAACCGCTGCAACCACTGACCGTTGATTGTGCGGCAAAATAGCACGCAGAGGGCGCTGGCATAACCGTAGGAAACGATGTGAAAATGTGGCGAATAATGATAGAAAATCGTTGCAATCATTGCTGGTTGTTGTTGTTGTGGTTGCTGTGTTTGTGTGATTGCCGATTTAGTTAATATTTACTTTAGCGTATCCATAAACAAATAATAAAAAATAATTTAAGTGTTCGACGATCGGGCGGTCGTCGGTCGGTGGTCGATCGATCGCTGCTGGGGCAAAAACTGTGGGCGTATACAA
Organism: Conops quadrifasciatus; assembly: GCA_949752815.1. Lineage (NCBI taxonomy): Eukaryota > Metazoa > Arthropoda > Insecta > Diptera > Conopidae > Conops > Conops quadrifasciatus. The sequence goes on along the minus strand of OX457077.1, from coordinate 14,591,456 downwards.
AACATAAACTTTTCACTCGTTGCCAATATTATCACTTTGGGCAATATTTTTTTACGGGTTGAAACAACAACAACAACAACAACCAACAACAACAACCAACAACAACAATAACAATAACAACCGACAACAACAGTAAAAATCGCAGAAAACAATCACGTAATCGAAGACAAAATAACGAATCGTCGAATTGTCGAATTTAACTGAATTTTAAAATGAATGTTTGGCAACAACAACAACAACAACAACAACAACAACCAACAACAACAACAATAAGCCACACAATGGCAACAGCCACAACTAAAAAAGAATCCTTTTGAAAACCGAACAAACGAACGCGCAGGCAATAAATTTTATTCACTTTTTCGTAGTTTAAGCGGAGGAAGGGTGAGGTCAGAGAGGAAGGGATGGAGGGGAGGGAGGGAAGGAGTTTTCATGGGCCAGAAGGTGGCATGTAGCGAAGCCATGTAGCAAGCGGCACGCACGCAGGCGCACGGTCCACGCTTAACAGATTTAGTGATCGCGCACAAAGTCTCACTAAAATCTTGATTAAGCAGCCTCGGACATCTTTAGTTAGTTGTCTGTTGTGTCGTCCTGGTAATGGCCATGGTGCTGCTGATGGCCGGCGATACGGTGATACGGCGATGCGGCGACAATGTCGATCGCGGTGGTTGTGCTTGGTCGGAGCGATCAGCAAAAACCTTGAGTAACGTTAAGCAAACACGCACAAAATCCGTTGCGAATGCGTTAAAACCGTTCGTTCGTTTTGTTTGTCTTTGGGCCTTTTTTCAGGATTCTTCTTGAATACTTTACAACAACAACAACAACTAGAACAGCAAGAGAAACCAACAGCAAGATGAGAAACAATTCCTGACCCGAACGCCATTCAATTCCCAGAAAGAGCGACCGAGAATGCTACGCTTTTATTTTTTTTTTCATTTTGTCCAAAAAATGTTAAGCTTTTAAAATTCGTTCGTCTTTTGTCTTTTGTCTCTTGTCTTTTGTCTCTTGTCTTTTGTCTTCTGCGCGAATAAATGGTAGTAAAATGGAATTGATGATGGGTTCAGTTATAGCAACTTAAAGTCGCAGCAACGAAGAAATTGAAACTATTTGCAATTGATTGCAAAGAGTTCAGAAAGGACCCAGACGGACGGCTTGCTTCCATGAAGCCAGCATCATCGCCATGCCGCTGAATGGTACTCGCAGAGATGTCACTATTCCGTCATCAATATTTCAAAATTCATAAGCAATGCCCGGTCGCTCGATTGCTCGATCGTCTCCGGCTGCGTATCGTTCTCGGCTGCGAAACATTGTCACCGCGCCGCAATTATGTCGCGCCGCGACGCAGCGAGCGCTACGTGTTAATTTCGCGACCATCGAGTGAGCAGCTCGAGTGTCATCAGAAGGAAGTGATGACGGACGGCAGCGTCAGCGACGGTTGAGAATTCGAGAAGCGACCAAGTAACAAATGACAGGAAATTCCACTAGTATTATTAATACATACTTCAAAAGCTGCAGCCAATATTTTACTCAGGATGAGGAAGAGCGTCGCTTCAGATCGTTGTCGTTGACAATCGGTGCCGATAAAATGGCCAGTAGAGAAGATATTATTGCCATAAACAGTGTTGTTATTACTTCGTTGTTGTAAATGTTGTTGGTGTTGGTGTTGGTGTTGTTGTTGTTGTTGTCGTCGTCTTTATTGCGGTACGATCAATTTAATGCACATAAATTAAATTGTTAACAGCTATGAAGAATACAAAAACAACAACAACAACAACAACAACACCAAGTATTACAAAGCGTTGCCACCTTTTCCGTTTATGGGCAGCAGCAGTAACAACAGCTGTAAAATAAAACGGTTTTCATTTATTTTTAACCCTCGACCACCTCCCGCCACTCAAACCTTCTTCGCCTCTCGTTATTGAAACTCTTCACAGTTACGATATTTCCTTAATCTTGTTTCGAAAGAGATACGAGCTCTTTTTTATTTCTTATCTCGTGATTTATTTCATCTCCGCAATCAACGATCATGTGAGCTGTCACCTGTCAAGATTTATGCACGTCAGCTGTTTCAGCTTGACCCAAAAACACAGGCCGCGATGGCTTCAGCGACGCAGCGATGGTGGTCGCCTGCACCACCACGACCATCGCTTCATTTCCTTTGAATATCACGCCCCAACCGCGCTTTCTCTCAACCACCGCTATCGCCTCTCAACAACCCTTCCGGTGATAATTTAATTTTCCAAAATTTGCTTTTCTGCGGAATTGAAAAACAAAAAAAAAACAATTAATTAATCGTGGTCAGCGTCACTGAGCCCGTTCCTCAGCCACAGCCTCAGTCTCAGCCTCCGCCTCCGCCTCATCCTTCGCCTCGATCGTTCACTGATCCGGGTTCAGAGAATTTCTTGTTATTGCACTTCTATGTCGCCATATTTACGTACGTACGCACGATCTCTCACGCGACGTGATAAGTCACTAAATGCGAGGACTTTAAAGGTTTTCGCCACTGAGGCACGTACGAATTGAAACGAAATTGAGTTGTAGCGTGGAGCCGTAGATGGAATCAGCGCCCGATTTAGGATCATTAGAGAAGGTCTACGTGACGTGGTTCAACGCCTGAAATGTGGTGCGCTGCGGTATAGAGCAAAATAAGCCACTTAGATTAAAGAAGAGGAGGAAGAAAGGGACGGGGAAAAATTATGAAATCAGGCAAAATAAAATAACTATTTTTTCAAAGTATGAAATGATACTACTAATCAGTATATGACAAAATTAAAAGTAAGTAAGTTTTGTATTAACTAAAACTTAGCTGATACACAAACCCATTTTCAAAATACTGCAAAAATTGTGGATTTTTTGTGGTTTTTTTTCTTGTTGATTAAAGATTTTTTATAAGTTTCCAAAAATTCAGGAATTTTAAAATTTTTTCTACAATTTATCGTTTATAAAATACTCATTTGGGCGCCAAAAAAGTTTCTTAGGCCCTTTAACCCTTCCTTTGTCTTACTAACCACGAATTTATTAACTCGACAACCAAATTAACAATAGATTAAGCAAAAACTTAATTGATTATGCATCAGCATCATCATCATCAGCACCACCATTATCGTCCTCGTCATTTCCAAAAGAGCCAATTAAATATATTGCGAGTACAGCAAAAAGAGTACTCGCCTTTTCATTTAGGGCTGGACGGACGGACATACATTCCTCATCAGGAAGATACAAATTAAATTAAAATGCTCGATGGACGCCCATTTTTCGCGTCCAACGTAATGGAAAAATTATGCTGAAATAATTAAAAAGAATCAACGCAGGCCGAACAAAGACAAAAGCAACGGCACAAGCAACGCTGGCCCAACGTGAGAGAACACTTAATGAAAACATGATTTTCATTATTATTTCTTCATACTCGTCGTCTTCAGCACGGATTGCTTAAGCGTCAACGCAAGTACGAGTACGAGTACGCCTTAAGCGTTAAGCGTGAGCAAGCGTGCAGCCAACGAGAAGCCAGCCGCTGAAGATGATTGCAGTGTTTTGTGCACTTTCTCGTGCTCTCTTTGCCGAAAGAGCCCCTTTTTTGTGTCTCTTGTGATCTCTTTTAACACGACGACGACGACGACGACGACGACTGACGCGCCATCTGCATTTTTAATGGAATTCTTTTGACAGCCATTTTGGTAGCTGCATGTACGTACAAACGTGTCGCGTCGTACCTTATTCTGCCCGGAATCTACCCAGGCAGTATTGGAGACCAAAGTATCGTTACGTTTTAGACATAAAGTAAAATGCTTTTTAAGTGATCAATTTATAAGCTTTTCCTGCGGCCCCTTCCCTGCCTTCCTTCGTTCACGCTTACACTTCACGCGCGCCTAAGGAGCGCGTAGTTGATTAAAGAAAATTACGACGTGCTTAAATAAATTATTTAACAAGCACATCATCAGTACAACGAGATCATATCAGATCACACCACGACACGATTTTGATGAGGCAGCTCTGACAATGTGGCTCAACATGAAGTTAGAAGTGGAGCGGGGGCACCTGTTGGGAAAAGTAGATGGCTTTATAGCGATTTTTTTAAATGTATAGGGAGCACTGAAAAGAGCGCTTGCTGATATCTCCGAAACCTTAAAAACTAAGCACTTGCGTGCTTAACCTCGGAATAAGAAATAAAGAAATCTTCTCCAATCTTATCAAAGAGAGTCTCGAAGAGTGAGAAAATTGCAAATTTTAATCGATAGTTGCCACATTGGGAAATACTTCCCACGTATGGGTATTTTTAATAGGTTTTGGGGGAAAAAAGTAATTCCCTGAAATTTTTTAAATACTTGGGGGAATTTTTAAAATGTTTGGGCATTTTTTCCACACCATTATTTTATAGATTTTACAACAAATGAGGTTGCTTGCTCGTGTATGAGTATGTATATTTCTTTTTAGGTTTAAGATTGCAAAAGATTGCAAAAGGTTCGCTTTGCTCTCTATTATTATACTATATCTATGTCCATATATACCATATTTGTTCAAATATACTTGTTTATTTCCGAATGGAGTAATACATTTTTTATTGTTTTGCATCAAAAAAGCATTAGTCCCAGCTATATTTTTGCCACGTGACATTTGGTGAAATTTTTTAACTAATTGTGGGTGTTTTTATTTACGGTGGTGGTGGGATTTTTTTTAATGCTACGTCATATAAATCCCAGAAGGGATTTTTAATTATTGGTCGTGGGGAAAAAGAGACTTTTCGCTGGCATTTTGCTTGTGACATAAGAACATCTGGTAACTACGAGTATAATCCGCACCCAACATGAAAATTTAATGGCATCCCAATAATTTGCATTTTATTTAATTTTCTTCATTTTTATTTTTAATTTTTTATGTCTTCTTTATTTCTTGATGATGTACCGCGCACGAAGGTAATGCACCGCAGGCGAAATGTTGTAGGTACGTGTAGCTTCAGCCGCTGGTTCCATCATACGATTTATATGATTTCATTATCGGTACCCGTTGTTTAAACGTGTTTTATTAAATCATAGCAATTTAAAAACTTGCAAAAATAATAACAATAATAAAACACCAAAAAATACGCCATAAAAAAACAAAACTAAGAGGACAAGAGGAAACGTTAAGTGTTTAACTGGCCGAGAGCTAAATGGCTCTAGCAATGGAAGCCAGCCAGGCCCATGAAAGAGAGGAGGAGAAGGGGAAGGGGGGGGGTGTCTTGACAGGGGGTTGCGCATGCGCGTGTTGGCATGATTTTTCCTTTTGCTTTTTGCCATCGTCGACATAACCAGCCTCGTTGTTGTTGTTGTTGTAATTGTTAGCAAGTACCTGCGGTGTGTGTGTGTGTGTGTGTGTGTGTGTGTGTGCATACGGCCATCCTTTCCATGACCACGCTATTCGCCACTTTTCGCGGCTGCATCGTACGATAATAAAAATAAAAGTAATAACTAAATAGCGCTCAGTGTAGCGCAATTTTCTAGCTCAATGATGCGGTGCACCAAGTCGCGTCCGACCGCATGAAGCGCATGCATTTACTACACCGAGGCAACAACAACAACGCGAAGGAGCGCACGATTTATGTTTTAATTTTGCGTTTAAGTGCGCGCATGCACCGAACGTCTGGCGGCGATGATGAGCGACGAGTACATGTTTCATGTTTTAATTTAAAAACCGCAACGGACGAGACGCAGGTGAGGAGGGGGAAGGTGGTAGAGGCAATAACTCCGCCCTCTGCCGGGGCACATTTTGATGAAGTAAGCGATTATGTTGTAATAAACGGACCAACGCGTACGTACAATCACTTCGACGATCGACCACTTTGGTTAATAACTATTTTAGCCGCTAACTCTAATTTAAAGAGTCCAGCCAAACTGTGATGATCAAGTGATGAGATTGCGGAAATAAATTAGCCGCGGCTGCGGTTACATCCGGTGCACGACGCAAGCTACGCCAACCAAAGAGAAGAAGCTCGGTTTGGATTCAGGACAGAAGAATACTAGTTGGTAGTTGGCAGTTTCTTCTACGCCGAACCAAGAAGTATGTATATAATATATATGAAAAACTTTACGGTTGCTACGAAAGTTACATAAATTTTCAAGCAAAGCTAGAAGCAAAAGGCGTTTAATTGTCGGGAATAGCTTTCTTGTAGGTAAAATCCGCTAAAAACTGTGGTCCAGAAATGACGAACTATTTAATTTTTTATAATCTACATATATTTATGATATGTAGAAAACAATACAGTTATAAGAACAACTTCAGCGCACAGATTGAAAAAAGTAATCTGAATTATAAGTGAAAAAATAATTTGAAAGAAAAACTAGAATTACAGACCTTTTAGCAATAGTAATGTTTTCTTTTAAAGGCCGTATACCTTCCTCTACTGGCAACTTTTCTTCATAGCTGTATTTCCTCTTCCATCCCCACCCCCCCCCCCCCCCCCTTCCGGTCTGCCTCTTGTTTTCTTCCTCTCTATTGCATTGTGTACCATTTAAACGCTTTTAAGCTATTAAAGGTTGGTTTTAAAAGCTAGCTAACCCCGATGACATGTGAACCGAACTGAATTTGCTTTTCGCCTGACACTTTATCGGTGCGACTGTTGCGGTTGGTCTGGTTCGCGGGTCGCCAGTCGATCGAGCGACAATAACGGCGCAACTGTGCCGGCAACTAATTAGCACAAAAATGGTAACTAACTGCAAACGCTATACCATAGTCCCACCAATAGCCCTTCCGGTCCCGTCGCAGTAAGGTTAAAACGGGGTCCTACTTAATTAGCAGCATTTGGCGTTGACAGCAATAAAACTGCTGCTGCTACGGTTGGTGTTGCTGATGTTGAACAATCTGAATCTGTTTACGAATTTTGCCAGAGCTACACGAATGCCGGCACAGCCAGTTTAAGGCTCGCCCGTTTCGCCCCGCAACACCGAAAATGCCGCACCACAGGTTGCTGCAACCACAAATACCGCAAGTTGACAGATCAGCCGATGCTTCTCTCCATCCATCCAGCAACGAAACTAATTTGCACTCTGGCTGAGGTGAAATGTGTATGTTGGTACAAACGAGTACCTTCAGAGCGTATCGATCGTTTGAAAATGCTCTAGTGCTGAGGCGTAGTGCAAGCCCAAAGGAATTTAATTAGTTGAAACGCTACCCCCGATGGCAGCCCCCCTGCCGGCCGATCAACCCACAATCGATGACCGCTTTTGTCGCTCACCCTGCGGCCGAATAAGTCGGCAACGGGGCGAACAAACCGCAACGAATTATGGTTGACAAACCTCAGCATTAAGTGCTACGCTTTGATTTGTCCTATCAAAAGATTGGTCGCAGTCCGATTGTTGTACAACACGGCACTGATGGTACAATATAAGCACTATAGTTCGCCTGGAAGAAGAAGAACGCACCTCGCTGCAGCAGGTACCGCGCCCTAGTGTTTGGCCGGGCTGGCAAGAAGTCACTCTCAGCGGGTGAGTTCTGATGTGCCGAGCGGTTTCTTAGGGCCAAATGAGACCCAAACAAATGACGACGATTGTTGGCGCAACAATGATTAGTTTCGGTTACAGACAAAGTGATCCTTACAAAAAGTGTGCGTGCGTGTGTGTGTGTGTGTGTGATCTTTTTAAGGATGTAACCGGAGGAACTGAGCGCTAAACAATGTGTGTGTGCTCTGAAGGCGGTAGATATTTTGGACGCACAGAAAAATGTGGTCAGCCGGCTGTCACAACACTGCAATTTATGTCTTCTATTGACGGCGAGGATAACAAGGATGCCGCCGCCGCCGCCGCCTGCTTCTTCTGATCCTACGGAGGCTCCTTTTTTCTCTGCTCTGTGTGGAGTTAATTTTTGATGCTTTTTGATAGTAAAACATTCCAAAATGACTTCGGAAACGTCCGCTATTTGACGACTGAATAGTGAGGATGGTTTAAGCAATATCTTCTTTAGTTAATTAGCTTCTTAAGCCATAAGCGGTCGCCAAAAAAGCAGTCTGCAAAAAACCGACAGTCTCAATTCAAACGATTTCAAATAAATTGCAAACACTTACAATAAGATCAGCGTCAAGAAATACAGACTTTTACACTGCAGAGCTCGAACCTCAGCTGCAACAACAACCACAACAACCACAAAAACGACAACAACAACAACGACGAGCGAGCGAAAACATAAATACTCATTTAACACTCCCGATTCTCGATTAATCCGCATTCAGCGGCCCCAAAGAAGCCCATTTCGTTCGTCGTTCGTCGTCGTTCAAAAGCATTGCCATGAGAATTAATGATCCCAGCCGCTGGCTTGTAACCAGCAGCGGGAGCCGTCTTATCAGCGTCTTAAATCCTTTCGACAAATACACAAAAATGCCAACCATTGCCGCCGCCATCGCCATCGCCATCGCCGCCGCCGTCCGTTCTTTCCAGAGCTTCCTCTTGCGCGCTCCTTCTTGCAAGAGCTGTAAGTGGCCGAGGTACATATTGTAAATCTCCCTAAACGACCATTTAAAAGGTTTCGATTCAGATAAATGCAACTGAAATGCGTCGCACTGACTGCGTCGCAGCGTCGCAGCGTCGCCGCTGACTGACTGTGTCTTGCGGGGCTTGCGGAGCACGTCTGTCTTTTGGCTCTGTTCGGGCCTGACCATCGCCCTGTCAGATCGAGTAACTCAATGCTCAATGCGCTCTGCGTTGATACGATCTTGTGCAGCTCCTCGCTTTTGCTCGAAGTGACTGCCTTCTGTCGTCCTGCCTTCCGGCCTTCCTCCGGCGAACAGATTGGTCTGCGATCAGGTCGCGGCCAGAAGCAGGCGGCATCCATCCAGCGCTCGATGTTGATGTTGTGTACAATTTATTGTATTGTTGTACCTTTTAATGCTGTGGCGATGGTTGTTGTCTCGTCGTCGTCGCGCTTTCGAAACACAAAATTGTCACCATGTATTAAAGGAAGAAGAAACGCGTGGGGGATTGGCGGGAGGTGGCCGGGGGGTAAGTTAGGGGTAACCAACGTCCAAAGAAGCGTTGAAAGGGCGCTTTGAAAGTGAAAGAATTGTCATGCGTTGAGCTGCGTTTACTGCAACACTTAAGTTAACTAACGCACGTTGATGATATGACGCGGCACATAGTCGCAGGTACTACTGTCCGCCAGCCTGGTATTGATAAATTACCGATTAAAGCCACCGATTTAAAAATTTAACTAAATTTAAGTGGTTTCAGGTTTTTCGAAGACTAAAAAATAGTACGTTACCAGCTTTTACAAATAATTTGTTTGAAAATGTTTATAACTTTTATAATATTTAGAAAATTTTCCTCAAATACTCTTGATTATGTGCTTTTTTTTGTGCTCAACATCGTATAAAAAGTGCGCAAAAATCTTCTTCTCCACGACCACTTCATTTTCCAAAGCTAACAACTCCTTCAGGCAGAATTCGTGCTCAAATCACTTCTTGGCAATTTTCAGGAAAATTTATGGGACGCGCGTTCGCGTTCGCAAACAATTTTCACATTTTCACTTCATCACGCCGCCTAAAACAATCACGCTTTCCGGCGTTGAACTCGCCCCGCTGCTCGTTTATCATTTCGCATTATGCCGATGAGCTGATGCACCATCGCGGCCATGGTACGGCTGCGTTGTTGGGTGCTCTGATCGGTTAACGCGTTTTGCCGCCTCGCACTCGCAGCGGAAGGCAGGCGGCCTCACTTGCTGCTCGCACTTGTGTTTTCGGACGCTGGCGTTTTTGCACTTCAAAATTTTACAATTTGCATTAACTCATCGCCGGTAAAGCGTCGTTGGAGAACGGCGATGGAGAGGCTCGTCTTCGTCTGAAGCGATCGTAATTCTTAGCTCGTTGCTTGGGCGAAGATCACAGCCTGATCGCGCTCTAAGCGTGAGACTAAAATCGTTAGAGTTAGAGTTAGAGTCTTATATTCTAAAGATTTTATAACGCTAGATGGGACTGACTTGCCTCAACCGCCCACCAATATTCATGGATAAACGAAAAATGTGAAAGTTTTATGATATTTTTTTAAGATAATCAACACTTATGACTGATCACTGCTAAAAAAGACCACACGATTTCACTAAGAACTGATCGAGATTAAACTGAATGACAGGATGTGTTGTTTTTAGGTAATTATCCTCAATTGCGGCGTTGCTGTTCTTAAGCGTTTGGTAAGCGCTTTGAAACAAGAGCAACAAACAGCAGCCGCCTCCAGACTCTGATCCCTTGAAGTGAAGTCAGGACCACCCCGAAGACGCACTTGCTTCCAGCTTCCTTCCTTCCTTTCCTTCCAATATTTCGGTTCAACCCAAAAAGGACCGACTGTAATTTAAACCTTGCTCTGGACAATTTGTACGCGACGGGACACGTTTGTGATCGCGCCGCCGCTATTGTTGTGACAGCAGCAATAACAACAGCAACAGCTACAGCGCAACAGTAATAACCAGACTGACACAACATTAACAGAAGTCCGAAAAAGGAAGGTAAAGAAGAAGTAGAAAAAATCAGGATTAATTTGGTGCACGAAAAAAAGTCGAAATGGAATAAATGACGAGAATCATTGCTTATCTCGGCGGCTGACTGCAGCAGCATGTTTTAATTGTTCCATCGAGGCGTCATCGAGCGTCAGCGAGCGTCAGCCTGTGAAGGTCGACTATTTTAGAGACAGGACAGGACAGTACGAACAGCTCTAAACCAATCGCCATCGTATTGTATACAAGCATTGACTGCGGTACGGCTCTAAAAAGGACGAACGGCCTGCAACTAAAGTAAATTCAAGAAGAAAGAAGCGATCGTGTGTGAGAAAGTACAAAAAAAAGTACAATGGCGGTCATTTGTAGGGGATCAAAGGGTCAGTGGGACATCTCGTTTAGGATCATGACTTTAATTTGTGCCATCAAAATGGTTTGCCCAAAGAACGGGGCTGCTTAGTTTATGGATTTGGGCTGAAAGTGATTTAATGGTTTGTGTACATTATTAGTGTATTGTTGTTGTTGTTATAGCAAAAGACTCCAAAATAGCAAAATAGCAAAAGACTCCAAGCGATGTTTGCAACGGTGCCTTGCAATAAAATGGCACAAAGCACAATAAACGCATTGCCCGGAACATACACTGAAACAAAAAAAAGACTCATAAAATCACCCGTATTTTTGAAAAACTTCATCAATGCTGCCAAAGTTATATAAATGTTAAAAGCAATAGAGATAACATTTCTTTGCAATGCATAAAATGCTTCCATAGTAGCATAATTTTAAGGTTTGAGAAAAAAATATCGTATTTTTTTAAGAAAATTTTCTCTTCCACGACCCTAAACCGAATGCGAATCCTTGATGTTCCTCCTGATCCTGAGAATTTTCCGCAAGACCCGCTTCCTCTCTCCCGTTGGGTTTCGCTTTTTACGCGTGCAAGTAACATTTGCACAATCCAAAGCGATTGCAAAACTTTTGATCTTTAGCAACGAAACCTTCTTCGCCGTCGCCGTCGCAAAATTAAAGAGCCACAACCAAGAACTGAAGCCCTTTGGCTTTACAATGTTCCAGTCAATTTCAATTTCAAGCCGCCAAAGTCTTTTGAGTTATAATTTTCATAAATTAAGTTCTTTACTCGCGTTTGCTCGGGCGCAATTTGCGCGCGAGATGGCGCGGTGCGATCATTAAGCAATAACAGATCAATATAAAATCTCAACAAAATGAACTCATTTTCTGCCACAACAACAACAACAACAACAACAACGGAAACAAAACCGAAACTTGAAGAAAGAGAAAAAACAAAGAAATCGTATATGTTTGATCATGTTCACTTTAATGGCTTCCAGAGAACGCCTCCAAAATCGAAATACCTGAAAAAAACCGCAAAATCGGCCAAACTAAAAAAATCGAAAGGTACACTCAATACGAAAAGGCAATCAGGTTCCACAGCTTCCAGATCTGCCTCTTGCTGCTCCATTTCGTGTGTACAGCTTCACTCGAAAGGCTTCCCGCGAAAGGTTTCCCTCGAAAGGCTTCCCGCGAAAGGCTTCCTTCGAAAAGTCGCCAACAAATTCGCCCCCCCCCCCCCCTTCGCTCTTCTTCCCGAAGGCAGCAAAACAAATTTAAAATTTATACCAACATCATAATGGCCGACCAGGCAGAAGACGCGTTCGTTCGTTCGTTTTTTTGTTCAATCAACCCGACCCCTGCAACGCCCATCCCGCCTACCCCGCCACACTAAACCTATTGGCGACCGAAAAGCCATCGATTGATTTTTGCTGTCCAGTGCGCGGCTTCGTGTGTTGATTGGTAACAAATAAAGAGAGACGCATTTAAGCTCCGACAGCGTGCATCCGGCGACGATCGTGCAGCTTCTTCGGGACCAGACAACAACTCTATACAGACGACTGCATGACCGCACATAATTTTACATTTTTATAAGTTTTCGAGGAATGAAACACAATCAGCGGGTAGAGGCCAGCGGCCAGCGGCTGAGGCCAGCGCAAAAAGAAGATCGACGATCGACCAAGAAAGAAGAGCGATCCGACCAACCGATCGGGCACACTCAGAAAAACTGCTGCACAAAATGTCGGTTACGCTGAAAGCCATATTTAAGGATGGCCTTTTTTAGGATGACCTTCCCTTTTTTCCCCCGCTCTTTGGTTTTTCGTAGCGCACGCATTGAGTGATCTTCTTTGTGATTTTTATGCTATGTTCTGACCGCTTGTAATTATTTTATTCTGAGTCTCTTCGGACGAGAGACACTGGCCGCCTGACCCAGCGGCTTTCGTTGGTTTTTTGTCAGCTTATTCGCATGTCATGTCGGCGGTGGGCTGTCAACAGCCGCAGGATGATGTGATCAACATTGATCGCATAATGATCGCTCTAGAGGCGAACTGAACTGAACTGAACGACGCTGGCCATGGCGATGGTGATGGCTGGTTTAATTTACGCCGAACGTTGAATGTGCTGAAATGTATGTAGGCCGGTTTTTATGTAGGCGCAAAGTTGTTCGATTGTCTGTCTCTTCAGATCGATCTGATGGACTGATCAAGCGCTGGGATCGTATAGAGCGGTGTGATGGGCCGTGTGACGGACAACAGCGAAGTTAACCGTCGTAAATAAGCTATTATATGCTGTTAGCAGATTTGTTTTTTATTCTTTTTATGCTGATGGTGGTCAGGCGGTGTCTTGTTTTGTAGTTTTTCTATAGCTTTTTATAACGCTTGTAATTCATGGAGAATTTTAAGGTTTGAGCAAGTTAACGTCATCGGATCAGCGGTACATTTACTTGATAATTTGAATTAGGAATAGAAAGCATTTGAGACTGCCTTGCAAAAGTCAGATCTCACTGAAAACGCGGCAGATAATCGCCCTTTTATGAGATGATAAATATGTGTTCTTCTTTTTTAAGAGAGATGATTTTTTTTCGAAGCAAATGGAAAGAGCTTGCGGCCCACAAAGAAGTGCCATTATTCATAGCATACAATACAATTTCATTCCGAGGAACATTCCAATAAAATAAATCCCAAACAATTACCATTACAATGAAGGCCCGATACGAAGGCATTGTTAGGCTTTGAACAAGTGTTAAGCGGCCAGGGCCTAAGCTAATGTTGTTGCTTCACCCCTGGCGGCCCTGGTGGTCCAGCTGGCCAGACAATCACGTGGCCCAGGCCAGTCGAGTCGGCCCGTCTTCAAAGTGAAGGAGAATAATTGCCCGCCAGAGATCAGACACAAGATTGCAACATAAGACTGTGCAATAAGTGTTGCAATGCAACACTAACATCTCATCCGCATCAACATCAACATCAACATCAATAGCCGGAAAAATCTGTCTGTCTCGAAACGAGCCCCTGAAGAGCGATCTCCTTGAACGTACGTGGTACATTTATTGCGCTCTACTGTAACACGATCGCAAGTGTCCGGCACTTAAAGGCAACACTAATCCGCACACCTCGTTCAAAGACTACGCAGACCACTCGACCACAATGGTCTGGGTTTAGCGATGCGACGACGCTTCCTTTTCGAACCTGCTTAATCCATTTAAGCTGTTTGGGCGCGTTGTTGCGGTCTTTGTTGCCGTACGAAACATAATTTTTCTAATCTCTTGTTATGCATCCAAATATTTGGAACTATTAGATGCAGAGAGCGGCTAAAGGTCGCTGAAGCGTCTAAAGGTAAGAAAAGATTAACGCATGTTTAACAAGAGCTCACGGGCTCAAATACTGCGAAGGTTTTCGGCGTTATTAAAGGATTTCTCGGCTTAAGAAGACTTTGAGTGCGCAAAGAAACACCTTCCGGTCCTGCCGGGTGTACCGATCTCACCACATGTGTCGTGGAAGTGACACTGATGAGAGTCGAGAAATTGAGGCAGCGACTGGCAGCGTTGAGCTAACTCGTGCTGGATGGATGGATGGAGAGGATGGATCGGTGGATGGAGAGATCACGCGATCGTTGTTCAGTAATGCGCTATATCAAGACGGGGGCGATTTATTTCATGCTTGTTCAAGATTTCATAATTTTGAAGAGGATTAACCGCATGGGGCACAATCTCCTTCATGTGTGGTCAGCCGCTAGTATGAGCTGTTGCTGTGATGGGGGCGGATCGGACGTAGCCCGAATTAAATTGGCAGCATTTACCGGGGATCGCTTCAAATCGATCAACGCAAACTGACAGATTAAAGTGTCAAGAGTGACACTTTTGTGTGGGCCGCTTTGGATTGTGAGAATCGTATGGTTGCTGGAAGCAGGGACCACCGACGGATCAGCTCAATAATAAAATGTGTTGAATTATTTAAATCGTCCCTGAGGCACATTAATAAGACTTCCTTTTAGCGTGTCAATAAAGGATTCGTTCATTAATTATCATTCGGCTTAACATTTCCTTTTTGAGGAAAAGCCGAAAAGCCCTTCCATTCTGCACTCAACACACACAGACACACACACACACGCACACACAAAGTTACCCATTGTTTATATAATAAAACATACTCTCTTACGATATTAAACACTTGAAAGATGTCGCGATAAAACATCGTCTCAGCTCAACGACCATAAAATGTCGATAATGAATGTCCCATTAGCAGTCATTAGAGTGGGACGGACAGTCAAGTGTATCGGCACAGTTGCCCGCTGGCTGCCGACGCATGTCGGTACCATATTGTTATCGCTTGGCCGTTGCCAACAACAATGCGAACAATAAAATTGCTCTTTTATTAAGCACATAATGCGAGATATTCATCTAATAGATAGCGTGGAGCGGATGAACGAACACACACACACCTGTTCCCATGGCACACCGAAAGGGGCCCTCTTTTTCTTTCTTTCTTCTGCGTCTGCGAGACGGGCGAGGTTCCTTCCTTGGCTTCCTTTTCTTCAACTGTTTCTTCCTTTTTTCATACAGAAAGAGATTGACAAGGACGCCATCTTGAGAGTGCTTCTTCGATGCTTCCGAAATGGCTACGAAATGATTATGGTCAACTAGCCGATGTGGCCAAGTGGTTCCGTCACAGCAGTGGCGATCGTCGGTTTCAAGATCACTGAAAACCATTTTTACTCTTCTAACTTCTCAATCGATGGACGGACGTTAAAGCGCTCTACTAAATCGTCTTCCTTTTAAACCAATCTGAGTTTAGGATAAGTTAACAAATTTGTTGTTGTTGTTGTACAGTTCCAAACCGTGCGGGTCCCCTTGAATAGAGTTTCCACAGGTCTCCCGTACCTTTTCATACCTTTTTTACTTCTAATTATTATTAATTAATACCAATATTTTTCAAGTATGTACAATCGTATTTTAAGGGTGAAACTGCGGGAGGATTTTTTCAAAATAAGGACTAATTAATTCAAGGTTTTGAGACTTTCTCCACCCGAAAATAATGACTACGAACATGGATTCGGCCATGTTGGCTGAACGGCCTCTTTAGCGAACAGCATGTACCTGAGAAGGACGTAATTAAAACCACTCGAAAAAACTACCCTTAATGGGTTTTCGTTGGTTGCAGCCAAGTGGCCCTACCATTTTTCCTTACTCCGAACTTTTACTTGGCGCAGAAAGAGAAGAAGAGATTGGTAGAGGGTTGAAAAATAACCAACCAACCAACCCTGCCAACGTGGCCAGCCCCTGGCAGCGCGGTTGAACGGTTTGGCTCGAAATTGAAAGGTATCACCGGAGCCCTAAGCCTCTGATTATGTTATTCGTTAATGCCAGATTTTGATTTTGAGTGCGTAACAAGCGAGAGGGCCCCGTTGTACGGTTTTTTTGGACAAACAACGAGGGTACGCGTAATAATAATGAACAAAAAAAAAAGTCGTGAATTTAAGTTATTAACCCGCACGTATTAATTCTCTGAGGATTTGCATGAATGCAGTACATTCTTTTTCCGAATCCGAATCCTTTTTTATGCTTGGCCGCATTGTGGTGGTAGACAATGGCGGTGCGGAAACCGCGCCCGGCAGCTGCGGCGAGGGCAACAACGTTTTGCCGTGGTTCTAGTGATGCCGGGATGTTCGGGCGGCATCATTTTGATTAGCTCGTTATGTTTTCGTTGAAGCAATTGTCAACTACACACACACACACATTTCAACCGGAACCGGAAGGCCTGCGTCGCGTAGAGCTACTGCTGATAAACGCATCAAAGCAATTGACACAGTTTCGCCTAATCTTACAATACATGTCGTCCTTTTGTCGTTCTTTCCTCGAGGAAAGGACACAGGGTTGCTTCCTTTTCAATGATTTTTGTACGTATAAAAAGGCTTTACGAGGATATAGTTTTAACCCTTTGCAGCCGACCATTCATTCATTCATTCATTCATTGTAACATATTTCCAGTCACGTACGTGACTCGTATCTCTTTGTACCTTTTTCTGATTTTGCGTATTTGTTTAAAATTTTTCTCTTGTTTCTTGTTGTTGTTGTTTTAGCGTACTCGCGCAGAATCGTGGGATTTGTTTTGAGGTTTATACACTTCTCTTCCTGTATGCGGTTTTGTACTCGACAAAGATAACAAAGTCATAAAGTAATAAATTCGGCTTAAAACTTTTATTGGAGTGAAGTCATCATAAATAATGAAGGAGTATTCACCACAGCACAGACAGACGCGCTTCCTCTTCGTCGCACCGTCAACGGTGCTCGTATAGTGTCGTGGGAAAGTTGACGACCAAATTCATCCTGTCTAGCCTGGGTCGAATGGTACGAGTATACGAGCCAAACATGGTAAATATCAAATTTCATCGATCTATCAGCAGCGATAATGACACGATCAAAATCTCATTCGGGCCTTTTTTAACTAACGCGTCTGACTCTTTCTGAACCACTAAATGTTAACCGAATTGGTTGAAATGTTTCGAATTTTTTTCCCATTTCGTTTATGTAATACTAATCGTATTTAGTATTTCTCCATTTTTACTTTACTTTTTTTTACTTTACTCTTTAAATTATTCTCTTTTTTGTTAATCGATAATTTGCAGATACTTGTAATAAAGTTAATTGAGGTTTAAGTGAAAATGTAGGCGCTTAACTTCTTCGTATCCCATTTTATTAGCCCATAATTTTTATAGTTAAAGGAAATTTGTTAGCTAAATAAATATCAAACGGAACAGTATACCATTTTTTAAGGCAAATAAAATTGAATAATGTTTTAAAAAATGGGATACTGATAGTTGTAGAAACTACGAATATGTTAAAATGTTAAATGAATAAATGGATTTTTATTGATTACTTTGTTTTAGTGTTAGATAATATTGAAAACAGGGCTAAACCAATTGCAATCAGGTGAGTCTATCCCATTTGCCCCCAAAACCCAAACGAAGGAAATGGAAAAATTTTATCTTGTATTCTTATTTGGTGAGTTTTCTTGAAGACGGAGCTAGACAAATATTAATCAAAGCCATTTAGGCCATTTTGCCTGCCATATTCCACACTAAATAATTGTAGACACCCCATTTTTTAAAAAAGAAGGACATTTTTAAGCTATATAAATATCAAACGGAACGGTATACCATTTTTAAGCTAAATAAAATTGAATAATGTTTAAAAAATGGCATACTGATAGTTGTAGAAACTATGTTAAAAAGTTAAATAAATAGATGGATTTTTATTGAATACAATCAATAATTGTAAAACATCGCATTTTACCCCAAAATCCAAACGAGGATCGAAATCCAAAGATTTTTATCGGATAATCTTTTACAGTTAATAGGTACTCTTAAAACGGGGCTAGACCGATTTGTTATCAAATCTTGTCGCGGAGATTAAAAGATTTTTCAGTTGACGCTCGATTTTTTTTCTTTGTTTTGAGGACTTTTTTGATTATCTGCAGCCACCTTCACTTTGTTCCATTAATTTAAACTTTTAATTGTACAATAATTAAAAACTGTGTAGGCTACGGTTTTAATCGACCGTCTTCGTGCGCATATGCGTCTTTCTTTCAGGCACCAAAGTTCAAAAACAAGTTGCATGCGAGTTTCTTTCATACAAGAAAGTTCCAAACAAGTTCCTTTGCGTTGTTCGCACAGCTCGTTTCGAGCTTATCAACCAATTACTTAAGTCTACATTTGTTTTTCCCTCAACTAGATTGTAATTGTTACAACAACAACAACAACACTAGCAGCCGTAACAAAAGAAGAAATCGCTTCTGCCGCCGCTTTTCATTTAAGAAAAATATTTGCACGATTCGACGATTTTCCGCTGCGTTTGCTGCGATGCGTCGCGACGCGACAGTTGGCGTTTATCGGTTGGCTGAATTTTATTCTATTTTTTTTTTATTTAATTTTATTTAATTTTTCTTTTGTGTTTTTGTTTTGGTTTTTGTTTTTGTTTTGCTGACGGATCAGAGGAAGCGTCATTCGTACGATGAACGACGTACGGCGCGATTGTGTTGATGATGATCGCAATTTTCGCACGTGAAGTAAGAAGAACGCTTTTTATGCCAGCCGCTCGCTGATTGCCATCAGTTTTTTCATCAGTTATTTTTGTTGTTTTTTTTTTTTTTTTGTTTCGCTAAAGTACTTTTCTGCGCTCATGTGCGCAAGTTTTTGCTACCGTGTTTTTTGCTGGTTTTTGCTACTGTTTTTACTCTGATTTTTATCGACGCAGACGCGTCCGCGCCGATGCGTCACAGTGATTGACTTTGACTGGCGATGCAGATGCCAGAAATACAGACGAAAGACGAAACGTCGCTGATAATCAACGACAAGAAATTAAAACTCGATGAACGTCAATCGATTAATGTTTAAGAAGTTTGCAAAGTCATAAGATTCGAAAACCGTTTTCTGCAATGTTCGTTCTCTTCAATAATTCTTCATTGACAGTCACCGCCAAACAATTAAATTAAGCATGAAATAGGTAAAATCATAAATAAATATAATATAAATATAATTAATAAAATATTATAAAAAATTAAAGATTATTTTTTTTTCTACAAAAATGTAGAAAAAATAGCAAAAAATAGCATATAAATAGCAAAAAATTAGATTTTTGCCATATTAAGAGCATAATATATAGAAAACTTGCGGTTAAAGTTAAATTTAGTTTGAAAATGTGAAAAATCTTCGGAAAATGGGAGGCTGTTTTTGGTTAATAATTTAAAGGGCACTTGCATTTAAAAAAAAAATATGACTAAATTACACACGATGCCATTTATCTTTCTTGAAATTAGAAAAAAAAAATAATAATAATTAATGGCTATACCGCATGCGGTGGCCATTTTGTAATACAATACTGCATTGCAACATTTTTTGTTTTTTTTCTTTTTGATCTATTAAGAAAACTTTTATCAGTTACTGTCTTAAAGGACTTGACTCGTCTTCTTCTTCTTCTTCTTCTTCTTCTTCTTCTTTTTCTTCTTCTTCTCCTTCTTCTTCTTCTTCTTCTACTTCTTCTGCTGAGAAGAGCAAAAAGTTTTAATTAGTTTTATTACATGACAGCTGCTTCTGCATCCTCCTCCTCTCCCCTTCCCTTCCCTTCCCTTCGTCACTCTTCCTCTTTGCAAAATTGCACAAAGTAAAACTAATAAAAAGAACGTGTCTCTCCAAGGATCTACGACGCCAGGACTATGCAGCTAAAAACGAAGAACTGTCGGTTCTACTGAAAAACGCTCGAGGAACGAGGAAAAGGCACAACAATGGTGTCAGCTGAATTAGATAATTTGAAAAGATAACAACAACAACAACAACAACAACAACAACAACAACGACGACGGCACGGCGTCCTCGCAAACTGCGAAATTAATGCGAGCCAATCCTTGCGATGCCAGATGTTGATACCTTCAGCTGGAATATTCGCCAAGCAGCAGCAATCAATAAGCAACAGAAACTGCAGCTTACAACAACAACAACAACAACAACAACAACAACAACAACAACAACAACAACAGCAACACCAACAATAGCCAGGAAATCAATACCGGAGAAAAAAGGGACAGACAATAATCAGTGCTTGTAATAAAAACAAATTACGCAATAAACAAAAACATCATCATAAAACCGCACCGGAATGAAGCAGCCGTTCCCTCCGTTGGTCCGTCTATCCGTCCGTCCGTCCGTCCCTTCATCCGTTCGATCCCGCCTTTCTTACAGGGCTGAGCTACAACAGCACAAATCGGTATCTCGGCTAAGCCAGGATCAAACATTTTCCTTGTGAATTGATCCGTAATGATTTCTGTTGCGTAAAAGCAAAAGCCACAAGACAAAATAAATTGACTTTTGTGTTCGTCCTTTTCATAAAAAAATGACAAAATACAATATTTTGCTGGCAGGATCAATGTAAGGATCAAGGTTTTATGGGTGAGTAATAGTAGTTGCCATTGGACTAAATGGATTGACTGAATGACTGAATGACTTGCATTGCTGCCAAATATTGAGAGCGGTACCGATGGCAGGGTCGCCGCAATTGCAACTAATGAGGTCTCTTGAGAGCACACGCACACACACACATACACACCTGTGTGTGTGTTTGGTTGTGTTTCTTTGTGCATTTATCCTGCCTTCGTTGGTCAATAGTATCCTTTACAAACTTCTGTGCGGTTTTGTGCAAAAATTTTCAAACCCCGAAAAAGGCTTTCTTTCTTTCTTTCTTTCTTTCGTTTCTTTCTTTATTTGTCCCGTTTCTTTTCTTTATCATTAGGATAATTTTTTTTTTTTGCTTTTTCTGACTTTACTTTTCTTATTAATTTCTTCTCTATTTTTTGAATTTTGAATTTATTGACTCGCTTTGCCGCAATGCGGTCTGCTGAATGGAGGACGGTCATTTGCTTGGTCATTTTTTTTACTATGTTTGTTCGTTTGTTTGCATCCACCGCAGGTGAACCGAGGCGATACGTACACCTTGGCGCAGCAGGACACGTGTGTTGGCCCAGCAAACAAATTAGTCCTGGCCTACTGTTCGGCAGCCACCAAGACAGAAACTCCTTGACTCCTTCTGGCTCCGACTTCTGTAGGTACTCTGTCGAATGTCGAACGACCATCCTGCTGCTGCCAACACTTGCATCCTTTGTCTGGAAAACACTTCCTTTGCCTCGTCATGGTCGTCCTTGGCTGGTAATTTGCAGGAATACAAGAATGGTTATAAAATAAAAATAGAAAAAATCAAAATCATCCTTTGCCAATATTCGTTAATAAGAATAATATTCGATTTCGGTAAATCGGAAATCAGTATACGAAAGAAATTCTATTGATTTCGAGTCAAGAAATGTAGTCTTTTAGGAAACGATTTCTAAAGAAATGTATTCAATTTGTAGAAAATTCTGAAAACATTTTTTCTTAAATTTCCTTTTAAAATTGACAACTTTTTAGCCATTTCTCAAACCACTTCTTTGGTTGGTTTCTTCACTATTTACTTAAAGACTTTACGGTTAAACTAAATTGGTCTAACCTTTGTTTAGATTTTCGAGCTTAAGTGAATATTTTTTGAATAAATTAAGTATTGTTCGTTGAAAAGTCAAAGATGTGTTCAAAATTTTGCAACCAAAAACTTCAATTTCTCCTCCCGAAGTTTGAAATTTTTAACCATGAGTTGAATTTTTCTATATTATGTTTAAGAAATTAAAGCGCAAGGATGAAATTTTTGTTTTTCAAAAGGCCACTATTAAAAAATTTCAACTCAATAAGTTGGAAAATTAAACTTTCATCCTGTAAAAAATCAGCTTTTGAGCCAATAAAATATTTATTCAACACTTAAGATTGAAAAATTTAACTTAGTAGTTGAAAAGTTAAGCTTTTAAGCTTGAAAAATCAACTTACTGCTTTCATAATCTTAACTTTCAGTGGTAAAAATGTTTAACTTTAAAGTTAAAAAAAATTTTGTAAAAGTTAAAAAAAAATTTGTTAACCTAAGTTTTAAAAAGTCTAACCAAAAACTGAAGATTTATGTTTTTAGCCACAAATTGAACCTAAATTTTTAATGTTTACTAAAAAAATGCTTAAAAATCATTGAAAATTTATATATCCATTTAAATAGTACATTAAATAGTATTTATCGATCTACGAATATATAAACTTTAAAACTGAAAAATTTATGAACTTCTTGTAATTTAGTAGCTTCAATTTTCTTTTTTAGAATCGTCTCTAAACGTATGTTTCTTTAACATTCAAAAACCGAATAGCCTAATAACATTATTATTAGTATTATTACCATTAGCGTCACAATCATCATCATCCGCATTATCATCATAAAATACGAAAATAGAGTTTTTTGAGCTAAAATAATGACATGGTCGTGTGGTCTTCGGTTGGCGTGACCGAAATGTTTTTATCATTTTACGAAATTGTTCTTCACCGACGTTCACGGAACCCGAAAATAATTTATTAGCCAAAAGAATTGTTACGTATTATTTTTATTATTATTTTAAGTTCTACAATACTTTGTTTTTCTTCCTCTTCGCTTTCGGGGGGTTCTTTTCAGTGCTTCCTTTTTGTTGTTTTTTTTTGTTTTTTGTTGGCAACACCAAAACTGATATGTCTAAAATTTTGACAGCTAAATAATTGCTATGCTATGGTGGTGGTGGTGGTGGTGGTGGTTGTTGTTGTTGTTGTAGACGAAAAAACCATACGATAACAAACATTTTACATTTCCGTGAATGCATTTAAAAGCATAACAACAACAACAACAATCAAACCAAACAAGAAGAACCGTCTAAAAAAAGCTTACGATTACGAATAAATTTCAATCGTCGAGCGAGGACGTACCAGTATTGTTCGGTTATTGTGTTGCTAAAAACGCAACAACAACAACAACAACAACAACAACAACTGCAACATCAGCAGCCAATAAACGAAAGTCTTGTGCATTTTATTCTCATACGCCAATTTATGACTTTTTATAACTTATTTTCTTTGAGTGTGGATAGTTGTTGCTGTTTGTGTCGTTGCGACGCCACCGCCGCACACATTATCGCCTGATTAGTTCTTCGAAAATAAAATTCTCCATTTTATGTGTCATTTTCGAATCCATTAACATGTCTAATAACTTTACGAGCGCGCCATCATCAATTCGAGAAGTCGAGAGCAAATCCGCGAAATACCGGGGCCTGGGCCCAGAAAAAAATTAATTAAAATTTCAAAAAAAAAAAAAAAAATTAATAAATTATCAAAAAAATATTTTACTTCTTCATAATCATAACAATAACAATAACAATAATTAACTCAGTAGAG
This sequence comes from Conops quadrifasciatus, assembly GCA_949752815.1. Classification (NCBI taxonomy): domain Eukaryota; kingdom Metazoa; phylum Arthropoda; class Insecta; order Diptera; family Conopidae; genus Conops; species Conops quadrifasciatus. The sequence goes on along the minus strand of OX457077.1, from coordinate 14,567,864 downwards.
AGTTGTAAAAAACTTAATTTTATTTCTCAGAAAGAGAAGAAGAAGCGAAATTTCAGACGGTGAATCGTAGTAGACGGCGGTTTGAAGCCATGTCTTTATTAAAATTCAATAAAAACTGATTTTAGAGGCATCAGACAGTCTGTTAAAATGAAAAATGAAAAAAAATGAAAAAAAAATGAAAAAAAAAATAAAATACTCAAACAAACTTTTAAGAGTCATTAAGTCTTTTTTTTTTTCAAAACGAATCTTTTAAGCGTTGATAAACAGATAAATAAGAATTTAAGGTGAAAAAAAATAATAACTAATGGCACTTTTAAAAGTTTCGTTTCGTTCTCCAAAGGAAATTCTCGTTAAGTCGTTTGTTGTGAAAGAGACGGCATAGGATTTTTTCAAAAAAAAAGGATTTACATATTTTATACGATATTCTTAATATTTTATGATCAATTAAAATTTCTCTGAAGCGCTATACTAAGCGATATCTTGGGCTGTCCTGAGCGAACTTTTGTTTATATATATCATATACTTATATTATATATTATAGATATTATGTATATTACTTATATGTTACTTCCCAAAAGAGTTCGATCTCGCTGTCCTTTTTTCAATTTAAAATCTTAACGTAAAAAAATTATAAACTTCGAAATGGAGATTTTTTATATCTTAAAAAAATCATGGTATAAAAATTCAATTTAATTTTTTTGAAATTCTAAACTTTTAAGTGGACATTTTTTTACATCTTTTTCCCAAAGGCAACATGATATAAAAATTTAATTTAACTTTTTGGGAATTTTAAACTTTGAAATGGACATTTTTTTATATCTTGTTTTTAAAAAAAATTATGGTATAAAAATTTAATTTAATTTTTTGGAAATTCTAAACTTTTAAATGAACATTTTTTACCTCTTTTTTTTCAAAGGCAACATGATATAAAAATTCAATTTAATTTTTTGTGCAATTTTTTTTTTGCATAATTTTCTCTTTAATGGAATTTTTAGGTCACATAATTTTTAAGAGTTAATTAGAAGTAATAAATATTAAAGGAAAACTTGAAATTTCGAGGAAAACTGTGCAAAAAAAAAACTTCGTTTGACCAGTTGATTCCTGAAAAAATAAGTTCAAATTTTTTCTTTTAAATCGTTGCCACGAATTCATGATAAAAAGATTTTTAATTTTTAGGTTTTTTTTTGGTACCAGAATATATATTTGAAAAGATTTTGATTCCCAGAAACTACTTAAAAATATAAAAATACATAAAATATTGGCTTAAATAAAATTTATTTCAATGAAACAAAAATCTCAACGAGAACAAATCGTAAAATTAATTTGTTATTGCAGCAAAAAGACACAAAACATTAACAAGAAATATTTTCATATTTTATTCATAAATTAAAAGATTTTATATTTTTTTTTTTTTAATCCAACAAAGCGTGTATAACATGCCTTTTTAATATACGTGTATATGAGTGTGTCGTTTTTGTGTGTAAAAAAAACGAGAGAAAGAGTAGAAAAATTTGTTTAAATCGATAAATTAAAGCGTTGAGAAAATTTAGGTACACCTTTTATTAACACTAACTTGGAAAAAAATTTTCAAATGAGTTTAACAAAATAATTCATAGGCTACAACGTACCGTAACGCAACGCAACATAACGCACCGTGACGTACGATACGCAACAATGCGATACGATACATAATCGATGGCCGTTCGATTTCTATGTCGGTAAATTATGTGTGTATTAATAAATGCATAAAATTAAGGAAGACATTTTTTCTTCGATTTAACATATGAACTGTTGGGCACCTTTACCACACTGTATGCCATGCCATATAACCATGCTATAGGTTTAGTTAGTGAAATATGTATATACAAAATTTAAATTCCTTTCAAATTTTCACATACTCGTAGATAAAAGATACGCTCTCATACGCTCGTAGACGGAAAAAAACACTCACAGCGCAACCATAAAAAGTGACAAAATTTTCTAAATTTATGTCTTTTCTTTACGCTTGATCCCTTTTCATTGAGGTATGCGTATCAGCTTGTGGTTGGTTCAGTTGTTGCTGGATGGTCATCTGTTTCAACCACATGCTACGTATATTTTTCCCCCAGTTTTTTCACCGTACTGTCTCTGTCTCTCTCTTTCTCTCCATTTTTCTTTGTGCCGAAATAAACTTGCAACAATTTAATATGAATTTCTTTATCTTCCAACCCAAACAAAAACACAAACCGAAACCGAAATCGACATATTTTTAAGGCTTTTTATTTAATTTAATTTTTCCATTTTTTTCATTCGTTTTTTTTTCTCTTTCGGCAACTTTGTTTATTCATTTCTTTATAGATTTCGGGCTGGTTTTATGAAAAAAAAACCGTATGGTTTACGCTTTTTATAGTGTCTTAATGAACTATGATGATGATGATGCGGTTGCTTCTTCGGAAAAAGCTCAAAATCAACCACAATTTTTTGTTGTTTTCTTTCTTCAACAATTTGTTGGTGTTGATATTCCTTCTCTCTCTCTCTTACGCACACATTATAATGACATTTTTATTTTAATTCGTTGGTAACTCTAATGGCTTGAGTTGGCCTGCAAACTTGTCCTGCGGTTTACTCGACCAACCCAACCCGAAGAAGAAGAAGAAGAACTTACGGCGGCAGTAAGTATACAATGTGGTATAAAGATGTCGCAATTGTGGTTAGTCCGCGTATCGATGCCGCACATCGATAGGCGAAATGGTATACCATAAAAGGCGTCCATAAAAATACTTTACTTTACGCTCATGCGTTATCGAAATCTTCGCCTCTGTTTCTTAAGCGTTCGCAGACTTCGAGGTTGTCGTTGACGACGCCGACGCCGGTGCCGCCGCGAACGCCACTGCAGCTGCATCAATTAATGATCGTCCGATATGGCATTGCATTTAAATGAAATTCGTACCGCCAGACGGAGTCCATTAAGAGTTTTATACACTTCATTTGCAAACGAGAAGAATGGCCGCAGAATGCGCGTCCAGTCCACGCCGCCGCCAATAACTTCTCGTCCAGCAGTCAACGCTTGATTTCCGGGCATAAATTAAAATGTTTATGCCATACGCGTTGATGCGCGCGGCGGCAAAAGCGGCAGCAACCGACTTTTTGCAAACCTGAAGCGAAAGAGTTTGGCCACATCATTTTTACAGACAGACAGACAGACAGCCGGAATCATTTTTACTAAAAAAGACGGAGACAAACTACGTCGAACGGAGAGCACGTGTTGGCAGTATTAAAATGGTCATTAATTCAATGAAATAATTGACGAAAATGGTACCCATTCTTTGTACACATCTTGACAATCCAAGCAAGTGCATACAAATTTTGCAACGAGCCATTGACGAACGTTTTCTTGGTCAAAATAGCGTTTCCGACGATGACATGGTGCCGTTCAGAGGCTTTTTAAGGGCAAGAAGGTTCCATCTCCATTGGTTCCGGGACCCAGAAGGCAGTACCTACCCTTCTTTAAGAAGAACTGAAGAGCAAAAGTTTGCAAAATTTTTGAAAATATTTCTTTTTAGAATTTCTCTATATTTTGCAACTGAAGTGGTTTTGGAACCTCTATAGAAATTTTGACCCCCACCAAAATCGATAATGTCGATGATAATGATGACAATTATTCTGATAAGACTCGTAACATATTTTTTTCTTTAATGCTGAAAATGATTTCTCTTCAGAAAAGTGCAAATAATTTCAATCGAAACTTAACAGCAGCTGTTCCGAAAAGCTGTTATGGGAAGAAGAAGAAGAAAAAAAGAAGAAGAAGAAAAGGAACAAGGACTAATATTGCAACATGATGATATCGATTGTGGAATGAATGAGAAAATCGCAAATTGAATTAGACACGATTATGAATGAACAAAAACGACGAAAGGGAAAAGAGGAGAGGAAAAAGAAAGGCGCCAAGAATCAAGTCAGAAATGGCACACACACAAACACACACACACACACATGATATTTGCCATGAGATTCTTTTATTTGCAAAATGGTCATACTTTTTGAAACATAAACCAGTACAATTTCACTAAACAAACACAAAAAATTGAAATTAATAATAAATATCAACGTCATGTATTACGCTATGAAATAAGATCCATTAAGAATAAGAAGAAGAATGAAATATAACAGCCGCTGGAGGATTTTATATATTTGATATAATTTAATGATGATGACAATGATTTAGAAAAATCTTTCATCTGACGTTAGAAAAAGTGAATCGCTACGAGTTTTTTGTTGGCATAAAATTTTGGAAGAATCAAATAAAAATCCTTCCAACAAAGTGAGAGTTTTTTAAAGGGAAGAGATGAGCTTTTAAAAACTTAAAAAAATGGACTGAATTATTCCCCAGCGATGGATTATTTCCCAAGAAAATGTTCTCTGAAAAGCCTTCATCCACAAATTTGTAATAAAAGGAACCTTTTAATACGCAGACGTTGGTAAAAAAAAACTTCATATAATTTAAGAATTTACACAGAAAAAAATAGTACCACAGAAGTATGATAACATCTTCTTATTGCGCCATTTTACTATGAAATATTTTGAAATCATACAAATACAAAATACAAATAAGCTTTTTTCATAGAGAAATCTTATTTATTTTATAAAGAAATTGAATTCTTATTGTCCTGAAACAAAAAATTCATCTTATTAAATTGTGATTTTAATAAGAAATTCATATTTTTTCCGTTTAAAAAAATAATGAAATTAAAAAGTCTGTATAAAAGTATAAAAAGTTTTTATTATATACTTCTTTTAATAAGAAAAACTTCTTATATGCGAGTATAATATCGTCTGTCTGGCCGGAACTTTGATAGTAATATTCTTGCTCTCAGGTTTATTTAAGATTTATAATTCATATTAATTTTTTTACATTGGCATTGTTTATAATAAACGATCGATCTTTGCTTCTCAATTGTATGTACTTTCCGTCTTTATATATAGAAATATACTTTGCAAACAATTAGCAAATAATAGCATATTACTTTTCAGCCTTTAACCATGAAATTTTGTGTGTATTATGATTCATATTCTTAAAATCTTGATGAATAAAATGAAATAAAAAACATACTCGTAAATAATTCTTTTTATTTTTATAAAACTATAGAAAAAAAATTTTTAGAATTTTTAATAAGATTGTCTCTATGAAAACAATAAAATTTTCTTATTGAATTTGTATTTTAATACGACTATCTTTTTAAATTTTTAACAGATTTTCTCTATGGTTTTAATAAGGCTTCCTTCTTGGATTAACAGCACAGAGAAATCTGATTGTTTTTTTTCTATTTTATGTTGAGTTTTGGCTCTGTGTATGTCGTCGTTGAAACTGGGCCGTTTTTTAAAAACTTTTTCCTTTTAGAAATTTATAATTAAACAAACAAAGACCTTATAAAAGTGTCCTGGCGACCGTTTTAAAATGTATATTTATTAAAGAGAACAATATATACCGACTAAGCCAAGAGTTAATGCGTTACAAACGCGTTACAAACAAAATAAGTACATTCGTGCTCTTAGTAACCCTGACGGTGAAGGATACATACGTATATCGGAAAGCCTGTGCTGAAAAAAAAATTATAAATATGTCATGTAGGATTGTTGTAAAAACAAAATAAATTTTTTGAAGGGTAGAAGACCCTTCGGTAAAGCCCTCAAAATTCAATCTCATAAACGTTAAAAGCTTTGAGCAAACAAATTTTTAATATAAAGAGTGAAATTTTTTGTCAATTGTATCCTATAATGTCAAGTGTAAAAAACACACAATATCTTGTCGTCCACCCTTTACACCTTCCCCTCTCCCCGCCCTGCACCATTCTTCCCCTTTTCGAAGCGCTGAAGCAATTTTTTTGCAGTGCATCATTCTTTAGTGAAAAGTGTTCACACCATTTTCACAATATTTTCCCCGAATATTAACGTTTACAAAAAAAAAGCAACAACAACAGCAACAACAACAATAACCAGAAAATATGATACTCATAAATTGAAAAAGAAGGCGAAAAACCGCAACAACTCCCGATAATCAGAAGCCGCAGCAGCCCGCAGCAGCAACGGTAGTGACAGCGGCCACCAACAACTTGTCAGCAACTTCCTCAGCCAACCAACCAACCAACCGATCCATCCACCAACCACCAACCAACAGTTGCGTCGCATTATGGTCTGGCCCATATGGTGCGCATGTTAACGCATTGTTACGATATCTCTAAACCGTGTAACGAGGCGCTGAAAGCCATTTTGTTTTTTTTTGTTTCTTTTGACACTTTTGATGACGTAACAAATAAGCAAAAAAAAGAAAAAAAACCAACGGAAAAACAGTTGGTTCAAAGGAAAATTCAATAATCCAGCTTCGGTGGTTCGGTGGATGCTGCATCCGGACAAATACCACAAAAAAAAAAAAAAAAAAAAAAAAAAAAAACACATTCTCATCCGAAGGATGTTACTGTGATTCGTGGCATAAAAAAAATGTACCGAGCAGTGGATTTTTTTTTTTGGTCTACTGCTGACGACGCGTAGTGCGATGGTGCGATGATGTTAATAATGATGATGATGATGGCGATAATGATGATGACGATGATAGTGATGATTTTGTGGTTTATTTGTGATTAGGTATGTTGTTGTTGTTGTTGTTGTTGTTGGCATCCTTTATTCCTTGGCAACATTTGTTCCTAATCGCTTAACATTAAACATTTTCTCTGGGCGCCGCAGTTTTTCTTTCGGCTTCTTTCCATTGGTTTTTGTTGTTGTTCTGGTTGTTGTTGTTGTTGTTCTGGTTGTTGTTGTTGTTGTTTTTCGTCGTCGTCGTTTTTGCCATCGACCAACCGGTGCCGCTGATACCGATGATAAATGATTTTAATAACAGAAAATTGACAGGCAGCATTTTCTTTGCGAGAAAATTATATACATATTTTCGTTGGCGTGTAACCACAAAAATCGTGCGGTTCGATTCAATTTCGGAATAGCCAAAAAACGCGAGCGCGATTAGACGTCTCTTCCATGCGTCTAAGAAGTGATAACTTTGAGAGAGGATGAGCGCCATCTGTGGGAAATGTTTTAATGTTTCGGCGATGGAAAGTGGAAAGTGCTCGGTCCTATTTGAAAATATTCGATATGAGAAGAAACCATTTTCAATAATTTGTGGCCGACAAAAATGGCGGTATGAAGTTATGAAGAACGTGATCTGATTCGGAATGGAAGAAAATTTCAAGGCCCTGCATTCGATGGTTTTCAATGAAAATAGCTACTACTATTAGAAGAGGATAAAATTAGAATGTTTTTTCGGTGAATTTCTCCGTTGAAAATCTGGAATACTTCAAATAAATGGCTTTTAGGTACTTACTGTTTAGAAACTTTGTTTAAAGGTTTCAGAAAAAGGTACCCTGAACCAACCCGAACTCCATGTAAAAGTTCTTAAGGGTTTATAGAACCCAAAAGGCTATTATTTTATATGCGCAACCTCGTAAAGTGATTATATTATATTCTTTAATAAGCCTTCTTTCCTGCTTTTTAAATAGTTTTTTTTTTTTTTTTTTTGTCATAAACAATGCCAGAACCTTTGCGAAATAAGCCATTTTTTGTGCTCGCCATTTCGTCTTCTGATGAAGTATTTCCAGCATTCAACAACTCAATACTTTAGCGCTGGCTTCTTTTAATATCATCCTCGCTCATGAAGACTCACTTCCAGGTACAAAATTAGGACTACCCAAAAGTGTTCCCCCCGCCCTCACCGCTCCTCCCGTTTTTGTTTGCATCGAAACCGAGAACCACAGAGAACCAACGCAGCAACCAAGCAGTCAAACGACGCGGCAGCCAAACGAGCGGCCAAATTAACCAACCAGCCGGCCGGCCGGCCATGCTGGATTCCTGACGATCAATTTTGTACATAACGACTCGAGACATAAATAAAAGCACACACACATACATACAGACATACATATGTGCGCAATACAAGACACGAACGCGTACACGAACAAGAAGAACACGCCAGACGGCCGAGCCAAACAAGATGCGATCATCATTAATTCCCATTCATTCAAAAAAAAAAGAAGGAGAAACAAAAAAAACAACGAAGCAACAAACCGAAGAAGGGTGCTGCCGGCGATCTTCCACGCATTCAACCAACCAACCAGCCAGCCAGCTAGCCAGCCAGAGTGGTGCATACTCTACCTGGAATTGTGCCGCTTATTGCCACGATCGCCATGATCACCATGATCACCATCAACAGTAACAGCAGCAGAAGCAGCCGCCGCAAGCCCAGCAACGCATTAACTAAAACTAAAACCTTAAGACCGGCGTAAAGAAGCTCCACGTAGCCGCGTTGTGTGCACGGTTCTTGATTGGATCTTTAAAAGTTCTGCCAGTTGATTCGCGAGTGTCTCCTTCGGCGCTCACTTGATCTCGACGCAGCTCGCAGCTCGCAGCTCGCACCGCAACGCAAACACGACCCGAACAAACAAAGCAACGAAAACTGGTCGCGCCGTGAGAAATAAGAAATCTCTAAAACCGAAAACGTTAATTAAGATTATGAAGTCATAAGAGCCAGCCAGAATCCAGAGACCATGACACACTCCGCGACCACTCCGCGACACTGCAGCCCTCATCAGACTCTTCAACGCGCTGGCGAGGCCGGTTGGTATTTGGAAATGGACGAGAGATGAGCCGATGCGCCGATGTGCCGCTGTGCTGCCGATGGTCAGGCAGTTCGTTGCTCGACTTGTCTCAAATGCTCCCCGGAGGGGCTTAATGGATGCCGCGCGTCTGTCTTTCGAACCAACTACAAGCGTCAGGACAACAACGCGACCGTGCTGCTGCACGACGCACAAAAAGTTGGCGATTTTTAAGTCGACAACTTGATTTTCCAGCAATAATCAGATTAAATTATTTAATTTTTTGCCAACGCACATAGCGACAGCTCAAAAAAGAGGCAAGAGAACATAGCAATGTCATGCGTTGCCATGCGATGCGATGCGATGCGATGCGATGCGATGGCATGAGTTGCGTTGCGATGCGATACGAAGCAGCGTTCGCGAATTGATCCCGGTTAATGGCGGTTTATAATTACGATGCAATGAAGTACTTAAGCTTCTAAGCTCATAATATACGATGGCATGGCAAGCGGCAGAGCGGCGTGTGCGGCGGATCGGTAGAGATCGGTGATCTCGACTGGTTGCGTTGCCAGTAACCAACGAGCAACGAGCATCGAGCAATCAGAATCTTGCTGATCGTGTGTCGTCTTAAAAATTCGGATTTTATGCTGATTGTATTGTACAAAGGATGAGCGAAAGGGATGAACGCGTTGGCTGGATGCAAGGAACGTGCGTTGTTGGCCGTTGGTATTTGGCTTTAATAAGGCTTTGATGCTAATGCAAGAGCGTTGATGAGTTGAAATCGCCTTCGTTTATATTTCTTGTCTCTCTGTCTCCGTCTCTCTTTTTTATCTCCTTCGCTGATAGTTAATTAAGAGAAACTGACTCTACAATGTTGCTGTTTTTTTGTATGCGTCGCGACGCGTCGTGATACTGCGTTGTTATTAATTAAACTGAGTAAGTTTTTTGCATTTAATCTTAAATTAAATAAATTTTGCTGTGTTTTGATTCGTTGTTGGTAGAATTAAGTTGTAAAGATTTATATTTTAACTGAACCGATTGCATTAATTAATCTTAAGCGATTATAGAAACCTAATTTAGCGACGTTGTTTGGTAAGATCTTAATGGCAAGTTCATGCGATTAAGTTCGCTTCTGGACAAAACTGTTGCTTTAATAGATCAATTGTTAAGACCAAATTTCGAAATTTCGAAAAGAGAAAAAAAAGGAGCTGTTCATTGTTCTTATAAAGAAGTCCATTCACGTCCGCATTTCGGTCTATTTCATTTTTGAAAAAACGGGTACCGCGGACACCAGAAAAGGAATACATAATTTTTCTTCATACATTTGACGACATTTTACGACTTACAATAATTTCAATCTGTTTGTTTCCTTTAATTAAAATTCAACTTTTAAAAAGGTTTGCTATTTATGAATTCGATAAAATCCATTTAAAGACTAAAATAACAGTTTTTATCGTATTTGAAATGTTGAAATGGAGTATAATTGTAGAATACTAGACCATACCATACCTACCACTGGCATGAATCGACACAATTGACCTTGAAGGGTATTATTTAACAAGTTAGAAAGGGCTGAGTATTGTGTTATTATAATACGTACTTTGTGAAAATGTAAGGTCATCATCATCAATTATTTTTATTGAATCAAAAAGAGTCTACAATATATTTTCGTGTCCATTTGTTTTTAAATTATTCATTAAGAAAATGCGTAGAACAGTTTATTATAGTTCTTACCTTATAATTTTATAAAGGTTATTTCGAGGAAGGTTTTTTATAGGTACCTACGAGTATAGTAGATGGCCTGTAATAATGGCTGTCTTTTAATTAATGTGTACAATAATAAAGTTAAGCTAACATTTCTAAATAATTAACGCTTTAAAGAGAAAAGTTTTGTTCGAAATTTTTTTAACCTCTTTCCCGCCACTTACCGAATTTCCGAAGCAAAATACACACGACTCCGCGACGTCCGCCCCGGCCAAAAAGGAAACTATCAAGAAATCAAGGCGGCCCTTGAACCGGAAGACGAAGAACATTCAACGCTGGCAGCCATTTTTAACTAATTGAAAACTCCCTCTAGTTATTATTAATTTAGTTCTGGTTTTGCTTTGACCTTAGTCCTGGCCTTTCTGACGGTTCTTGGTGAAGTCAGATTAAATTGTCGTGTGTTTTCCGAGTTAATTCAAATGAATTTGATAATTCAACACGCATCACGAAGGTTATTAAAATTTTTGGGGTGAAGGCGGGGTCAACTGGGTCGAGGTGTGGACTTGAAGAGGCGTGGCTGAGTGTTAGAAAGAACCCAAAGAAAGAAAGAAAGAAAGTGAGAACGTGGCGCTTATTAATTCATAAAAGAAATGGCTAACAAGGAATGGCTAAATCGAGGAATAGTAAAGTACTTAGAAGGAACAATGGTGTACAATATATCCATTAATAACGAACCACGACAACTCGTTATTGGCCTTAATTGTATGACTAAAGGTAGGCTCAATTATTTTTGAGTATTTATTAGTAAAAGAGGCCTTAAGTTGCGTTAGTTAGCAATTAACAAGTCATTTAAATGGAGGTAATTTTTTTTTTCCAAATCACTATCGGGATATAATTAATAAATTTTAGGCTATTAATTGCCATTTTGATGACATTTCTTTCCCTTTGTGATGATTAATGTGTTCGTTGTTTGGGCTCGCAAAGAAATTATGCGGCCTTCAAGGATCAACAAAAATGGCAAAAAGTTCTAAAGGCTAAAAACATTTCACTGCTCTTGGTTCAAAAACACAGTTTTCAGAGTTATAATGTCGTTTCAACAGTTTTTACTCCACATTTAACAACTTTAAGGTTCGTTTCAAGAGTTTTTATTGTAGATTGAAGAACTAGATAAAAGTAATTTTAACACTTCTACTAAAGATTCGATTATTTTTGGGGTCGTTTCAAAAGTTTTACTGAAGATTAGACTAATTTAAGAGTCGTTTCTAGAGTTTTACTGTATATTTTACAACTGTAAGGACAGTTTATACCGTTTTTATTATATATTCAAAATACTTTTAGAACTGTTTCTAGAACACAGTTTTCAGAGTTATAATGTCGTTTCAACAGTTTTTACTCCACATTTAACAACTTTAAGGTTCGTTTCAAGAGTTTTTATTGTAGATTGAAGAACTAGATAAAAGTAATTTTAACACTTCTACTAAAGATTCGATTATTTTTGGTGTCGTTTCAAAAGTTTTACTGAAGATTCGACTAATTCAAAAGTTGTTTCCACAGTTTTACTGTATATTTTACAACTGTAAGGACAGTCTAAACCGTTTTTATTATAGATTCAAAAACTTTTAGAAATTTTTCAAGAACAGAGTTTTCAGACCTATAGTGTCGTTTCAACCATTTTTACTGCAGATTAAACAACGGCAAGGATCGTTTGAAGCGTTTTAACTGCAGATTAAAGAACTAGAGCTTGCTTTTTTGGGATTTTTCGTAAAACCACAAAAAATTGGGATTTTTCGTAAAACCACAAATTTTAAGCCTATTAAGGCTTCCGCAAACCTCAAAAAATTTAGCCTTTTTTCCAAGGTTTTTTTTTATACATTTTTAATGCGTTTTTTTCTGTTCCTTCTCGTTTTTTGGCAATTTTTTCGTTTGTCCATTTTGAACTGTATTAACTTAAGGCGACCGCAAAAATACTTCAACTTACAGCCAAGGCACAACCAGTCGCAGCGACTGCAGCCGCGAGCAGAATTTTATACACAAGCTCCACTGCACCAGCCACTGCAGAGAATGTAGCTTCCAATTCTGCAGCAGTGATTTCGGTCAAAGAGCGTGAAAAAATGTTGCACACCTTTTATATAAAATTCCGAAAAATTCTTAAATCGTTGTCTACTTCTTAAAGAAAAAAGTAAACAAAAACCATATGATTTTGACATAAAGGAAATACTCGTAGCTAACAAATAATTTAAATTGTTATAATTCAAATTTAAAATAAGTTTTGAAGGAAATTTTAATTGAAGAAGTTCGTCAGCAGCAGCTGTTATACGACTTGACTTCTGAACATTATAAAAATGTTCTCCTTAAGGATAAAGTTTGGCAAGACGTATCGACGCGTTTGGGTCCCGATTCCGGGTAGGTATAAATATACCAAGAAAAAGTGTCTTCAAACACGAAAGCTGCAGCACCGCTGCTGCTGCTACTGCCTCTCGACGAGGCGTATGGGCAGCATTTTGCTGCGTTAAATGAAAGACAGTGTTGCAAAACGTGTGGTGTTTTTTCTGCTGAAGTTCGGGCTTAAACTTTCTCTTTGTGGCTTAATTGTTAAGAGTGCTTAAAATTTGGCCCGCAAGCAATTCAAACGTCTTATAGACTACAAAATACGAGCATCTGCTGCAGTTTTTGCTGGTTTTATTTTTACTTTTTTGGATTTACTTTTTTTTATTGTGGTTACTTTTTTCAGTTCGGTTTAGCCAAAAAAAAAAGGCGTTCAATAATTGAAGCAACGTAACAAGATAAATACAATGAAAATGAAAATTGCCGTATAAGCGGCAGTTGCAGCTGCTGCATTGAGATATGTTCATGTCTCCTTCAAGTTGATGGATGAATTTTTTAGTAAAAATTGTTTACAAAGTATTAAGTTTTTGCGAGGTTGTATCAGAAAAGTTCTTGTTATGAAAATAGAAAAGTTACAACTTCATTATAACACACTTTCTTTCGGTGTATTGACGAGATGATAACAATTGAAACAAGATTTAAATTTTCTGACTGAGCCTGAAGGTTCTTCAAAATTCTGAATTCTTGTCATACTTAAGAATATTAATGGATAATTAGAAATAATGATGTTCTCGGCCAAGATTGAAAGTAGCTCGAAAGAAAAAGTCAGAAATTACTTGCCCTTTTGGGTCTATTATCTCGAAAGGTATGTGAGTTCTCGCCTTAAGCTAATTAATATATGTTTCATTTGATATTATTATAGAAACATGTAAGCAGTACTTTAAGGCCAAGGACTTGTGCCCCAACCCTCAGCCTCTTTTCAAATAAGCTACATTCAAAGCATACAATTTTACACAGAGAAAAATTGTACCACATAAAAATAATATTGAGCTATTTTACTATGAAATCTTATTAAAATATACAAATAATATGCTTTATTCCTAGAGAAATCTTATTAAGTTTATAAGGAAAATCTTATTGTTTTGAAACAAAAACTTAATGTTATTAATTCAAAATTTGTATATGAAATTATTATTATTATCATATACTTCTTTTAATAATAAAAACTTCTTACATAATATCGTCTGTCTGGCCGGAGCTTTGATAGTACCTAATATTTTTGCTCTCAGGTTTATTTCAGATTTATAATTCATATTAATTTTTTTACATTGGCATTGTTTATAATAAACGATCGATCTTTGCTTCTCAATTGTATGTACTTTCCGTCTTTATATATAGAAATATACTTTGCAAACAATTAGCAAATAATAGCATATTACTTTTCGGGCTTTAACCATGAAATTTTGTAAGTATTATGATTAATATTCTGAAAATCTTCGATGAATAAAATGAAGTTAAAAAACCGGAATAATTATTTTTATTTTTATAAAACTACTGGAAAACCATACGATTTTCTTATTGAATTTGTATTTTAATATATTTTAATTTTTAATATTTTTAAAAATCCTAATCAGAATTTCTCCCTGGTTGTAATAAGGCTTCCTTCCATCTTGGCTAAAAATCGTAGAGAAATCTGATTGTTTTCTTCTATTTTATGTGGTGTTTTGGCCCTGTGTAGGCATACCCTCGTGGCGGCTAGCTTTTGAAGTGCAAATAAAAACGCACTGCGATTTAATTGACCGAGTTCATAATTGATTAAACCGTCCAAGTAATTAAAACTGAAAGGCTTAAATAAAAAACAAACAAGGCTTTCATTAAAGGTTTTTTGCTTTAATGAAAAGGAAATAACTTTAGAGAATCTTCCTTCCTTCCTCTCTCCTCCTTCCTTCTCCCTGCTACTACGCAAAAACCTTTTGTGGCATATATTCTGAGGGCAAGAAATATAATCAAGCTCAAGCGGTCTTTTAGTTCATCTTCTAACGCTTTCACTCAATTCAATTAAATGTTCAGGTTCTTTTATGGTCTTTTTTCGTTTTGTTATTTTTTTTTATTATCTTTTTTCTTTTTTTTTTCCTTTTTTTTTTATTTATACAGCTCATCCTCACCTCATCAGATAGCGTGAGTCCTTAACAAGGATCAACATGAATCCCATGTTTCGCTTGCTTCCTGTTCGGCGAATGCGAAGCCGTAGTTCATCAACCCCCATGACTGCGAATTAGTTCCGCCTTCCAGCCCTTCAGCCTTGCAGCCCTCTGCAGCAGCAGCAGAGTGTGCCGCGCGACCACACGGCAAGGGATGAACTGCGGGGCTAAGTCGGCCATTTACCCATCCGCCGAACAGAATGAAGGGCCCGCTCGGGAATGCGTAACAATTTGTTGATGGCTCTCGAGGGTGTGGTCGGTCGGTCGGTCGGTCGGTCTGCCACGTCATCTGGCAACCTCTATCGCCAAATGGAAGACCGAGCTGGGGTCGAGACCGAGCACAAAGCGCTTTGATGGAATAATAACAATAATTCCCTGCTTCTTACTCGGTCTCCCGCTTCCTGGGTGGCGTGGGTGGATGGGGGGGGGGGACATCGAGAGTCGGAAATCAGCCGCAAATTGAATTGAATTGCTTGCGATTTTATGGCATGGAGCAGCAGAAATCGTTTTATTATCCGGAAAAGGAAGTGGCGATGACGATGGCGATGTTCGGAGAATTGATGTGTTGAGTGCTGAATGGAGCAAGAAGGGGAGGGGGGAGGTGGCGGGGGGAGGGGTGCTAAGCCATTTAATGCGGTTTGTAAAATTTATTATCTCTCCGACGCTGAACACACAATGATTTCAACTAAATAAACTCTGAAATTGCTCTGACACACCCACAACATGGAACACACTCACTAAATAAGCCACCCCCCCCCCCTCCCCGCACCCACACCACAGCAGACGAGAGGGTTGTTCAGGTTGCTGACGAGCTCGGGGACGTAATGTAAAATGTAATGAAATTATGCGCTGCGTCACACTCGTTTTGCGCTGCACGGTTTACACGCTGTGCTCGCTGAGGGCTGAAGAAATGGAGAAATGGGGTGTGTGTGTGTGGGGTGGCGTGTGTGCGTGTGTGAGTGTATTTGTTTGATTTCGAGTTAATTAAAAATCATGACACCGACAAGCAGCACAATCGTGTAAACAGCAAGAACAACATGCAACAACAGATTGAATTACGGTAATGACATGCTTGTTTGTTGGAAGAGCGTTCATTGCGTCGGCTGGAGAAAAGTGAGAGAAAGTGGCAAGAGTGAATTAATGGAGTTTGGGAGTATATAATTTATATTCGTAGAAAATGATTCACAGAATTAATAGAAATATTCAGTATACGATATCGTACATATATAATCCGTTGATATTATAATTGTTTAATGCGTGTTTGCTTGTGTTTGTTTCTTCCTTCATTCCTTTCTATGTTTGTTTGTGCGCTTTTTTGTGTTTGCTTATTTGTTTGTTGTGGGTTTGTTTATCACTTCTGCGTGTTGTTCGTCAGTTTCTTTCTGTGTTTCTGTGTTTTTTCTGTTTGCTCGTTTGGTGTGTCTGTTTGTTTGCTTGTTTTGTCGTATTTTTTTGTTTGTTTATTTCTGTAACTGTTTGTTTGCGTTAGTTTGTTTGTTTGTTTTTGAATGTTTTTATTACTTCGTGTTTGTTGTGCGTTTGTTTGTCTGCCTGTTTTTTCCTTGTTTCTGTGTTTGTTTGCTTGTTTTTGTGTATTTTCTTGTTTTTTTTTGTTTTTTTATATCTCTATCTGTTTGCTTGTTTGTTTGTTTGTTTTTGAATTTTTTTATTACATCGATTTTGTTGTGCGTTTGTTTGTCTGCTTGTTTTGTTTCCTGGTTTCTATGTTTGTTCGTTTGTTTCTGTGTTTGTTTCGATGTTGTTTGCTCTTTCGTTGTGTCTGTTTGTTTGCTTGTTTTTGTGTATATTCTTGTTTGTTGTTTATTTATTTCTGTATCTGTTTGTTTGCGTTTCTTTATTTGTTTTTGCATTTTTTTATTACTTCGTGTTTGTTGTGCATTTGTTTATCTGCTTGTTTGTTTCCTGGTTTCTATGTTTGTTTGCTTGTTTTTGTGGATTTTCTTGTTTGTTGTTTTTTTTTATTTCTGTATGTGTTTGTTTCTTTGTTTGTGTATTTGTTTATTACTTCTGTTTTTTACGTTTGTTTGCTTTTTGTTTATCCTATTATTTGTTTGTTTGTTTTCTTGTTTCTTGTTTGTTTTTTATTTGCTTTTTATTTGTTTTGTTTTCTTGTTTGCCTTCTTGTCGTTGTTATTTGTAGTTTGTTTGGTTTCTTACTTTGTTTATTTGTATTTGTTTGCTTGTTTATTTGTGTTTATTAGTTTTTGTTTTCTTGTTTGTTTATTTCTGTTTGTTTGTTTGTTTGTTTGTTTTTGTTCGCTTGTTTGTTTGTTTTATTTGTTTGTTTCATGTTTGTCTGTTTTTGTTCGCTTATTTGTTTGCTTGTTTGATGTTTGTTTGTGTTTGTTTGCTCTTGGCTGCATTAAATTTCCCGACAATTTTAAATATTTTGTTTGTCATTTCTTCTTTTGAACATTCGTGTGTAAAATCGTCGATTAAAAATAAAAATCCAATTCATTTTTGAATTTTTATGGTGCCCTTTTATGTCTATAACCGTTTGTACCGTGGGTATAAGCTTACTGTAACGAACACTTTCGACTTTAAACGAAAGTATAAAAAATATTTGGCCAATCTTCTTCTTCAGCAATAATGATTGTAAGACTCGAATGCGGTCACTACATAGAGACAAATTTCATATCTATACCAAAAATTAGATCATTATATGATACTATATATGTACATGCTGCCGTATGGTATAATAATAAAAACATTATAGTTTTTCGGAAAGCAAACGGTACAACAATGCAACTCTTCTTCTTCTTCTTCCACTCAACCGACCAATTAAATACGGCCATTTCTAACAATTCCTTCAGCCGCTTCCGCTTTAACACTCCTTCACTCTTCTTTCTTCATGTTGTTTTTGGTGTCGAAACCATTTCGTAGGAATCGTAAATTTTTGTGAACTAATTTAACAACGGAAGCAACGGAAACTAGTTTTATTTTGTTAGAGTTTTCTTTTTTTCGGCTTTCAACTTTCCACGAAATGAGAAATGAGAAAATTACCAAAAAACGAAAAAAAACAAAAAACATGAAAAATTTGAAGACAAGAGTAAAACAACAACAACAACAAACGAATTTAATGATGGTGGGTGTTCAAGAATTAATGGAGTTTTCTCGTTATTATCGTCATGCTAAGTGAAGCACACACAAACCCATACAACCCGCAAACACACGTCCCTGTTGACCATTTGTCTATCTGGGAGAGTGTGTTTGTGTCCCACAAGAGGGCCCGTTTAATGTAATAACTGTATTAATTACCACGAAATGCTTAATAATGGTTTTTGTTTTGTTTGAGTTGTTTTGTTTTGTTGGAACAACAGTAAAACAGTTCTTGTGAAAGAACTGGGCGTTTTTTTTATATTTGGAAATTCGAGGGAAATTTTTAATTAAATGTCTAATGAGACTAATGATCATTTAATTGAAACGAATGTCATCAACGACTATCGTTGACAACAGAGCATTCATTAAAAATACAAAAAAAAAAGGTATTGAATAAAAAAATTTTTGAGGGTTAGCAGACGAAATAAAAAGAAAATGGCGTATTTCTATAAAGAGTGAAATCAATAAGAGGAAGTAAAACCTAAGAAACCTTTAATTCTGGAGTAAATATAGAACTGAAGTAGTTCTAAAAAAAAGAAGCTCGACTTAAAGTAAATCATGCTTTCATTGCGAAATTAGCAGAGGAATTGAAATTTCATAATAATCGGTAAAAAACGTTGGAAAAAATGGTGAAGAAAACAATTTTCTTGACACAAAATCAAGGAAAAGTTTTGTCTTGACTACAACGTTCCAGAATGACGCTCTTCATCTGCAGTGTTGAAGAGGAAAAAATTAATCTGAATTATAAAGTAATGAAAGAAAAGTAAGTAATTAAGATAGAATTTCATAGAATTTTAAGTAAATTTCTTTATTTTAAAAAAAATGCGTTTAAATATTTAAAGTGAGTCTTCAAAGCGCCATCAAATTTAAATGAATTTCCACAAAAAATTTACATTTTACTAAAAAAAATCGTGTATGAAAAGGCTTAAATAGTGTTGGCATAGTGTTTTATGGTGTGAGGAGAACCGCGATTTAAAAAAAAAAATATGTAAAAATATAAGGATTATAATGAAATTTTTACTACCACCAAAGAAATAAATTTTTAAAGAAGAAAAACTTTTCTGTAATAATTAAAAAAAAATAAAAGCTCCTTTTAGGAATCATTACAAATACTCGTAGACCGCGACAGACATAAAAAACTGATTTAAAATTTAAAAACAACAACAAATTGTAACTAAAAAATCACAAATTAACACAATTCAAAAATCACAAAATGTCAAAGACGAACGACGTTATTGCTTTTGATCATGATCATCATTACGTGTGTATAATCATCATTATCATAAACAACAAACAGTCAACATAATTGTTGTCCAACAAAAACCATAATAACTCTCAGAGAAACTGGTCAGTGGCTCAGAAGCCATGATTGTGGTTATGGATGTGATTGTGTTTGTGGCTGTCGTCATCGTTGTCGCTTCCTTTTATGGCGACTTCAGTAGCTGCCAACGCAATTATGATTTATTTCAAGTGATGCCTCTATCATCAGCAGTCTGTTGACTGACTGCGTGCAGCAGCAGTCGATGGTCGATGGTCGGCAACTATTGCCAGCTGATTAGTTGCTGCAATCGGTATCGGCAATCATTATTTTTCACTTTATTTTATACGAGTTTTCATCATTCTGAGAAAATGATTACGATTTTTTGCCGCAATCATAAATATTTTTTGTTGAATTTGATTTTTTTTTTTTTTGATACTCGATTCTTTGGCATCCATAGTTCGCAATCGAGCGATAATTGTTTGTTGTTGTGGTTCGTTAATATTGCTGTTATTTTTGTCATCGTTGGTTTTGTTGTTGTTGTTTCGTTTTTCTTGATGGCCGTAAAGGCGGTTTCTCTTGGCAAAAAAGAACTTCTGGTCTTTGCTGGTTTTTGCTGCTGCTGTGGTACCAATGTGGTAATGTGGTCACTTGGGATTTATAATTATGAGGCTTTTATTGTCGTCATCTGTTGGTTCAATAAACCACTTGATTTATCCTGAAATATAATCAAAATTTAAAAAAAACCAACGCTTGTAAAATGTGGGGGGAAAAAAGGACCAAAAAATTGAGAAAAAAAATTTTAAAAATTATTTATATTGTTTTCAACAACGTTTGCCGCCATGCCACCCAGGTGTCGCCTCCAGCCAAATGCCAAATGATGACTCGGCATTTCTTCAAAGTGGTTTCAACACAACGTCACCACCACCACCATTTTCGTCGGTCAGTTCATTTTCATCAGTCAAAATATATATATATACAATATTGTACAAAAAACCATTCAATAAATGGCACAAACTGACTTTTTCTGACCAAAATTCCATTGATCGGTTTTTTTTCATCGGACACACAAAAGAAAAGAACAGAAGTCAACCCAGCAGGATTAGAGATTAAAAAGGAAGCATTTAAAAGGGCAAAAAGCAGAAAACTACTTACGAAAGTCCTGCGACAACAAGAAGAAAAAGAAGGACGGACAACAGCAGGAGAACCCGGAGAAGAGGATCAATCAATCTTGTAAAATCGACTGATATGATTTTTATTGTTTTTTCGTTTTTTTTTAAATTTTGTTCCTTTTACTTTGTTTCTTTCTACTTACACTTCGAATCGGCCGCGCGCTAGGATCAAAGTCAAACGAGACAACAAATATTTTGTCAACTCACAAATTATTATCGTTTTGTGTCGATTGTCACCGTAAAAGAGCATTGTCAGTGAAAACCGATACCGATCTTGCGGCAGGATCGTCGATCGTCGCAACAAAGCAAACACAGACAGCAGTTAAGGTAAATGCTTCAATAAGGATTACAGGCAGCCTTCCTCCATCCGACAACAAAGTGGATGAGATCATACGCACACACACACAAACACACACAGACACAAGAAAATATAATAGAAAACACAGCAGCCCAAAAGAGTTCCATCAACCAGGCTGAATATTGAGGATCATCACTGAACTCATAGATAGAGGCTGAGTGATTTTATTCTTCTTCTTCTTCTTTTCGCTTGGAAAGAGTGCATGTTTTTTCAATCCATTTAATCCACTCAAAAAATCCTTATTTATGTCATTCTCTTGTAATCGCTTCTGCTTTCTCTTAGCTTCCTTTTAGGCTGCTTCAAGCCGGCTGTTCTGATGCCTGCCGCCTGTCCGGTCGCCTTGGTCATAAGTCCAGTCGGCTGCTGTGAGTCCCCCTCTCCCCCGCCCCCTCCCCTCCCTCCCACACTCACACGTTGCTGCCGCGTGGGAAATTTTAATTCCGGGAAAATTTAACTCAACCGTTCAGAAGAGTTTGAAACTGTCTCTCTCTCTCTTTATCAGTTTGCGGCGACAGCAGCGAACGTGACTTTTGTCGCAACTCAATGATTTGATTGTCCTTTCTGTCAATCCTTTGACACTGAATCCGGTACCTCAAAAGCATGCCATGCCATGCCATGTCTTGACATGTTTTGTTATTAATGAAAAGGCTTGTTGTTATTATTCTCATTATTATTATTCTTTTTCTAAGAGATTTTTTTATTAGACTTTCGAAATTGCTCTCTCAAATGGTCCCACTCTTGTTTGGCCTTCTTGTAGTTTGTACCGAAATTCCCGTGAGACACGATTATAGCGAGCGACACTCGAAACCAAAAGAACAACGCCATCGATACCGCTGCCGCTGCTGATGCGAATGTTGCTGATGATGCTGATGATGACGATGATGATGACAACGACATCGACACCACTAACAACAACTACAACAACAACAACAACTTGGGTGAGGTTTAGGCAGCTCATAGCGCGCACTGAGAAGCGCTTTTCGAGCGAATAATGATCGAACCGGATAATTCCCGGCGGTTGTTAATCGCCATTAAAAGTGTACGTGTGTGGGTGTGCGCTAGTAATAATATTTATTGGTTATCATTATAATTGATTGTACAACATAATTGAATCAATTTCTATCAAAGAAAGACAAAAAGGGCTGAACGAAAAAAGTTACGCCACAGAAAATTGGAAAATATTAGCTTCATTAATTTTAAAATCACAAAAAAAAATATAAAATAATAAAATAATTAAATAATAAATATAAAGAAATATTTAATATAATAATTTCTTTAATCAATATAAAGAAATTGTTATAGTCTTTATGACGATTTAAAACAAATTGATAAAAGTGACAGAAACCCCATTTTTTTTTAAATCACTGAATTTTTTTTGTACGTATTAAAAGCAGTATTCTCGGAGTGGTTTATAAGGGGAAAGGGGTGTGGTCCACAGGGCTTTATACTTAAAAAAATCTGTGTGAAAGACTCTTTAATTCAACTTTCTGATGATTTACAACACAATCCTCTTCGAAAGGTTTTTCTGAATTCAACAATGTCCATGATGTCATTACTAAAAAAAAAATTAAAAATAAAATTTTTTTAGCTATTTTTTGTTTAAAAAAAATTTTATTATACGAGTATAAACGGTATAAACGGTATAAACTTTGTAAGTTATGGAAATTCTATGGAATAAAATAAATTTCGTTAAAAAGAAAATGGAAAATGGTTTCCAAAAAATCTGACCTCAAGCAACCATCCAACCATCTTTTGTAGATCCAGAAAAAACACCACCAAATTTTCATAATGTTTATTTATTTTTTACTTATTTTATTTATTTTATTTAATTTATTTATTATATTTACTTTATTTATTTTATTTATTTTATCTATTTTATTTATTTTATCTATTTTATTTATTTTATTTATTATATTTATTAATTTTTTGATATTTTGTGAATTTTTTTTTATTTTATTTTATTATTTTATATATTTTGTTTATTTTATTTATTTTATTTATTTTATTTATTTTATTTATTTTATTTATTTTATTTATTTTATTTATTTTATTTACTTTATTTATTTTATTTATTTTATTTATTTATTTTATTTATTATATATATTATATTCATTTTTTTATATTTTTTGAATTTTTTTGGAATTTATTTTATTATTTTATTTATTTATTATTTACTTATTATATTTACAAATATGTAATTTAATTTATTTACCTAATTTAATTAACAATAAATGTTTAAAAAGGCATTTTTTTTTTAAATTTTCAAAACAAAATTCGCTTAATCTTAAAATCGGTCTTTTTATTACGGTCTGGTCTGGTCCATAATTTATATACGCCTTTTAAATATACTCATTTTCACGAAAGCAGAGCAGTTAAATAATAACGACTACTACTAATAACTACCAACAACAACAACAACAACGTTTTATGACCTGAACAATGCAATCAATCACTTTACTTTCTTGAGATTTTATTGAAATCGTTAACGATTTTCCATTTACAAAATCACTTGATTATGCGCTGGCAACGGCAACGTCAACGGCAACGGCAACGACAACGGCAACGTCAACGTCAACGTCAACGTCAACGTCAACGGCAACAGACACAGCAACCAACGTAACGCCATATAACGTAACGTAATGCAATGTACGTTATAAATTACATGTTTTGGCTCGATCGTTCCACGATTGTTCAACAATAATTCATAAGTCCAGAGAGAGAGAGAGAGAGAGAGAAAGTGATCGCGTTAAAGAGTGGGCGTTTTAATAGACCTACAGTTCAGTTGAAAACTCTTCCGAATAGTTAAGAGTATATAATTTATTAAAATGCGAAAGTAATAAGTAATAAAAACTAAATTATTTGCGACGAGTAATAAAATCGAGGAAGTAGGAATGTATGTAACGTACGTATAAGTTATAATTTACAAATTGAGTAGATTTAATGTCGCGAAAGAGGGTTAAGAAATCATCATAGTACTTATGCGTTTTGGTATAATCGTAGTAATGCCTTTTGAAAATCTAAAATTGCTAAAAAGTCAGTTAAGTTTGTACCACTTTCAGTGTGCCTTTTTTATCCTTTTTATGTACATTTATGCATCACACTATAGAGCAGTGTGTGAGAAGTCTTTCCTCTAATTGAAAATCTCAATCCATCCTTCCCAAACTGAAGGTTTTCATACCTTCAGAACTTCGCCAATTCGCCAACTTCATTTCGATAACTTCCATCCTTGGAATGGCCATGGATTGGCTCTTCTTATTTGCGCATTTGTTATGGTGCACGTTTAATTAATTCTGGTGCTTCTATGCATTATTTATACCCCACTCTTTCCACCGTGGACTGAGTTTACGACTGTTTTTATGCTGGCTGCCCTTTACCGCGTCGATTGCTGGTCGACTTACGTAGTGCTGCACTGGCTTCAGTAATTGGATTGCCTCCATTTTGCCTCTGATCGATCCCGGGACTACAGGGACTACGTACATACACTACACACTTCATTTCGAACTCAATTGCTGCATTTAGTCGCGTGAAATTGGTGCGGTTAGGTTAAGCGCTTTCCGCCAATGCAGCCCAAACTCGAAAACCATATTCATTCTAGTCAAAGCCACAAAAACCGATCATTTTGATTTACAACACGCCAGTTATTATTTATAACTTACTTACCGGAGTCTCCTGGCGGCAGAGTGCAGCAGAATGGAGCGCGTGGAGCGCATGCTGCAGTCGTGGCGCACTGACCACGGAATGGTGTACCGATTGGAGCGTAAAAGCAACACTAGACGCTGATCTGTTGCGTCTTAAGAGGTAACATGGAATTATTAAGTGGTATCCATCGACACGACCCGACTGTCTTGTGGTCTGGTGCTTTGTTTGTGGCTTTTTCGCTGATCGCCTTTGGATTGGTTTGGTTATCTGTTTGGAATGGCAGATATTGATGACCGCAAACGCCCCCGGTCGGAGAGCGTAATCGTGTGGTTAGTAACACTGTGTGTGCCGTTTGGCCGACTCTTGCGCCGGCATGCAAAAATCTGCAACGCAAAAAACAATGGCCCCAGGATTTGGCTTGTCGGTGTATGGCTTGTCTGTGTATTAGACACGCCTTTTGACGGTTTTTTATGTTATTATTATGTTTTTGTTTTAGTTCAAACGACTCGACTTGATCACGGACCATTGGTACATTATGATCTTTTATGATTAAAGGAACGAAATCCATCATAAGTAAATTAAAACTGGCTTTAAATCAAAATTATTTTACGGAAAAGTTTTAGAATTTGACACATTACTTTCTAATTTAAAGTTTTGAGCTCATTTGGTGCGATCTTGAATGATCTGGAGAGACATTATTTGAGAAAAATATTCGTTTTTGTTGAGTTTTGGAACGAATTTTTGCGTCATCAAGTTGTCAAGTTAGGTTTGGAGACAAATCGGTTTTGGCGATGTGTCATCTTCAATGTCATGTCTTTTTTTCATTCGCAATTAATTTCTTTTTTAATTTCAAATCCATTTAAACTTAAGAATGCTTAATCCTTTTTCATGGTTTAGCAATAAAACCTTTTTGGAACACATTTTCTTTCAAGACAAAATCCGTTTAAAGACAAAACCAAAGGTCTAAAGAGGTCATATATACGATATACATACAATATATACTCGTATGTAAAGACGTTAAAACCGTAACGCCGGCGGTTGGTTAATTTCATCTTCATTTTACTCTTCTTTCCACTCTCTTCAATTTATGGAATTTCGCTCTCAAGTCTTCGTCTTCATCTTCATCACCACCGCCAACGCCATCACCATTGTCTGCAAAATCATCATCATCATCATCATCATCACTGATCACCATTTTCATAGCGTTTATTATTAAGAAATGAATTTTTGTTGCTTTATTATCGCGACTCATTCGGTCAGCCGTTCGTCCGTTCATATAATCCTCTGGCACTGCACTGCACCATACCTTATCACGATTTCACGCCCCGCTTCCTTGCTGGTGGATCGTTCCGAAGGGGGAGGGCGAGGGTTGGGCAACTGCTGGCAGGTTGTTATTCTTATTATGGATCGGCAAACCTATCATTTATTGGTGATTTCATGGCCAAATGCTCCACGTTCTTGGTTCGGAGAAAATGAAAGGGTGGCCCAGAAGAAGAAGTAGAAGGAAGGTGCTTTAGTGGCTGAAGGTAGCTGCCATTATGATAGGCGTGCTGAGGTGTTTTGTTGTTCCTGTTGGCGCTTTTGTTTTTAAACTTTTATTTTATAGATTGTACATATGTACATACATATATTTAATATTCTTTGATATGTTGGTAGCAGTTATTTTGTTGTTTTTTCTCTGTAAATAATTTAAAAATTTCCGCCGATAATCATAATCTTACGATTATGACGTTAATTGAACAAATAAAATTAAGAATGATGAAAAATTTGCCACAAATTTATTACTAATCAACTGAAAAATGAAGATAAACAACGAGTAACGAGTACATTAAACCCGTTAAACCGAGTATAACGATTAGAACTCTACTCGTTGTAGGAATATATTACGTTGCAAGTTGGTGCATAATAATTTTTTAATCATCAGTTGGTTTGTGTCTCCACTAAAATTTCATCTGAAATAGTAATGACCAGATTGATAGTAATGATAGTATGCAAGTTGGTGCATAATAATTTTTTAATCATCAGTTGGTTTGTGTCTCCACTAAAATTTCATCTGAAATAGTAATGATCAGATTGATAATAGTTTATATTTTATATTGAAAAATCGAAGGTTAAATGGTTTAAATCGGCATTCGTTAGACTTGCCGATTAAAAACAGTAGAACCGCGATATGATAGGCTAGTGCGAGAGAGAAGGTAACCGTTCGAAACAACGAAAGCCCATTATAAAATCGTTACTAAGTAATTTCATTTGTTAAATACAACTTAACGAACAGCAAGTTAACGAAGAGGAAAAATTAAGCCTGAAATATAATATGCTATATAAGCTACTGAGAGAAATTGAGAGAAATAAACGTATTTCATGTGAAATGCAGGTTCATCCAAATGAAGGTTCATCCATATATGAACTACAATGTGTAAACTTTGTAAACAGCTGTTTCTGTACGAAAAGTTCGATTGGTTCTGTTCCTTGCTTAAGTAAGCAAAAAAAAAGAGAGAAAAATTGAACGAAATTTAACGAAACGTCTTGAATGAAAATAAGACGTCTATAAAAGGAGAACTCTCTCTCTCTCTCTCTCTCTCTCTTGGGCCTTTGTGTTGCAGAAAATGTTGTTATTTAACAACAAGGCACAATCTAACCGTGGTCTATTTTAAACCAGGTCGATTTTAAACCATTCTAACGAAATTTACATCCACAACCGAAGTCCATTCTATGGAGGTTTTACTGTATAGAGACAGACTACCTACTTTTTCGTGTCACTGAGAACATACTCGTACTCGCAGAACCGACTTTATTCGATCGATTTATTGAAGGTTTTCCACAAACAGCGCTTGTGGCGAACCACCATCAAGCTCTATATGTTTCTCTCTCTCTCTCTCTCTCTCTCTTCCTCGCTCTCACTCTCTTTCCCCCTGCAGTCATTCTCACCTCACCCTGCAACCGGGTGCCTTTCCATTATTGATAACCTCAGCATTTAGTGATACTTACAACATTTATTGGCATTTATTGCTGTTAAGTGAACTCATGTTGATATTGTTTGTTGTTGTGATCGTTGTTGTTGCTACTCTTGTTGTTCTCACATTGTAACATTGTTTCTATTATTATTGTTTAGTTTTTGTTGCTGCTGTTGTTGTTGTTGTTTTTTTATAGTGTTATTGAGCCATGTTCGATTAATCTATTTGATTTATATTCACGTGATCGCAGCGAGCACAAACAAATGCCTTTGAGAATTTGCTTTAATTGGCGTCTCTTGGGGACCAACTAAGCTCGATGATGATGATGATGGTGATGGTGATGATGACGTTGGAGGATGCGCCTGCCTCGCCCGAAAGTTTGCGCCGTTCCCAGCGCTTTTATTACACGAGATTGTTTTTGTAATAAATGTTTTAGGCGTTTTTGAGAACGGTCGCGGTGTTCGCGCTGATTGTGTTGCTGACTGGTGTTGGTTGTTGGCCGATGAAAATTTATTATGGTTGTCTCATTTTATACTGAATCGGCGAGCTATAAAGCTATAAATTATTAAATTTCAGCGCATTATTTAAAAAAATGTCAACGCATTGCAACCGTGTGGTGCCGATACCGCCGCACGGCGCACGACAATGATGACGAGATGATGATGATGCTGAAGAAGATTAGCGGGGATGTTGGCGAGAGCTGCAGAGAGAGGACTTTTGATGGTTTCTATAGTACTTACATGACTTGACTAAGATTCATAATTTTTTTAAAGCCTGCATTATTTTTTCGCAAAAAAATGCTGTAATACACAAGGAGAAGAAGAAAAAGAAGAAGAAGAAGAAGAAGAAGAAGTAGGAGAAGAAGCAGCATTCAGTCGGATCGTGATTTTTTAGTGAACAACTGATACTTATTAATTGATTGATTGATTGATTGATTGATTGATTGATTGCTGGCTTGCTTGAGCGATGAGTGACATATTTTTTACGGAATTGATTACACAAAAACGGCTTGGGTTGTTGTTGTTGTTGTTTGTTGTTGTTTGTTGTTGTTGTGGTTGTTGTTATTGTTGGTTTTGTTGTTTGTTGTTGTTTGTTGTTGTTGTTGTTGTTGTTTGTTTTTGTTGTTGTTGTTGTTGTTGCTGCTGTTGTTGCTGTTGCTGCTGTTGTTGTTGTTGTTGTTGTTGTTGTTGGTTATTAATTAAAGCGATGGGGGAAAAGGAAAAACTTTATCTCTCTTTTTCTTATTCTTTTTTCTCTTCTTTTTGTTTTTTCTTTCTGTTTTTTTTTTTAATAATTACCAGTTGTTTTTTTTTGTTTTCTTTTTAGTGTTTATTTCCATATTTTTAATTGCCGGCGTGGTATTTTCTCGATATATCTCGAAACTTTCGGAGGAAAATGTAACCAATTGCAAAAAAAACAAACAGCTGATGCTGATGCAACAAGATTGCA
Source organism: Conops quadrifasciatus (assembly GCA_949752815.1). Classification (NCBI taxonomy): domain Eukaryota; kingdom Metazoa; phylum Arthropoda; class Insecta; order Diptera; family Conopidae; genus Conops; species Conops quadrifasciatus. Next base: position 14,539,069 of record OX457077.1, on the reverse strand, counting down.
AAATATGTTAGCAAAATTTATTATTTCTTTGCTGCAGTAACAAACGAACAAAGCGGCATTAAGCCGCTTGCAATTTATTGCAAATTCTTGCTTTGAAGAAAAAAGATTTCTAGTAGCATTCTCACGGATTTATTTTTGCTTTAATTGCAACCAATTAACGCCGCCATTGATAACCTCGAGAAAGAAGGAAAGCAGAAAAAGAAGAAACCTTTCGCTGGCGATTTTTCTATTCTACTTTTGCCCAACATTGTTTAGCAACCGGGCCCCGCCCCGCCTCGCTCTACGTACCTACTGTCATATCTTTCGTCAGCAAAGTTTGTGTGTATTTGATTGTTTGATTGTTTGCAAGAATGTGTTTGTAAAGGTTTTAATAGTTTTTAGTCGAGAAGCACAACGAGACGTTGCTTCTCGTCACAAGCAATGAAGAATAATTTTCTTTTGCTTCGTCACTAATTGTTAAGTTGTTGACTATTATTTGTAAGTTAATTATTTTATGTTATTTTATTTTTAATTATTATTTTATTTTATGTTATTTTATATTAAAAAAAATATAACTTATTTTAAAGTTGTTTTAAAGTTGTTGACTTTTAATTTTTCTTATTCTTGCTGTTGTTGTTGTTGTTGTTGTTGTTGTTGTTGTTGTTGTTGTTGTTGTTGTTGTTGTTTTGGTTTTCATCTTCTCTGGCTTTGGTTGCTGCACATCATTCGCTCTTATTAATACATATATTTTGCAATTTTTTGCATTATTAACATCTTTTGCAATTTTTTGCTACAATATTTTATTGTGCCATTGTTGCAAACTTCATAATTAGCAACAACAACAACAATTCTCTTGTACCCTCTCTATTTTTCTATAACTCTTTTTTGTCTTTTCTTTCTTAAGGCCATTAAGGAGTGTTAATTTCAACTGGATCCGCGCGTCGGATGCCATGCTCCGTGCGGTGCAACTAATTACCGCGTATTTTTAAGCTACAGACAGACTTTGTTGTATGAAAATAGTTAGTTTTCAACTAACAACTGGCTGCCTACTAACGCACACACACACAAACACTTTACCATGCTTTCATAGCAATCAATTAAGACGCCATTTTCTTTTATTTTCCGCGATTATCTCTCATCATGTGGATTTTGTGTGTAATATTATGTGTATAATATTTTTGTTTTTTTTAATATTTTAAAATCTTTCAAAAGTAGTCGTATTTCTTTTTATTTAATGATATTTTTGCTAAAATTGGTTGAAATTATTTTTAATTTCTGTTGTGTAGCCACAAGAGCTCCCAATACTGCTCTCTAGAACAGTGCAAACTTCCCAAACTGCGGTCTCCGACTTTCTTTAAAAAGTGTCCATAATAACACTCGGATTTGGGCCACTTCAGAGCAGCCCAACTTAAACATATTCGAAACAATCAAAGTTTCATACATCACCAAACTTAAGCTTTAGATCACCAAGCAGTAATAGCAAAAACCGCTTAACCCTTTTCTCTGACCTTTTAGTCGTGATTTCCTTTAATGATCATAATTTTTTAGCCACGCTTCAAACCTTTTAGCACAAGCACGAAGTATTGAAGCAGCGAAGTGTTTTGTTTGTAACGCAGAGGCCGACAAGAAACAGCACACAAATAGGCGCCCAACGGTGAAAAGAGAAAGAGATAGAGAGAGAGAGAAAGAGATAGATAGCTCTCACTTAATGACCGCCATAATTTATTGATTACCAAATAAAGGCGAAGTTTGGCTATTGAGGAGTTGTTTTTAGTGTTTTTTCTTGCTTTAAAAAAAAAAAGAAAAGGGATTTAACTTTAAAAATTTTAAAATTCTCAACGAAGATGCAGCGAATTGGCGCGCGAACTCTTTGTCAGATCGAGTGGCGAGAAGAGAAAGAGTTTTTATAAAAAATTTCCAAGAAATACATGAAATATAAGCTTTTTTTAGTAGTTACGTTGGCTTTACCGCCCCCCTTCCCTCCCGCCTTCACTATAAAATCCTAAAAAAGAGGAAGAATTTGCGAAAAAAGCAACAAAAATGTTCGTCCACTCCAAGACCGCCAAATCGAACGACCAAATTCGTTGGGCCAAATTAGCTGCAAAGCGTAAGTTTTATAGAAATAATCGCACGAAAAAACCTCTTTTTTTTGGTTGGTCATCACGATTTTCGTTTTATTAACTTCGGTGTTTTTTTTGTGGTTTTTTTTCGTATTTTTTTTGGTGTTTTTGAAAGGGCGTGTGGCCTCTAAAACAGCCTTTTTTCACTTTTAATGAGCCCGAACGAAACCCGAATTCAACATTAGTTTCTCGATTAAGGCTGCAAGCAATTACCTTTTTTAATAACTGAAATAAAGCATCATTTCCTCGACAATTCAAGTATTCTTGGAGTCACTCGAAGCGGAACACGCCCATTACAAAGAATAATCCGACAAAAAGAAGAATAAGACGAAGAAGGTGCCACATTCGTGTCGTTTCTTTTTCGAAAAGTAAACATAAAAAATGTTTAGGAGTTATAAATTTAATTAACGCCTCTCTTTGAGGTTCCTAAATTTTTATGAAATTTCGGGTCATTTGAATGGACTTTTAATGGATTACTTTGCTGTTTGGTGTTGGCATGCGTGATCCGGGCCATCTGGCACTGAAGGTGTCATTTTCCGTGCACCTGAGAGGCACCTTTTTCACTGACGGGGGGGGGGGGGGCGACTAAAAACTTTTCACTTGATTTCATTCGAAACATTAAAAACTGAAATAAAAAGAGAAGTTTGAAAATTAGTTTTAATGTGCCACCATCATCACCGCTACCGCCAGCGTTGCCAACGTTGCCAACGTCGCCATATTGGCTGCCATCATCACCTCAGTGCTGCCGCTTGGTAACCCCGCTCCCGGTTTGGCTCGAACGAACGCACCGTAAGACGTTTAAAGCGCAACATGGAAGCTCGGGCGGTTATTGGCTCTCATTAACAAGAAGAACCGACAGCAGCGCCGACCGAGCAGGTCGGTGAATGGCCGCTACATGGCCGCTTGATTGGGTCATTAGCGGCAAAAGGGCTCTCGGATCGTGGGCTGTGTTCGCATGCGTGGCCCTCATCAACGGAGGCGAAGAGTGCGGAGTAGTGGCATCTCGCTTTTAATTGAAACCTCCTCCCCTCCCCCCCTTACACCCTCTTCACTGTAACAAGAAAGTATTAAAAAAATAATTTGTAAGTAAGCATAAAATGGCGTCAGAAGAGTAAGAAGATAAACGAAATTAGTTAGTTCTTGAACTCTTCAGCATTGAAATCGCGCCTTATCTTCCTCTTACCCCCCCCCCCCACTTTCTCCTTCTCCTTCTCCTCCTCCTTGTCAGCTTCCTCAATTCTTCCTCTTTTTCAGCCTTCTTAACGATAAAGAGGTTTTAAGAAGTCATAAAAAACTGGCAAGAAACTTGTAAGAATTCTACTTGAATATTAGAGAGGAAGGAAAAAAGCTATAGCACCAGAAGAACACATGAAATACGATAACAAAGAAGAAGAAGAAGTAGAAGAAGAGGCAGTAGTAGTAGTAGAAGCAACGACTAAATGACTTTTTGAACTCATTAAAAAATCGATATTCATAAAACGTGCTAACTTTTTGTTACTCTGTCAAAATAATAAAAAAGTTTACTTTCGTGTTGCAGAAGCTTAGTGTGTCCGCCTCTCACACACTCACCCCCCCCCCCTTCCCTCCACCCCTGCCACCTTTCCAACCCTCTTTCTTGTCTTGACAACGACGACGACTGTATTTTTTTTTAATTATTGCCAATCGCGAGACTCAACGAAAAGCAATTTGCAAAAACTTTGGTGCGTCAAATCAACAAAGCAACAAACATTCGCAAACAAACAATTAAAGAAATAGCAAAAATATTGACACCTGCCAAAACATTGACGTTGCAGGGCAGCGACAAACGCTGACGCTTCGAAGCTGCAAATTTTTGTTAAGCGTTAAGCGTTTTTGTATGATGATCGTAAGGTAACGTACCGTGCGGTGCCGTGCCGTGCAGTGAAGTGTTGTGCCGTGCTGAGCCGTGTCGTAAAGAGAGAATAGAATTATCCTTTATTCTTAGTGTATGTATGTATGTAAGTAATGAAAAATAACGGCCTGGCGACGGTCATCATAAGAAAAAATTTCCACAAAAAAAAAAAAAAAAATACTCTTCTGTCAACCAACGCATTGCAACGCATCGAAAGGCATTAGAAAAAGACGGTAGAAATGACGAAAAATTATTATTGATTAAAAAAACGTATTTTTTATGATTATAAAAACATGATAATCAGGAAATAATTCAAATTAGGCGTGTCGTAATGTCTCCAAGCCCGTTTTCGGCCACTTACGCGCACTTACGCGCACTTACACGCACCCGGAAAGTGCATTTATAATTATTACAATTTATAAATTTAATGAATTATTTCTTACTTTTAAACGTTTAGACCGGTTTGGTCTCCACAAACGCTACAGAGGATCATATAAACGCGTCTCTAATGGAATAGATCGACGCGATGGTCGCCATAGTCTCTCAACAAAGTTTGCTTCAGTCTTTTACTTTGTACAGAGTACGTCTCTTTCATCTCTGCGGACTTCTCTGCGGGCACTAAAACCGACCGTTCGCTGTGATTGCGAAAAGCATATTCTTAAGACGGCTTAAAACGCACTCACTTAAGTCGGCCATAAAATTCGTATACAGTTTTTTATCAGTTCGAAAAACGCAATTCTTGTCTGCGACAGCGGACGACAGGCCAAATGTTGTTCCATCTAGACGGCGTTCTCTCCGTCCGTCCGTCCGTCCGTGCATTGCATCCAATCGCATGCCGCGCTGTGCCATCAACGCACCCTGAGCGTTGACGATGGTGCGGTTGTGGTAGCGATGACCATGGCCGTGGCCGTGGCTTTGTCGGCGGCGACGCGTTCACCGCTGTGTCTTAAATTCAGCGTTTAACGCATCTGAACAAGAGCGAGAAAGAGCCCAAAGTGATGCGTTAAAGTGGTTCCTTAAGCATTAACAAGTTGATCAATTAAGTTTTGAAGTGGTCCTCCGGTTCGAATGCACTTAGCCCGAAAACGAACGACAACAAAAAAAAAAAGCACCCAAATGGATGCGTTTGAGACAACCTTAAAAAGGTCTGCAGTCAATTAAACTAAAACGCTTCTAGTAATTTTTAATTATAGCAGCAAAGCAGTATCGTTTGTATAAATCATCATCATCATCATCATCATTATTGATTATCAGTCCGATTATTATCCGAAAAGAAAGTCAGCAAAACCTTTCTGATCTTCAACGCAATCTTCATCGTGACGGCAACGCATGAAGACACTACGAAAAAGTGTTCGTACTGCCAACGAACAAATGTTTAACGAAACGGCAATGGGCGGAAATAAGCCCGTCCATCAACAGTTATGAACCCGTCTATCGTTTGTTGCAGTCTTCTGCCTACAAAGAACAGCGCCGTCAGCAGCATCATCGTCGTCGGCGTCGTGATCGTCAAGATTAAGGCGGTGAAGATGTACTCGATCAACAACAACAACAACAACAACAACAACGACAACGACGAGGTCCAAAAAACCGCCAGAAGATGATATAATTATACTGGCGATCATCATAGTGATCGCAGCCATGAGTTTCTCGTCCACTCTCTCCGTCCATTTTCCCTCGCTCTCGCTCTCTCTCTTCTGCCTCACCGACCCAATGGTAGGGAGCAAAAAAGCACCTCATTCCCGGGACTAATTCTTGCCATCAAAGTGATCCTCGCTAATGGAGCGATCCACACGATCCGCAAAAGACGTCATTAAAGGTTCCATTACAGCCGCAGCCTCTGCCTCCGTCGCAGCCTCCGCCTCTACCACCGTCTTCACCTTAGCCCCAGACGAAGTGTTTGTCTAAACGAGCTATACTTTGTCTGTCTCTCTGTTCATTCGTGTGTCTTATGCGCCGAATCACGGGCCATGAAAGGACGAAACCAACATGGCGTCCCTAACTGGAATGCAATGGCGGCGGCGGCGGACACAGCAAAAGGCGAGAAACGCTACTCGCATCATTAAGCGCAGATTTTTGTTGTTGGCAATGGTAGCCTCCTAAGATTCATCTGAAGGATCCACCAGGCCGTCCGGACGGCCGGCCGGCACTCAGTCCAAACAGCCCCGAGGCTGTCGAAGCAGATCGTCGGAAATTAAAACTGGCACAAAAATTCAATGCAGCCTGAAACCGATGAAGAAGATGAGGTCAGTCTTTGGGGCCGGTAAGTATACGTAGGTACATACATATATGTACATACGTATTGCTAAAGGGCTCGCTTGATGATTTCATTTCCGTAGAAACAGAATGGAATAACAAAGACGATAACAACAACAACAACAACTCGATGTGGTGGCAATTTAAATATGCAAATTGAGAAAGTAACCGCCGTGTGAGGATAAAATAAACCTAGACACGTTCCGTGGTAACAACAACGGCAACAACCACGGCAACAACAACAGTTCTATAACAATCTAGAAGGTCTTTGCTGGTTCTTGCACTGAGTAAGTCCAGCACGATCGTTAAGTGCTGACAAGACAAGTTTAGTTTATTGAGTCTATTTGTGTACTTACAATGTAGAATGAATGTGGTCTGATGGTGTTTGAGAACAGAAGTAACCGGCACCAGCATCAACAAAAAGCAAAAGCAGCCTGCCTGCATCTTTTAAATGAAAGGAAGCAAGTTAGTCAAACCGCCGAGTGACCAAAAAACAGGCAGGAAGGATCACTTTACTTTACTTTATTCAGTGCAACAACGTCAGCGAACAGTTAGACGAAGATCACAATGTCCAGGCGATAATAAAGACAACGACGACGACGACGACGGCAAAGATAATGATGACGCCAGTTCAGACGTTTGACGTTTTAAATCACGCGATCGCGTGTTTAGCTAATATTGAGAAGTGCAGAGTGTTGAAAGAGGTTTAGGTTAGATCACCTTGTGCTTGGAGGATCACCACGAACTTTTATACGTGACAGGATTTACAATTAGCCAAATTGTACTAATATGGTGTTCCCATAAAGCGGTTTTGCGAAAACGCAGCGAAAACCATTATAAAAGCAATAAATCTCCATTGAAATTATTGTTGTAAGTTCAGCGCAAAACCAAAAAGATTTCTGGTTTTAACAGTTTTCAACCCTGTTTCGAAGTTCGAAAACTATGTAGACGCCATAGCACTGTCTCTTTCTATAGTTAATGTGATAGAAAGAGATAAATATTGATAAAATCGTTGGTTTTTCATTCCTGCGGATCGTGCGTTTTACAAAAATCTCTAAATTGTGAAGACCCAGCCAGGCTTTGTAGCCGGCATTATTTTCGGCATTAATCAACGGCTGTGTAAATATGAGTATATGGCAGATACGAAGGTACTCTGCATTTACGAGGGTATCGCATTACGAGGGCTTCGTATCTGCGGCGTAACTGCGACTCGCTTTTATACAATATCATCAATATCATTAATATCAATATCAATAATAATAATATAATAATAATAAATATATTAAATATAATTATTATTATTAATTATTATTATTATTATTTATTAAATATAATCATATAATAATAATAATTATAATCAATTATAATCAATATCATTAATTACGTACTTGCAACAACTCAAAAATCAAATGTAATTTCACCACTGGGTACCTTCAATTTTCTCTGAGACGACGACCACTGACCTTATTGGTCTCCGTTCGAGAGAGAGCAAAAGAAAGAGCCAGCCTGCCTGCCCAAGTCTCCGGAAGACTTAAGAAACAAACCTTTCCACCGAAGAGTTTGCAGCCAACAAATTTCGCGTTGCTGTGGAAAGAGAGCGCAGAGAGCAGCTTTAAACTTCACACACTAAAAAATTGATTGATTACAAACTGAAAATTAAAATTTATTCATTTATTAGAATTTAAAAAAAAAATTCTTTAAAAAAAGTTTTCCTCAATTAAAGCCACAAAAAAGTATGCAAAAGTATTCTTAATTGAAGCCAACAAAACGTGACTCGACAACGTAACCAGCTATAGGCCACGATGCTGCAACCAACCAACCGACCAACCAACCAACCTGTAGTCAACCATCGTGTTCGTGTCCACCTTAAGAGCATCTTCATCTTCATCTGCCTCATCCTTGTTTGTCTCCGGTGTTTCCATTGTTTGTCCAAATTGCATTTTTGTGTTGCCCGCTTGCCAATTGCACGGCGGCCACACCAACAACAACAACAACAACAACATTGCTGATTCTTATGCTGATGAAAATGACAACAACACGCTCCCTGTCAACACTAAAGCCCTCGAAACCTCTCGAAACCCTTTCACGTTAAGAATTTATAAATTTATTTAAACATTCGGGATTTCATTCTGGACGGACAAGGAAAGGGGTGGGGTGGGGAAGGAGGGGGGTGGTGGCTGATTTCAACCAAGGACAAAATCTGAAAGGCCTTTAAAAATCAACAGCAACAACAGCAAGAGAAAACCAACAAGAATATATTCAACAATTGTTTGGCAAAGGAATGGAAGAAGAAGAAGAGAGCGATAACGAGAATGAGAGAAAGAGAGAGAAGAGAGAGAAACAAAAGGCTCAATTGATTTTTTTTTTTACAGCTTCTTCTTTTTCTCCTCCTCTTCTTAGGGCGGACGGACGGACGGACGGACGGATGGACGGACGGTCTTTTATAGATACGTAAACTGTATGCGATACACGACAATTTCAGTTGTTGTTGTTGTTGTTGTTGCTGTTGTTGTTGTTGTTATTGTTATAGAACTGGCTGAGAGTGCAAACGTGGCTTGTTAAAATGGTCAAAACAAGCTCCGGTAAAAATAAAAATGTTCTAAAAGTTTTTTAAAGGCAGAATTTTAACGTTCGAGCAACGTTTGTTGCTGCTGCTACTGCTGCTGGACCCTTCGGTTGGTCGCAGCGAGAAGGGCGGGGTGACCAAGCGGCAAGCAATATCGCGTATTTCAGTTAATGTTCGAGCCATGTTGTTTCTTTACGGCTGTCTGGGAATGTGCCCATGAAGAACTTTATTAACAGACAACAACAACAACAACAACAACAACCTCAATCAGTTACAAGTCGTATTACAACAAAAAGCTTTCGAACTGATGAAAACCGGCTGATTGTTTTGCCAACAAATCGATAATTGCTTCGAAACTCAGGCGATGCGATGCGATGCGATGCGATTGCTCTGTCTCACATAGAATTTGAGTCATCCACCACCAACCGTCCGTCCAACCGTCCGTCCAACCGTCCGTCCAAACAACCAATCAATTCTTGCCGGCGCAACGAATTATTTTTAAAGACTCTACAAAATCAGCAAAACAAACGAAGTTAATGAAAATGGGATAAGTCAATGTTTAAAGAAGAGTTAATACATAATATGATGACTGCATACATATAAAATCATAACAACAACAACAACAACAACATCAGCACCAACATTACCAACATTAACACTACACAAATTCTTTTCTTCTTACGTTTTATAAACGTAACTAAAATTAATTTATTCCATCGAATTTATTCGAAAAATAAAAGGAAACTAAAGAAAATCTCGTTTTTGTAAGGAATTTTAGCGAATTTAGTTGAATTTTCGCAAGCTCTCGTCAAGTTTTGATAAGTTTTAATAGTTTTCGATAGGTTTAGTTTGTTTGCAAACCAAATTTTGAGAGAGTCGACGAAAATTCATTCTCAAAAATATAATCATTTAAGCAACGAGTGCGTTCAATCGTTCACTAACACTACACAAATTATGTCTCTGTAAACGTAACTAAAATGAATTTATTCGATCGAATTTATTCGAAATTTAAAACGAAACTTAAGAAAATCTCGTTTTTGTAAGGAATTTTAACGAATTTGGTTGAATTTTCGCAAGCTCTCGTCAAGTTTTGATACGTTTTGATAGTTTTCGATAGGTTTAGTTTGTTTCTAAACCAAATTTTGAGAGAGTCGACGAAAATTCGTTCTCAAAAATATCGTCATTTAACCAACGAGTGCGTTCAATGCTCGCGGAAAATTTGTACAAGTCGAACTCGAAATGCGAGCGAGATTTTCCGAGATTTGGACGAGCTCGTTATTAGAGCGGGGCGTGACTGAAACAGAAAGTCTAGACTCTAGACTCTAGAGAAAACTAATTAAACGATTAAAATAAAATAAGAATCAACAAGAAAAATTATCAATTCTCTTACAAAATATTGAAGATTTTCTTTTACACGTCTCACACAGTCACTCTGTCCCTTTTTCTCTTTTAATATAGAATTCAAAGTTAGGTAAATTCCAGAAAAAAACTTAACGAAAAGCAAACCAATCTCGGAATCTACTCGTATTTGACTCTTTCTGCCTGAGCCTCAGCTTTTTTTTGTTGCTGTTTCTTTTTTCCTTTTGGCCTCTGTTTTGTTTTACTCCATTTTTAATATTGTTTTTCTTTTCTGTTTTCGTAACTCGTTTCTCTTGCAGCAGCATCATCGACGCGTCGGCCTGCAACCCTGCAAAGTCAGGCGAACTCTTCTCAACTCAATCGCATATATTTTCAAATTAACCAAAGGTTTTTAAAGCCAATGTTATTATTATTTTTACTGGACCGCAACGAAGCAGCCAAGGAAAGAAGCAACAAGAAGAAGAAACAACAAAAAAATTAAGTTAGTAGTTTAAAAAAAAAAGGCTGGGCCGTCATCGTCGTCGTTTGGTTGGTTGCTGGCCGTTGTTGGGTTAATTTGGTCATCTTCCATGATGTTTTGATAATGAAGCAAATGATCAGCAAGCAGATGCGTTTAAAACAACAACAACAACAACGACGTAATACGATATTCGATGAACGCAAAGGGCCGAACGTTGATGAAGAAGAAGGAAGATGGAGAAGAAGGTGGCGGAAGAGCACAGCGCGCTTCAACACTAGCGACAACTGAAACGACATGGTCCCGATCAACGATCTTGTCCCATCCTCCACCATTAGATAAATCAGCGCATGTTTCTTTTTTTATAAACTTTTCTTTGATCTTGCCTTTTTTGCAGAAATTCTGAGGCACTATGAAAGCGTTAAAGTGTTAAGGAAAATAATTTTTTTTTTTAAAATTCACCCCAAATTCGCAATTTATCAGTATTGACGGTTTTCCCATTCTTCATTCTCATTTTGATGACCTAATTTTTGTTTATTTTGAGGTTACTTTTCGGCATTTCGGCATCTTCAAACTGTTGTTTCATTTTTAACCTCAATATTTTGAAGAGAGAGAGAGAGAGAGTGATAAACGTGAAATTTTTAGTCGAGACGACAACCCAGAACGCGAGTAAATACTTTTTTACTCGCCATTACACGCGAAAATGAGACAAAGAAAGAGAACACATAGAAAGACACAGAATTATTCAGTAGCGACGAAATCTCGAAGCGAAATTAGAGTTAGAGAAATTTTTTTCGCCCAATTTTCGCCCCAAAACCTTATTTTAACCATGATCGTGAAAGAGTTTGATCATCCTTAACTTTATCCAATCTTATCCGACATCAACCATTTAAATTTACTGCACCTTAAAAACGATGGACAATCGACACAGCTGTCGCTTTAGATGCTGCTACTATTGTTGTTGTTGTTGCTGTTGTTGTTGTTGTAGTTGTCCCTTAAAAAGAGTTGAAAAGAGTATTATTAACAATTATCGAGGTTTTCGATTTTCTGGTTTTTGGAAGCGCATCAAAAACTTACCGCAATGTCAGCACTTGATCCGTCCGTCGAACGTCGAGCCTTTGATGCTGCCTGGCGCATCTGGCTACGTCTGATCCGGATTGCCCCCAATAATGATGTCCGTAGACGTAACGCCTTGCATTTCATTTAAACCAACTTTTAAAAAAAGCAAAATAAAATTGTGGTGTTGTTTGAGTCTCTCGATCTCGATTGTACATAATTCCAAAATTGAGGTAGATTACGGTGGTTGTTGTTGCTGTTGTTGTTGTTGTTGTCATACTTAACCACCCTGCAAATTAAGTATAAACGCCCCCTTAAGGGGGGCACACGGCCTGCTTGCAATTCAAAGCATCTGAATGAATATTAAAAGAGCGGCCTCGAGAGAGGCCACCATCTTGAATGAATATACAAAAGACGAAATAGAGCAATTTTGCTGACCGGCAACAACAATTATTCTCCGTCTGCTCGGCCAAAGGAGTTATTTCGACTGTAAGTGATCGTTAAAGAAATTGTTTCTCTCTTCATTTCTGTCTTTGGCCAATAATCAGCACGTTTTGTATTCACTTCATCTGAATGAAACCGTAAAGCAATCATAAATCAAAAAGGTTTTAATGAATTGAATGATTGATCTCGGTCGAACGTGCGTGATCTTCACAATATCATCACCGGCCAATAAAGGCAACAACGGTACAGCAACCGTTTATGGCCGTTTCGGTCGATTCGGACCGATTCGGATCACCCAAAAGTTAAGCAATTTCTCTATACTCGCAATGGAATTGTAACAAATTGCTGCTGTTGGCGGTCGATCTGTTCAAATTATGCCAACTTTTTTATTAATAGACACTTTTTGCTGGCAAATCGACAAAAACAACTACGACAAGTCAACTTTTTTGAATGATTTCTTATTAATTAAATCATTGTAAGTTATAAATTGTTTAATTTTTAATTATTACCATTGATTTAATATTGATAGATTTAACTAAACCTTTCTTATTTCTTCTTTCTTTGCTGGATTTCTATGAAAGCCTTACTTACGAGTACGATTTTTGTTGACGCGTGCTTCAGCGCCATCTGCATGTGAAGACTGATGCTAATTGTTTTTCATTTAGTAAAGTTCAACACCAAGCAAATTTATTACTAGCAATATCAACAACCTTTTCGCTGATATAAACAACGAACAACGAGCAACGTGTAAAAATACATTCAGTATTGCCAAAAGTTTAAAAAAAGCAATCAGGATTAATATTTTAAAAAATACTTAATAAAAGAAAAAAAGTCGTTAACTTTAAAAATGGTTTCTTATTCATTATTTTAATTCTTATTCTTGTTGTTCTATTTCTTATTGTAACTTATAGTTTGCATAATTTTTAATTGTCGTATAATTTGAAGTGCGTATTTTATTATAGTCTATATCGAATGAAATTGCGGGCATGTCCCAGTCAATGATACTAATATCTGTAGAGCAGTGCGTCCCCCAAAATTTTGTATAACCATAATAAGACTGACTTTATCATTAGCATACAATTTCATCTAATGATGAAAATTAATTCAACACGTTTTCATTTTAATTTTTGCGTACATTTTTATTATTCTTTTTCTGAATGATATAATTTTTTTTGTTTGTTTACAATATTCTGATGTGATTTATTTGTATGTATATTTATGATGGTTGTATGTATGTATGTATGTATTGTTTGTTGATGGTGTTGGTTTTTTGTTGCTGTTTTTCTGCCATATTTATTATTATTTTAATTTATATTTTTTATTTATAAATACTTGAATGATGATCGATCATTCTTACTTTTTTTTAGATTTCTATGATGCTGCTGCTGCCGCTTGGTTTTCACGACTTCGTTTTCACGTACTTAATTTAAAATACGTTGCTGAAATATGTTTTATTTTTTTAAAATTAAATAATTCTATATTCATCTTTTTTTGTTTTTTTTTTGCTTAGTTTTTGCTTTTTTAATGCAATGCAATGCAATGTGAATGCAGTTAAAAAAGTGTGCGCAATAACAGCACAATCTATACACAGCGACCCATACATGCCTACACACACCAACACGCACACGCAAATACACACACACACACCCACAAACACACACACCCAAATGGTGAATGAAAGGGTTAATAGAATACCATTGAGGTTATTATATATTATATTGTACGATAGAATGAAGACGATTATGAAATTGTGTTATACGGAAAAATAGTTTTGTGTTGTTCTTGTGTGTGTTCTCCTGTCTCTTGTCAATTATGTACATTTTTAATATTTCAGTTTTTGCCATTTTTAGTTTTTTTTCTTTTTTTCTTAAAATGATTTCTTTTGTTTCTTACATACTTTTTATTACATGCTTCTTGTTCGTTAGTAACTTAATTATCATAACAATCATATAATTTAATTACTTTCACAGTTGCTTAAATAGTATTTTATTACCATTTTTCTCTCTCTCTCTCTCTCTGCTCTGTTCCTAAATTCCTACTATTTTTACTCCTCTTTATCCTGCTATTTCTACTACTAGTACTACTACTACTACTACTACTTTTACTGCTACTGCTTTTTAAGACAACTAACTACAACTAAATACATTATAATTATAATTGTTGTTGTTTTTTTTTGTTGTTTTTTTGTGTTATAAAAACATTAGCTACTTAAAATTTTGAAAATTTATTTGCTTTTCTGCCAATTTTTTTTGTTAAGATTTTTACACTCTTCAGTAACTTTGAAAACTAATTACTTGTAGCTATTTTTTTTTTTTGCTGCTGTTAAAGAAGTTTTAAAAAATTAATTTTGCTAAAAATATCACGCCTTTTTTTTAGGAAAATAAAGAAATATTCTTTTTAAATAATTAATAGGAATTACATATATGGTAATTTGTTACAAATAAAAAATTGCTTTTGTGCAACTATTTTAGTAAGTTTTTAGCATTTGAAGCCTCGTAAACATAATTAGTTTTTATTTTAGTGTAGTTTTTAAATTTATATACGATTCCTTACAGTTCAACACTAAAATTCTTTGTTAATTATGCCTCACAATTAATTTTTCAAATTTCTTTATTAATTTATATGCTTTTGCTAAAATGCTTTAATTTCATTTATTTGCTAAACATTAAATTTTGTCTTTCCTTTTGTTTTAATTATTTAATTTTTTTTTAAGAAATATTAAAAATTTCTACAAGCGAAAAACGATAACCACAAGCTTTATTATTTTTATTATTAATTTTTTTTATATTTGAATGATATTCATAAAGCGAAAAGAAAAACGAATGAATGCCAGAATTAATCAAAGAATGTTTCCATGAGTACGAACTTATTCTTGAATCGATAAAGAATTAAGAAAAATGCTTTCATACTCCTTTTTTTTGTCAGCTCGAAAAGTAATACCGTTTTTTGAGAAATAAAGCCTTAAGTAAGCGTAGGATCGATTTGAGAAAAGACTCTTTAAAAAACCCTTAAAAAAGGGCTGAAGTAGGGGGAAAAGACGATCAGTGTAAAGGCAAAAAATATTAATGCGTTTATGATAAGTAACTTCCTCTTAGACGTCAGTTTCGAGAAACCTACCGTTTCTACGCTATTCGAGTTTTTCTAATGTCACTTTTTTGTGAATTTAACCTTGATTTTCTTAAAATCCTGACGTGTTGGGGGGAAAAGGGAGTTCAGATTGCGACCCAAAATTATTCAGAAACCATCAACAGCTTTTCTCTTACAGAAAAAAAGCCCTAAACTTGTTGGACTGCTTAATAAGAACATTTTAATAAAATCAGCGCAGGGAAAATCCAATAAAAATAATAAAATATGTATTTATAAATAAAAAATTGTTGTGTTTTTCTAACGACTATGGCCTAATATAAAGCTGCCAAATTGGAATATTTTGAGTATTTAGAATTTACCTGGAAAATTTGATGGCGACGTTGCGATGCGAAAATGGCATTTCGGCATTTTCTCTGAGGTAACCTGTTTATTCGTAAACGGTTTTCAGGTTATAAACTAAGATTCTGTAAATCTTAGAAACAAAATTACTTTCTTTGCTAAATATTTATGTATAAGTGACGTCCTCGTTAGACGTGAAAATAGGTTAAAGTTTAAGACAACTTATCGCTTGTGCTCGCTGTCTCCGATTCCGAAATAATAAATTAAAAAATGCACCGCTTCCAGATTTTCTGTGACAATAAAATACATATATTTATTTTTGTTGTTCTTGCTTTTGTATTGTTTTGCAACCGATATGCGTTTCCACTTTTAGTAACTATATGTAGGTTCCTATCGAATTATTAATTACTTTAATGCGCTGTAGCAAAAATAAGAAATTTCCGCATCTAATATTTTTACATATAAATAATTATACAAATATTAAATTATGAATTTTGTAAGCATTAAATGAAAATGCTTTTTAGCATTAAACAAACTTAAGAAAGAAATATAAAAAAATAGGCAAAGGGAGTAAGTGAGAGAAAGAAGTTTAGATAAAAATATTAACAATGGATAATATTTAATTCGAAAATGCGAAAATTCTGAATCCAAATGATGAACGATTCAGAAGAAGAATTCAGCCCAAGCGTACGAACGAATGCGCATATCTCTATTAATTTAAAAACCTAAAATACAAATTAGTTTATTATTGATAATAGAAAAAATTGAATGCTGGACAGTACTTAAAACTAAAATCATTACAAACTAAGTACAATGTCTGTGAGTGCATGTGTATACTTATAAGTATATATATAATGTATAATAAGTATATAGATCGAAAAAGGGAATTGCTGCTGCTGCTGCTGTTTGTTTGTAAAAAAAATATAGCTAACTTCAAAATAATAGTGCGCTTTCCAAATACTGCAAAGTAAATATAAAATAAGAAATCTCTTGTTAAAAATATCGTTTTAGTTCTGTACAAAAGTGTAGCAAAATATTTTTCTGAAATTATCAATCTCTTCACGTGCCTCCCCCTTTCTTAGCGTCAAACCATCAAGTTTAAGTGAATGCCTTGAATCAACCGTCCCCGATTTGCGTTCGCTTCAATTTAACTTAATTTATAAAATACTTTCTTGTTGTAATTGAAACACACGCATGTACAAAGAGCATTAGAAATGTTCAAACGAAATGCTTTCGAAGAAATTCTACACAGTCATAATTTATTTACAAAAACAAAAGCTAACGAACGACACGGTGTAGTCGGTGCTGTTCAGCTGCTCTTAACGATTTCTGTCTTCTGTTTTTCTTTGTTTTCTGTTTGCTGAAAGTTTTAATACTACTTAACGATATACTGATTTTTTAGCTGCTTTCGGCTTTCGTGATTAGCCAATAAAATTCTTCTGCTTATTGTATTCCTTTCATTTGATCGATGCTACTTCATTGTTCGCAATCGATTCGATTAGTCTTATCAGTAGCATTCAATAAATAATAATTTAGCTTCTGCTTCTTGTTTTCTGTTTTGTGCTGCCTTGAGAGCTGCTTCGCTCAGTTGCCGTCACTGGAATATTTCAGATGATGCACTTGATATCATGAATGTTTGTCGGTCAGTTCGGCCCATCGCATTTCGAAGAACTTTCGCATGCCGTGTCCGGCCTTGCCCACGGGCGAATCGTCCTCATTAAACATCTCACAATTATCGAAAATCTGTCGAACATCAACACAAAAGTCTTCGCGACACTTGTAGCTGCGGGTCGAAAAAGAATCATGAATTATTAAGATTGCAGAAAAAAATTTCCTGGCAACAGACTTACGTTAGATCTTGCAACCGCTTCTTGATGGTGGAGAGATCCATCGGGCTTTTAATGATTTTGCGATACGTCGGAAACTGCTTAGTGTTGACGGGAAGTAAGAACGGCCAGGAATCCTCATGAAGCTACATCCCAAAGAAAGAAAAAACCAAGTAAATAAAAAAAATCTCAAAAAGAGATGCGGTATTTCATCATTCTCAGTGGAACTCTTTCAAATATGTATATATGTACATATATACACAGCAGGCCAATATTTCGAAGTACCCTTGAACCAACATCGCAAATACTTTCTCAAACCTTTAACAAATAATATGTGGGATAAGAATGAATTATATAAAATATTTCTATTTTAGAAACACTTTTCTCTAGTAAATGGGAAAAGGCCTAAGCTTTTTTTTTCAAAAAAGCTGCCTTTGCATTTAATTATTTTTGCTATTAGTTTTAGTATACGATTACCTTCATGCGAACTAAATCTCCTACTCCATCGGTAGAGAAATACTCCCAGACTATAACGGAACCACCATCGTGCTTAATTATTGGTACGACACACTCAGGTAGTATCTTTTTTTGGGCCCGTTCCGTTTAACAAAAACTTTTCGTTTTGAACCAAATAACTCGAACTTTGACTCATCGGTCCAAAGAACGTTTCTGAAATCCTTTTTGGTCCAGTGCTTATAGGTTAGGGCCCATTTAAGTCTTTTACTTTTATTTGGTGATCATAGAAGGGCTTTCTTGGTGCTATCCTACCATAAAGGCAAGATTCTCTTAGACGTCTTTTTAGGACTTTAATAGTGACTTATTATGACTGTAATTAATCTCATATGAAATCTCAGAGAACAATGAATGGATTCAATATTGTGATCGAGTCTTTTATACTTGACACGGGTAGTAATCCGTTTTAGTTACTTTATTACAATTATCATTCAATAACCATCATATAAAAATGAAAAACTAAGATCTACACAAGAGTAAAAGGCTGGCTTAGAAATTAAAATCTATATCAACGATGGTCCGAAACTTTTGGCCTGCAGTGTATATATATAAAGGGTAAAGGGAGAACACCTGAACACTTCTAATTTTCTATACTAACCTCCATTTCACTCAGCACTGTCTTGC
Source organism: Conops quadrifasciatus (assembly GCA_949752815.1). Classification (NCBI taxonomy): domain Eukaryota; kingdom Metazoa; phylum Arthropoda; class Insecta; order Diptera; family Conopidae; genus Conops; species Conops quadrifasciatus. Next base: position 14,520,576 of record OX457077.1, on the reverse strand, counting down.
ACACGGCCAATTCTTTCATCAGCTTTTTTGTTGCATGCTTCTCCTTCTTCTCTTGCTTAAGCTTCTCCTTTGCTTCCTGGACCGCTTGAATATTTAAAGGCGGCGGCGGAGAAACGACAGTCATTGCGGGTGGTGTAAGCGATGGCGGTGGAGGTTGTGACAAGGATTGTTGTTGCTGCTGTTGTTGTAGTTGCTGCTGCTGCTGCTGCTGCTGCTGGTGTTGTGGAGACGGCGGAAAATGCATGATACTGCTGGTTGGCGTGCTCGCGCGCGGTGACGGGAATGCCACATGTAAGGGCGATGATGTGGTTACTGGCGAACACGTCATTGGCGTTGGAGGAAGCGTTGGCATTGGAGGAAGCGTTGACATTGGAGGAAGCGTTGGCATTGGCGGCGGCTGTGGCTGTGGCTGTGGCGGTAGTTGTTGCGATGACAGTTGCTGCGGCGGCAACTGTTGCATCGGCAGCATAACGCTAAGAGCGACGGACGCTACTGCCGAGGATGTGGGTACAGCCTGCGATGAAGCTGGCGGAGGTGGGTATAGCTGGTGCCCAGTAATATTCGCAAAATTTTGGAGTGGTTGTTGTTGATGTGGCAGATGTGGCTGCTGCATTTGTGGTTGTGGCATCAACAGCTGCGGTTGTGGTTGCGCTAATGGTTGCAATAATGGTTGTGGCAAAGTCAGCGGGGCGACACACGGAACTGGTGGCGGAATCACGGTTGAGGGCAGAGCGCTACTGGCACTGCTGGGGCAGAAAACGTGAGGTGGCACAATTATTTGCGTTGTTGGCATGGTCACAGTCGGCGCTACCGCTGCACCGCTCGGTGCTGGCTGCTGTGTACTAGCCGCGGGCTCCAGGCTGCATTCGACATAGTCGCTGCTTATCAGCGGACTGCTGGGACGATTGATGGCCATCATTTGCGTCTGGAGGAAGCGCGGCACATCGGCAGAGTTGTTGTGGTGTTCGTCGTAAGTGGCAGAGGCGACCGAGTGGGCAGGACTATGGCGAAGAAAGAAGGCGGCGGCATTTTGAATCGGCCAATGGAAAAGAGTAAAGTTATGCCTACCTTAACGGTGCAGGCAATGAGGTCATTGATTCATCATGCGATGAATTCAGCGACTGCTGAGAAGAGTTGTGCAAATGCGAATCGGTGCCGCCGACGTGCTGATCCGTCGAACTTAAGCCGGTAATGTTCGCGATGCTGCCGCCGTGTCTGTCGCGCTTTCTCGACGACGACGAAGAGTCGCGATCGCGGCGCGGCTTGCTGCTGCTAGAGCGTTTCTTGGGAGGCGGTGCCTTTGAAACGCAGCCATGGCAGTACCACTTGCCGCGCGGCACCTTAAGCAGCGGCGGAATGTAGCAGTCGGCATGGTAGGCGCGTGGGCAGAGATCGCAGTAGATCATCTTGCCGACCGGGGACAGCCGGTGACCGCCGCAGACAATGCACTTGCGCTCATTGGTCGCCTTGTTGACGCATTCATAACAGTACCTGAGCGAAAGAGAAAGAGAGACGCCACATCAGAGGTTATTGCAGGAAGTTGTAATGAAAGCTATTCCGAAGATTGTGCACAAGGTGTCGCAGACGGAAATATGTAAGTACGAGACTGCGCATTTCGTGTGACGAACAGTCGAATTTTAACACGCAAATAAGAACAATTTGGATGACAACAAAGTGATGACGGTGATGATTATGAGCGCGAATTGCCTTAACCCTTCTCAATTCAAAACCTTATACAGTAAGATTTCGGACTGCGCATTGACAGTGACGGATGAACAGATGAACGGGTGAAACGGATAAACAGTGGTACATAAATGAGAATGCGGTGGAATGCGTGGAACGAGCCACAACAGCCGTCCACTTAATAAATCAATAAGAGAGAGTGGATGAGGTTGAAGGAAGGAGAGGATGGGGCAGGATATAAAGTAACGACGGACCACCTTCATCGAGCGGAAGGGCCCCTTTAACAAACGAAACTAAAACTTCGTTTGTACGCCGAACGCAATACTGTCCACACTTCCGAGTACGCCCGTCTGCGGGGCCGCGTCAGATACTCACCAGTCTCCATCCGGTATATTGTCCATCTTCGGCTTAAAGCAGTACGTGTGGTAACCCTTGTCGCAGCCGTCGCACAGCAGCAGCTTATCCTCGTTCTCGCCGGAAGTGCAGAACTGGCAATTCTGTAAGGAATTGGAATATTTTGAGGAGGTTGTAGTACTTGTGGTACACCTTCGACCTAAATGGTGGGGGGTAGGTTTTGTTGTTGCTACTGTTGTTGTTTTTGTTGTTGTTGCTGTTGCTGTTGTTACTGTTGTCGTCGTCGTCGTCGTCATCATCGTCGTCGTCATCGTCGTCATCATCGTCGTCAAGCTTTCGTTTGTCACGTGCGTTATAAGATTAATTTTAGTAATCGCCGCCGTCGGCGACGACGAATGCGTTGTAGTACCGGCGCAGACACTCACCATGGCAGCCGAGAGATTGTTTGAGGCAGCATCGACCGCCTCAGCGGCCGATGAGGGAAAAGCGACCGAAGCTCCGACGGTTTCTTCTTCTGCCTTCTTCCTTTGTTTCTTTGAGGCTGCAGACGATGAGGACAGCAGCAGCGACGACAGAGCTTTCTTCTTCTTGGGCTTATAGCGTTTGCGTGGTGTCCTCAGTTGAAAGCTTAGATCCTTTTCGTCATCGTTATCGTACTCTTCACTTTCTTCATCAGCAGAGTCGTCGAAGAACGTTAGCCGCGTGACTGAATGACGGTGCGGTGTCGATGCCATCGAGTTTTGCGATTCTGCGGTGGGCATCGCCGGCATCGTCATTCCTGACGTCTCTGTCCTCTTCACCGCGACGGTTTGCCCTGGGTCTTGCTCTATATTCTCTTCGTTTTCCTCGTTTTCCTCGTCGTCGTCGTCGTCGCCCTCCTCCTCCCCCTCCTCCTCCTCTTCCTCACGCACTCCGTCGTCAGCACGTTTATGTTTGTCTCTTGATTTCGATTTCGATTTGCTTTTCTTTTTCTTCTGCGATCTGCCGCTAATGTCAATCGACGCAATCGCTTCCTCGGCCGCGAGTGCGGGACCTTGCGGGTTGCTGCTGTGGTGTCTCTTGTTAGCCTTGGCTGAAGTGGGCGTGCCCGCGGTACTACTACTACTACACTTTTTCTCTGATTTTTTGCTGTTTCGCATTTTCGATTTTTTCTCTTTTTTGGGCTTTTTCGGTTTTTGCTACGTTCGAAAGTTAGAAAGTCGCATTCGAGTTCGAAAAAAAGTTCATAGCGATTGTGTTCATAGGATTGTCGTACGATGGCGTTCGCAATGAGGAGGGGCGTGTGTGTGTGTGCGTTTATGTATGGATGTATGTGTGTGTGTGTATAGATTAATGCAAGTACGTATGTGTGGTTGTATGCATGTGTGTGTGTGCGTGTGTGTGTTTGTGGAACAGTTCGAAAGTTATCGAGTTGGAAAAGCCAAAAAAAAGAAAGCATAACACAATTATTAATTAAGCACAAACACCAAAGAAGTTTAAAAAAGTTTATTGTTTTTTGTTACATTAGAGGACAAATTGATTGTAAAAGAAAGTGGGGTTAATTATTTTTAGCAATTTTTTTTTTTTTTTGTTTTAACGGAGAGGAAACGGAGGAGGAAGCGTTCATTGTTGTAATGTTTGGCGTACGTAGGCATGTGTTTGTGCGAGTGTATGTTTGTGTTTGTGTTCGTGAGTGCGTGTGTGCGTTGCGTGTTTTGAGTTTTGGTATCGAAGGTACATCGATCGTGGTTTCAAAATTTCAATAATTTTAAAATGTTCCAAGAAAAAAACGTGCAAAATGTACGTATGTTTTTATATTTTCAGCAGGCAGACATTTTGTTTTTAATTTTATTTTTTTTATCGTATGTATATGTATTTATGTATTTTTTTTTTTTGTATTTTGTTTTCGTTTAATATTTTCATGTAGCGCACAATTTTTAACAACAACGATTTTTGTTTTGAAAAAGGAAAGAAAAATGAAAAAGAAAAAATTAATTAGTAAACGAATTTTTCTAAAATTTGTTTTTTATTTTGATTTTAATTAAGAGGTTTTTCTAATTTGAAGACTGAAATTTTTACTTTGTACAAAAATTAACAAAACAATAAATCAAGAAAATCAACGAAAAAAGAACGACTCGCTCCATAAATTTTCAGTTATGTAAAAGTAAAGTCGATCATAAAAATACATACATACAGCTTGGTTTTCACAGTTTTATAAAAAATTATAATCAATAAAATCGCAGGCGTCGGAATTCATTATTAAAATTTTGAACTCGGGAAGAGCTAGAGGAAAAGTCTGTATTCTGAGAGGAAGCGGTTTTTTTTGGGGGGATAAGTGCAGAGTTAATAGACCAAAGTGACTAAATGCTAAATGCGATAAAGCTCTAATCTATGTAAATGTGATGTGTTTAGACGAGCAGATAGATAGGCGTAATATTTCAGTTGACATAAGCATACTGAAATCTCTCCGATTGACCAACGTAACGTTAAGCTAAGAGTACTTTCTTGTAAGTACTTTTTTTTTGCTAATTGTTTGTTGTAAGCAATGAAAATTTTTGCTAATTTTTGAATTTTTTTGACCAGTTTGATCAAATAGATTTTAACATCTATTCAGCCTAATCCTCCTGAGCCTTTCCTACCTTCGAAACACTTCGCAAATAAAATTTGTGAATCTCTACCTAATTTAAGCAGGTTTTCGAATAGGCCTCTTGAGTGAGTTCCATTGGGCGCATTTCGGGCTCACCGCTCAGTCTCAACTGTTGCGTATTTTGTACCTGGAACGCTTTGTTCACTCAACATGTTGCGTTAGCGAACAGAGCGAAAAAATTCAATGCTACTTCAGCTCAACAAGAACAATTTGTGAAATAATCAGTTTCTGTCAATCTGTTTAAGACTTTTATATTTCATATTTTTGTTTGTTTCATAAAAAGTAAAAAAAAGGCCGATCAGGGAGCATTTCATCCCAGAGAACGTAGCGCTCAGTTGGTCAACAGTTGTGACCAAATTGGTCTGCCCGGAATGCGCCCATTATTCATTGCAGCTGAAACTGGTTTGCCTCCAAACGAAACTTGACAAGGAATGACACAAAATTCGTATGAATTCTTGATAAAATGGTGAAAACTAGAAGGCGGGAAGAATTTCGAAACAGGCTTTCTTTTTAAAAGACCATTATTTTTTTTTTTGCACAAGTACACAAAAATACAAGTATGCTTCTTTTTTATCGTAAGTAATCGTAATTAGCAGCAGCTGCCGATTAATAATTTAATGACGGGTACGACATTCGGGTAACCCTAAGAATTTGCCGAAATGACGACCGACCACTTACCGTATGTTTCAATGGGTGCATTTATGCGACGGAGTACGTAGCGCTCCGTAGCGCTATCACAAGTTATCGCTACCGATTTTGTGAATGCTTGTCTACCGCTTTTAAAGAGCGAACAGCTGATATTCGAAAAGACATGCTAGGTGTGTTCCTTCTACTTCGGATTACACCAGTTTGCTTTTAAATTTGTAATCGTAGTTTCGATTACGATTAGAAATGCCAATCCAACTGTGCTTGTCTGGATTTGACGCTTAGAGGGCGCTGAGGCAAACATTTTTGTAGGCACTGAAAGGCACATTCCTATATTTCAGTTATTTCATCTTCAAAATTTTGGTTTACGTTACTAATTGCAAGACTTTCAATACAAGAACGAAGTGATTCTTGTCGATTCTACTTTGTTTTTTTTTCGTTCGATCCATATTTTTGCATTTTCAGTAGACGAACGAAGTGATCGAGTGAGTGAAATGAGAGCGATTTTTAAGCATTTTTCCTTCGATGAATAAGCGATATCGTTCGCTACTCAAAGACAGGGTCGAAGCCATCGTTTTTAATCACTTTCACAGTTTAGAAATCGCTTTTTAGGATCAAGGTAATAAAAAACACTTTTATCGCTTTTAACACTTCATCTATTGATAATATTTAAAATCTCCCAATAAATTTCCAACAGTTTAGTCGTTTCGTATTTTAAATTTTGGTGTACGTGACTGAATTTGACCATTTTCACCCAATTTTAACAACAAATATTCGATGTCAAACAGCTGATCATTTTTCTTGGTGTAGTGTTAGTGCTGACACCTGCATGTGATTTATGTTATCTTGCAGTTTTTTTTAAAATCCGGATTAGATTAGGAAAAAGGAACGCAGCTGCAGTTTTCTATTTTGTTCTGCCACAAAATGTAAACATGGAATATATGTACTCCGAATAATTAACGTTGATTTTTTTGCATACATAAAATGGCGTCCGCTGCCGCTAACATGTTACCAGAGCGAATACATTCACGTTTAAAAATCGGTAGCGACAAAGAGCCGAATTCTGTCTGGTGAATGCACCCAATATGATTTTCTTAAACTTTGACATTTAGTATGATAAACTAAAATTTTTCGATCAAAAATATATTGCTAAATTTAATGAATTTATGTTTTTAACTGAGCAAACGATGCGATGAAAAGATCTGCAATGTTCACTACTATATATTTTCCGCCTCTCAAAATGAGATTTCTCATGAAATCCTCATTGACATGGGACATGGACATGGTCCTCATGGACCTTATGGCAACTACAACCAACAGGTTTCAGACAACTACAACAACATACTCCTACTTAACACTAATGATTCCTGTTGGCAGCCAAACAACAAATTGATGATTTAAAGTGATGAATTAATTAAGAAATCATAATGCATAATACTCTCAATTTCAAAACTTTGCTACAATAACGACGATTGGTAGAAAGATTCGTGTGAGTTAGTAAACAATATTCTACGATGTGAGGAAGAGCGAGACAGAGATGCAGAAAGAAGTATGTATTGAGATTAAGCGTTTTACGAGTGTATTTTCACCGACAGCCATAGTGAAGAGGTAGTGTTAGTTGGGAGCCGCGGTGCATTGCTTTTGACACTTACCGCCTTCATGATGCTCTTGTCCCAGGCCACGCACGACTCCAGCACGTACAACGCCATCGCCAGTTGCGCGGTGGTGTGTGAGCGCGACACCGCATCGCGCCACGAGACCAGGCCCTTCGGTATGTTCTCCACTTTCTCGTCCTTCTCGCTCTCGCAATTACTGGCGGGCGAATCACCACCGCCCGAATTATTGTCAACACAGACTGCGCCAGCGTCGCCGGCTGCAACAGTTGCGGCGTTTGTTGTTGTTGTTGCTGTCACAGCAGCTTGGGCTGCTGCCGCATTGGCGGCCGCTATGGCCATGGCGCGCTCGTTAAAGGCCGACGCATTTATCGCGTTCTGTGTTTGCATCTGCTGCTGATTGATCAGCTGTTGTTGCTGCTGTTGTTGTTGTGCAGCTGCAGCTGCCTGTTGCTGCATTTGCAGCAGGAATGCCGCTGCCGATGCAGAGTTTTGTGTCTGCGTGCTGGTCTGCTGGTTTTGAGCGATGACCGCGAGATGGGCGTCACCGGTCTGCGAGCCCAACGGCGGCTTCAGATAACGACGCTCAATGTTGGCCTCCAAGTCAATAATTCGCTCGCGTATCATTGGAATGATTGTGACAAAGTCCTCTTCGGTGATGTCTTCCTCTTGGTCGAGATTGAGCTCGTTTTCGATGCGTGGCGGCAGCTGCCAGTTCTTCAGTTGCATCGAGGCACTCGCGATTTTGTCCTCCAGTGCCTCCAGCTGCTCCAGCAAGGCAAGCTCCACACGTTTGGCTATTTTCGGGCTCCAATCGCTCGCCTTGTCGGGCAGGACATAGCCGTGCTCGTTTGGGATGCTCTTCAGTTCATGCTCTGACTTGGAGCCGCACAATTTGTACGGCAGCCCGATGCCGATGTCTTGCGAGAGAAAGCGCATGAGGTTCTCCTGAAGCTCGCGCTCGCGCACACCCTTCGGATCGAGACTGTTAATGACCTGACGCAGCATGTCGATGGAGTCCAGCTTCCACCAGCCGTAACGTAGTTGGCGCGGCACGAAGCGCTCCTTCAACTTCTTCGGAAACCCCTCCTTCTTCACATGCTCGAGCAGGCGGTGCTCGTCCGGAGTCATCGACAGAGGGGTGGGCACGTCGCACGGAATGAAGGTGCTGATGTTGCTCAGCGACATGTTGGCGACATTCTGAAGTGGGATCCCGGTGGTTTCGTCCAGTTTCAGTACGATGCGAGCGGGCACCTTGGACTCCCCTAGTCCTCCTTCCCCGCCTGCAGCGCCCGACTCCGGCCCGCCACCACCACCACCGCTATCTTCCTTGGTGTCATTAAGAAAGGGAAAAAACTTTTGCTCGCACTCTTCCGTCTTCACCAGCGACAAAACGGCTTTCTTCCTCTCCTCATCAGCGCTCTCAAAGTTGTTGTCCATCATTTCAGCATCTTCACTTTTCATCGCACGTTGACGAGGAGACTCCAGACCGTTTTTTGAAGCCGTTGACAGCTTTTCCTCGAACTCGCGCAGCTTCAGCTCGATCCGGCTGTCGTCCAGGCCGGAAAGGGACAGAATGCATTCGTTGCTGAAGCTCGCGGTGTTCACTTTGCAATCGTCCAGCGGAATGGTGAAGTACTGCGCGTTGTTGACAATGTCCCAGCGATGGCCCTGCAGCTGCATTTGCGTGCTGCAAGTGATGTTGGAGTAGCTTATCTGGAACTCAGTGTGGGCGCAATCGCCCTGCAGCTCGCTGGTGGTGAGCGGCACTTCGCGATTGAGGATCGAGAACCACTTCTCGGCGGGATTAAGTAACAAATTCGGCGGCGGCGGCTTCAACAGAATGTCCTCGTTGTTGGCGTTGGTGGCCGACACGATAATGCAGTCGTCCTCCTTCCTCAAATCGTCGTAATTGAAGTTGGGTGGCATTGGTGCCAGGTGTTCGGGTTTATCACAGTTAAGCGCTTCAGCGGTGCTCGCAATCGGGAACGGTGGAGTCGGCGGAATTTTGATCTCAGCTTCGAAGTCGGTTTTCGTTAAAATCGCAGCGGCGGAGGTGTCGTTGGCGTCGTGCAACGGCTCTGGTCTGGATACCACCTGAGGCACATCGTCGTCGTCGTCATCGTCGTCGCGCAAGTCGACGATTTCCGGTTGAATTTTATCCGTTTCCACCACATCGTCGTCATCGTCAGCGACCTCTACAGGCGGCTGCTGCTTCATTGCGATGTCGCTCTGAAGCTGTTGAGCTGCGTCGGCAGCACCAGCAGACGGCGCCAACTGTTCTTGGGTCTGCTGCTCCGGATTCTCTGCAGTGCCATCATGATTATTGTTGTTATTGTTGTTGTTGTTGTTCTGGTTGCCGACGATTTCGACCTTACTATCATCGTCTCCGTCCTCAGTTATCGGTTTCTGGTTGGCTACGCTTTCTACATCCTCAGCCTCCAGAATCTCGTTGTAGTCAAAGATATCGTTCTGTGCACTCTCCAACGCTTCTATGAATATGCCGCCTGCCTTCGGCAGCTTCCAGTAACGCCGCCAAAAACGATCCTGGCCGAAACAGACTGCGCGCAACTGGTTGGTGCTCTTCTCGAGGGCTTCCTTGCAATTCAGTGAAGAGCGTATAATTTTGTCGAGCTTCTTCTGCAGCTCGTCAGCACTCAACTTACTGTCCTCGTCCTCCTCGACGTTGGTGATTTCGGACTCCAGATCGCTCAGATCGTCATCCATGCCCACGTCGGTGGTGGAGGCGGCGTCGTCGTTGAGGGAGACACGAGTGGGGGCATTTTTATTTTTCGGCATTAGCGCACTGAGCTCAACGGGTGCAACAACGCCCGTCGAGCCATTGCCATTGCCATTGCCATTTTGATACGTAGATGTCACGACAACATCGTCCATTTTCGCTACTTTCGCCGGAGTCAGAGCCAGATCGCCGATGCTCAGGCAACTCTTGGCAGGACTGCCTTCCAGTTTGCCATCCAGTAGCGGCGCATTGCCATACAAGTTGCTGCTAGTAGCATTCTCCTTGGCGTCGTTGTCCCTCTCACGAAATTCGACAACTTCGCTCAGATGATTGCTGGCCACATTGACGTCCGCATTCTCCACCTCCATCTTCTCCACAGTTTCCTCTTTGCTGTTGTTGTTGGTTTCATTGTAATCGACTGGTTTGTCAGCCACGGCGTCGGCGTCGGCGGCGGCCTCTTTGTCGGCCACTTCCTTCTCCAGTCGCTCAGCATCCAACCTCTGCTGGGCCACAGCTGCCAGCATGGCAGCCTCTCGCTCCGCTTGCGCCTTCTCATAGGCTTCTATGCGACTCTTACGCATGTGCAACGCCTTGTACTTGCGCACCTTCATGTCGGTCATGTACTTCTCCTTGCGCATCTGCGCACAAGTCTCCAGGCTGTTCTCGATCTGCTTCAGCACCGCCTTGTTCATCAGCAGATCATTGCAGAGATGGGCGAGAATCTGCGCCTTGCGCGTTGGATTCAGCGAAACGAACGGCCGGTCCTTCAACGAGTGCGACAGCTTCCACGTTTCATTCTCGTGCAGCAGCTTGTAGTACTCTTGATTTTTGCTGGAATGCGTGGCAGCGTCCGCGTCCACTTGATGATGGTCGGGGATGCGACGCTCGCGTTCGCGGTCCATGGTGACGCCGAACATTTGCCGGATCTCGCCGGTCGCGGTGGCGTACAAGTAAATGCGCAGTATTTCCGAGACATTGGAATTGGTGATGTCTGCATTGCGCAGCGATTGTCCCAGCAGAGTGGTGTGGCGTCCGGGGTTCGGTATGCCGGGATCCTCAATGGCGCACACGAGCAAATGGGTCATCACCGAAAGCAGTTCTTCCTCTGCATCCACCGTGCTGTCACTGACCAGCGCGTCGTGCAGATTCTGCAAGGTGGGTAAGGATTCCATGTCTGTACAGAAGAGGAGAACGAAGAAAGGATTATTGGAAATTTGTTTCAATGCTGCTGTTGTCAATACTAACCAAATCCGAGTGTTTCGCCGAAATTGTGCAAGAACTCAAAGACCATCAGAAGATCAGCCATAGCCTGTCCGGGCAAGCGATTGCCGGCAATGCGATCCAATTCAGGGATTTGTGTTTCATGCAAGATTTCCGAATCTTCTTGTGGTTTTCTGTAAAAAAAAAGGCGAGGAAAAAATTACGTATGTAAAAAATTTCGAAAGTTATGCGAACGTATGCAGTAAGCGGCTTCGGAAGAACCCATTCCTGTATGTAGTATGTACCTTATTTGAGCCAAGATCTCAGCATCACGTTTGCGTGCGGCCAGACGTTTCTCACGTAATATCAACCGGTCCAAAACCAGCTGATGTTTCTTCTTCTCACGCTCCTCAAATCGACGGCGTATGTCGAGTTGACGAATCAAATTCATATGTTGCCGACGCCGCTCGCGCTCCTTTGATCGCAGCATGGATCGCACGACAAAAGGATAAATTTATAATTAAAATGTTTAGAATGCATCCGAGGATTCTATTTTCAAAATCATATAAAATCGAGGCGAGTCACCTTCGAAATTACTATTATAATAATTTGAATTCTTACCATTTCAGCGGCCAGCAGCATTTCCTTCTGCTTGTTGAGTTCCTGCGGATAAATATGTTGTAGCGTAAATAAGGTATGTATAAAGCAAATATCGGTAAGATCGCTAATAGCAATATCGCTGATAATGATACAGAGTAGAGTATACATTGTATAGATAGCTACGTTGTATGGAATTCTTGAAATACGCCTTTTTGCGCTTAGAAATTCGTAGAATTTCACATAAAGAATTGCTACGTAACCAACAATTCTGAAAATATTGCCAACACCGCTGAAAGTATATTCAGATCTGGGTGACCAAAAGGCGGTCAAAAGTTTAAAAAGGATAAGGGAGGAATTTAGATTATATTATGATGATTATGATAGAAAAAGGAAAAACGTTTTTGTTAAAACGTTTATATTAAAGAAGAAAAAATATGAAATTCGTTTTATCAAACGTTCTAATGCGAAGGCGTTAGACTACACCATTTTCAATTTTGTAAATGAGAATAAGAATAAGAGAGAATAAGAGAATAAGTCAAGTGAGAATACGTCAATTGAAAATGAGATTTTCCATATGAAAATAAGATTGGAACAAATATAAATGAGAAAAGATCAATTGGAAATGAGAAAGAAAAAATGTAAGCGAGATTTTTTATTTTCATTTCATATAGAAATTCTCGTTTACATTTGTTCTATTCTCATTTTCATATGGAAAACCTCATTAACATTTATTCTATTCTCATTTTCATATGAAAAATTTCATTTACATTTGTTTTATTATCATTTTCATATACAAATTCTCGTTTATATTTGTTATATTCTCATTTTTATATGAAAAATTTCATTTACTTTTTTTCTATTCCCATTTTCATATATTTCCCAATTTCGTGTACATTTGTTATATTCTAATTTCCACTTGATATTTTCTCATTTACATTTGTTCTATTCTCATTTTCATATGAAGAATCTCATTTACATTTGTTCTTTTCCCATTTTCATATGAAAAATCTCATTTACATTTGTTCTATTCTCATTTCCACTTGATATTTCCTCATTTACATTTGTTCTATTCTCATTTTCATATGAAAAATCTCATTTACATTTGCTCTATTCCCATTTTCATATAGAAAATCTCGTTTACATTTGTTTTATTCTCATTTTCATATAAAAAATCTCAGTTATATTTGTTCTATTCTCATTTTTATATGAAAAATCTCATTTACATTTGTTCTATTCCCATTTTCATATAGAAAATCTCTTTTACATTTGTTCTATTCTCATTTCCACTTGATATTTCCTCATTTACATTTGTTCTATTCTCATTTTCATATAAAAAAACTCATTTACATTTGTTCTATTCTCATTTTCATATGAAAAATCTCATTTACATTTGTTCTATTCTCATTTTCATATAGAAATTCTCGTTTACATTTGTACTATTCCAATTTTCATATGGAAAATCGCATTTACACTTAACTAATTCTCATTTACAATCGGAAATGGTGTAGATTTAGCGTTAAAAGTCGTCGCAAGAAAAGGCCGAGGTGTATTTGCTCGGAATATAATTTTGAATAACCTTAGTTCAAATCCTTATTTTAAATCCTTAAATCCGAAAACTACAAGCACTCAATATACTCAGATTTCAAATAAAAAGTTTAGCTAAGAAATAAAATGAAGAAAATTGAAAGAGCTTAACCAACACTTCTCTAGTCTTAAAGCTTCTACAGTTAGTAAGAAGAGGTATTAATACCTGTTCCTTAGCTAAGATCGCTTCTTGGCGTTTCTTTTCTTTTTCCTGAGAATAAGAGAAATAAAAAGTTTAAAAATCACCAGATAAATTCATTGGTTGTAAAATGTTTAAAAGTGGCTTTCGGCTGATGCAAGGCTCGGACGAATCGAACGAAAGAGAGTTTAGCAAGCTCAATTATCGTTCGTTCGACAGTTGTTTTTTTTTTTTTTTGTTTGAAAAACAAACACTTGAAAATTCATCTTCTCACCTGTTGCTTTTTGATAAGCTCTTCCTGCTTAATGCGTTCTAACTCTTCTTGTCGTTTCTTACGCGCCTGCAAATTTACAATGAGAATTTATTAGTAAATAGGAATAAGCACTTTCCTCCAGTGTACTGTTATTTCACACCTCAATGGCCTGCTGGTTCTTTAGCTCCTTCTCTTTGCGTTGCTGTTCCAGCTTCTCGTTCTTCTCCAGTCGTGCCTTCTCCTTGTTGCGCGCCATTTCCTCCTTCTGCAGCTTCTTGGCATCGCGTATCGCCTGTTGCTGCTTCGCAATTTCGATGCGCTGCTCCACATTCAGCGTCTGGCGTGTGAACATTTTGAGGTCCTCCAAACGTTTGGCGACATCGCTGTCGCTCATGCGTATGTATTCGCCGTCATTGGCGTACGGTGGAGGCGCAGGCTGCAAGAAGGAGCCCACGATGGCGCGTGACGAGAAGCTGAAGTTGTCGCGAACCAGCTTCGACGGATGCTTCTCCAAATGCTATGACGAGTGAGAAAATGTATTGTCAAAACTGATTGTTCTCATTTCCAAATGACACATTTCCAATCTTTTCACATATACCGAAGGAAAGAATCATTTACAAACTCACAGAAAATATCTGGCCTATGGTCTTCAGTGGTACGCTACTGCCGGGCGCATAGTAGACCACGTCGCCTCGTATCTGGCCAGCTTTAGTCAAGCCCTTTATCACTGTTTCGCGCTTCCAGCCCAAATCCAGCGGCATGCGCAACTCGGTTATGTTGATTATGTGTGCATCCTCGCCCTCACTCTCGGACAGGCCGCTCTCCGCGGCGATACTCTCGGAGTCAGTGGACAACTCCATTTGTGCGTTAGCCTCGCTTAGGGCTTGTCGGATTTTCTCCTGTTGGGTAAGAATTCAATAAGCATCTCTGGATGGAGTAAGAGGCCAAGGACAAGCTCGGAAAAACTTACAAAATCGGCACCCTGTTGCAGCAGTTGCTGTGTCGCCAGCATTGGCTTCAGTCCGACGGCGCGCGACTGGGCCAGCAACGACGCCACTGTATTTTTCTTCGGCTTTGATACGCCTCGGCCGAGATTACGAGGGCGTCCCTCCTTGAACGACGGCTGCGAGCGTTCACTCGAACTTCCGGGCGCTCCAGTAGCGGAGGAAGCTGAACTGCCTGAACCCAGGGCCGCAGTGATAGAGCTCAAGCTCTGCAAGCTATTCGAAGCGCCCGCTGAACCCGTCTGTGAGCCACCGGCACCGGCGCCGCCTGGCGCAGACTGTGAGTAATCATTAGAGCCAGAACCTGAGGACGATTTGTCTGGCTTCATGGACAAGTTTAGAGGTGCGTCAAAATCGTCTATTGTGATGGACGCAGACGATGTTCCCGACAAGGGACCACTATTCGAAGATTTCATGCTGAGATTGACGCCGCCGCCGCCGCTGCCGTGATCGCTGCCAGTCAAGTCATGGAAGTCTTTGTTTTTGTTGGAAAGATTGTATGCACCGTTCGAGGTTATTGTCGGCGGCAGTTTGATAACCTCCACACGGTCGGACGAAGAGTCACGGCTGGAGGCTGTAACGCCTCCCACGGCCGCGCCCGCGCCCGCGCCCGCGCCCGCGCCCGACATGCCGCCCTGTGAGGCCGGGCCCATGTGCCCAGACGAAGCACCAGCGGCAGCAGTGTTGCCAGCAGCACCGAGTATACCTGACTGCTGCTGCTGCTGTTGCTGCTGCTGTTGCTGATGCTGTTGGTGCTGCTGATGCTGGTGCTGCTGCTGCTGCTGATGTTGCGCCGCATTCGCCGCCGCTGCCATGGCAGCGTACTCCATTTCGAGTCTAGCCCGTTTCGCAGGGCTGAGGCCTGGAAATGCAAGCAGAGAGGAAAGTGGATTGGACGTGTGTTGTTGTTGCTGTTCTTCAGAAATGGTCTTTTTGCGACCACGCGTAGTTGTACCAGGTATTTTGGGGCCCACGATGGATGAAGTGTACTTGATGATCTCCGTGTCGGGCGGCAATCGTACTCCCAGCAAGGACGGGTGATCGCTAGAAAGGGCAACGAAAGAGAAGTTATCAGCCAACTGATAAAGGCATGTAGTGGCTCCTCTACACAGAGAGCGTCTAAATAAAAAGCGTGGCAACCATCATTTCAACGAAATAAAGAGCAATTTTGAAAACGGCCAATGGATAGTCCGAGCAGAGATTAAATTATTTATTTATTTGTTTGCCAATCACATTTAGTTACTCTAAGAAGACACTATGGCATTCCATACAACATCAAGATAATCAAAAGGGGGCTCTTACTTTCCTTCCAGTGCAGCACTACGTGGAGTGTATGTGGATTAGTGAAAATGTCCCAAAACGGTTTTGTAAACACAACATTTCGAACGAAAAAGAACAAACGCAAAATGAAGAGAGAGTTATGAGATGAGCAAAGTGACCCCCCGGAGCAACTATACCCCAAATTTGAGCCCTGCCGCCGCCCCTATTTCTTCCTCTATTCCCACTCACCCTTTCCCCTCAGCCCACATTCATGTTAGTATGCATAAGTGTACTATTCCCCCGCCCTTCGGTTTCTTCCCTGGAACTCATCACAACCTACCTCAAGATGCCCGACGGCATGTAGTCTTTCGACTTTCCGCTGCCCGCGCTGGCCGCAGCTGCCGCTGAATTGCTAGCGGCAAAGGCGTTCATTGCTGCTTGAACGCTTTGCTGTGGACTCAGGCCCAAGGAGCCCAATTGCGACAGCGAGTTCAGAGCGTTTAGCGAGGCGTTGTTCTTTTCGCGCTCCTTCGCGGAGTTGCCCACTCCAACTCCACCGCTGCCGGCACCGCCGCCGCCGCCGCCACCCATGTGACCACCACCACCGCCACCTCCGCCTCCAAGCGAAGCATGAGGCGACATCATCGAACTGTGATGCGAGCCGGAGTTATTAACATTGCCGCCGTTGCCATTGCCGCCGCCCAAATGATGCATGCCACCGCCACCAGCAGCTGCAGACGATTTGCTGGAGTTGTTGCCGGCATTGTTGGCGGACGTATTCATACCGCCACCGCCACCGCCGCCGCCGCCGCCTTGGTGTGATGCTTGAACATGATGCGACGAGGATTTTTTCGATGAGGATGAAGTGCTGCCGCTGCCGGAAGATGCCGCGGCGGCTGCCACTTGCATGGCGAGCAGTTCCTTGTGCAGGGTGACCGGATCATAAGCCGAACCGGGGGCTGGTGGTAACGACGAAGACATGGACGACTTTCCGTAACCGCTTGATGTGTTCTGAAAATGCAATCAATTGATTCTTTCTCTCTGAACGTGCCGCAGGTCCATTCCATGTGGTCACTTACCTTGTATGTGGAGGCAGTGCCACTCACGCTGCCCGTGTTTGCCGACGCCATGCCTGAGGATGGCGTTATAGTTGTGCCCGCTCCAACCAAGCCATGCATTCCGGCCAAGGCTGCCGCGGGATTTCCGGCGACTGCTGCTGCAGCGGCCGCAGCTGCGGCATTCAAGCTGTTGGCCAGGTTTTGCTGCTGCTGTTGCTGCTGCTGCTGTTGTTGTTGCTGCTGCTGCTGCTGCTGCTGTTGTCGTTTCTCTTTGCGGCTCTTGCTGGACTTGCTGCTGGATGAAGAGTTCGCAGAGCCGGAACTGTTACCGCCGACCCCGCCGCCAAGGCCGGAACCACCGGAGCCTGTCCCAGAGCCGCTGCCACCAGCACCGGCGCCCGAATTACCAGCCGCTAGACCCAAAGCAGAAGGTCCGAACGCTGCGGCCAAGTCAGGATGCGGAAACGGAGACAGCCCGGAAGCCTGTAAGCGGCTGAAATAGTCCTGGGCGGCTAACTGAGCCATCGACCACCAACCTGTGAGCAGTTTTAAAACCAAAAGTTAAACTCACGCAACATCAAGCAAGCGCTTTAATTGACTTGAAATCTTAAATCATTTATAAGACTCTATTGTAAATACCATTCAGATGCCGAAGTGGCGACATCGAGTGGCATATAACAAGATCAATAAGGTCTATTGATTTGGGAGCGGTTTCTTCAAACGTATCCCAAAAACAACTGGGGCTATACATTTGCTGTTTCGCTCCCTTTATTTTTTGGTATGTACGATAAATATAAAATTGAATTTCGTGCGCCTTTTAAAGGCAGTAAGCGCGACTCACTTGCTGGATGCAGACCTGCCAGACTAGCCGCTTGCGAGGCTGCCACCGCCATGGTGTTCTGGTGGTGATGCCCTGCTGCGGCGGCTGCTGCGGCTGCCATGGAATATCGATCGTTGGCGGCTGCTGCCGCGCCCGGATTCGGGAGCAGACCCAAACCTGCAGCAGCGGCGGCGTTGAACTGCGAGCTGAACAGCGGATTGGTTGCGGCTGCCGCAGCGGCGGACGGATCACGTCCCCAGTAAGCTAATTTCGCATAAAAAAAGAAGAAAAATTAGGAAAAATAAATAGTTTTAAATAAAAAACATTGTATTATTTCGTTCCTATCGACTTACCAAAGAGTGAGGCCGCATCCAGTAGGGAGGAAGGATCGTGCTGACCGGCTCCACCGCTCCCGTTGCCACTGGAGCCGGCCTTTCCACTGCCGCCACCGATGCCGCCGCCGCCGCCACCACCGCCGCCGGATTTACCATCTCCGCCGTCGCCATTTTTATCCATATTTTTCATTGGAGGATTCTGGGACTTTTTCTTATTATTGCGTTTAATTTTGACGGATTTGCTTTAACGATTTCAACGAACAAAATTTACTTCGGAAGAAGGACGAACTGAACTTGCATTCGCCAGAGAGAGAAAGAGTGAGAGTGAGAGTGAGAGTGTTTCTGTTGTTTTAGTGGCTGTTGCCCGGTGTCTTCGTTGCTCTTGCAGCACTAGCATACAATTTTATTTAGTGCCAGTATTAGATCGACCTGTAGCCATATCGAGTGGCAGCAATATTCCAAAACAGTTTGTTCCTTGTGGCGTTCATGTTCATGCTGCAAAGAAAAAACATTTCAAATTTGATTAAATTAAGAACTCAATGGAGAGGAAGGGAAGAAGGAATAAAAATGAAACAAAGACGTTTATTATATAGAAATTATATAACGACATACTTATACACATACTACAAAGAATACCCTTCGAAAGTAAACCGGAAGTCTTCAAATAATTCTTGAAGACTTCGAATCTTGAGAAATAATAAATCCCGAACAAAATCGTGACATTTCTCACCAAAAAAGAACTCATCAAGATACGGACAGTGACCCGTTGAAATTTTCTCTTAAGATCTTTAAACTTCTAGTTTTGTTTGCTGTACACTCGTTAGAGGAGCATATCTTTAACCTTTATGTCAACAGCAACAAAGCCGGGTATGTTTTGCGCTTTCAAATCGCTATATCTTTAAAACTAAATATCGGATCGTCCTGAAATTTCAGGATTTCAGGAATATTCCCATAACTATGGCAATTTTTAACTATGGCAAAAAATTAAAACTATGTATGAATAAAAATAAAATAGAAAATCATGAATAAATTCGAAAACAATTATGTTATGTTAAAAAAATTATTATTATTATGGAAATTATTATATAAATTATTGTTAAATTTGCGTATTATTAGTTGACATAAAGGTTAATACATACTAGTTTAGGCTTATTCGAATAAAAATAACAATCGTTTACGTTTTCATCGTTGTTGCTTTTGCAAATTCTCACAATTTGTTTGCAGTCGAACAATTCGCAAACCAACATGTATGGAATCAATTTGTATGATGAGACTGACAGAACCACAACTTGTTGGTTATTCGAATAAAACAGATGAGAGAGAGAGAGAGAGAGAGAGAGAGAGAACGAATTTAAACATATTCACCACGGGGTGGCTCTCTTTAAAGTCATTAAGCTCTTTCGCAGAGATGTACATTCGCACTTTATAAAAAAAATTATAATACATATACGAACAAAACTTCTTGAAAAAATCACAAACACAAAGAATTAAAAAACTACAAAAACTTGGTATTTCCTCTGAATATGTATATATTTGGTACCAAATGACTTAAAAGGTACCAATTTTAATAGAAGAATCCAATACAACGACTCCAGTCTTCACATTACTTAACAGTCATTTTCGCCAAGTCCGTCCGTCCGTCAACACAAAACAAAATAAATTACCCCAATAAATTATTATACAATAAATTCATTACAGATTCTTTGCGTTTATGTAATTCCTGATTCTATCTTTTTGTCCTATTCATGGGAAGATATTTTCTTCACATCTATTTACCTCTTAATACAAGATAATTTAATTGATTCGATAGCAAAGAAGTCAAGCGAAGTATAAAGCAGAGCGGGTGAGATAACAACGCCAACGAAAAAGGTAACAACAAAATGCTAATCTCTCGGCTCTCAACAAAAACGTATTCTCTCTCTTCTTCGACATTTGCTGACCAATCAAGCTGGCACACACTTGCAATTTGATTAGCAACGAAAGCACGAAAGTATCATTACTATAACTCTCTCCGGAATCTCTCTCTGTGGTGCTACCTTAAAATTATTTCTTTAGAGAGCACAGTATAAGAAAAAAATAAGGTAAACTGAAAAAAAAAATAATGCAAGAAAAAGCAGAGGAAAAAAAAAACAAAGAAAAAACCATTCATAGGGCGACTTTACACGCACGTGCAATGTGTATGTGTGTTTATGCACTTTCTCTCCAACAACTCAGTATACTTTTTTATTGTAATTCAGATAATTCTCTTGCTTGGTGAATTATCCCATTATCCTCTCCACGATGATTTTTGATCTCTCTTACTGTACTCAGAGGAGAACTAAGGGGAAATCCAAGTGAGAGAAGATATTTCTCTGGTTGCATTTTTGCTCGCCAGCCAGCGTCTGTCAGCGTCGCGTAAAGACTCATCAGCCTCGCACTAAATTCAGTTATCTTTGTGTTGTCTTCATTCATTCATTACTTTCCTGTTTTAATTTCCTTTGTTTCTGTTAAATAAGCATTTAAATAAATTACTCACTAATAATTTATTAGATTCACAACAATTGCGGCGAAAAAAACAGTGGCGGGGGTGGTGGACGGGGAATGGGGGCAAGAGCGGTAAGTAGTAGTAGCTCAGTTCAGTGATTTTTTTTATTTCTTTTAACGTTCTGGATTCTACTTACTTCCACTTCAATGCCGTCTAACTCCACTTTACACATTTTTGTCGTTTTTTGGTATCGTTTAGACACTCTTTCACGGTAACGCTTAAGATAATTTCTTTACAACGGCAAGCTTGGTGCACAAGCCAGCCATCTACCAAAATCTGGCATTTAAGCGGCCTTTTTCCAATTTTCAAAACACTGAAGGATATTAAATGAAATGCGTTCACAGCAGTGTAGATACGTCAATGCGGTAACGTATTCCAGGGTTACTTAAACGGCGAAAAGAGGTTGACTGGTCGAATGGTGTTTGGCTGGTTTGTTTGGATCGATGGATGGATGGCTTGTTGGCTGGCTGACTGGCTGGTTGGCTACTTAAATTGGCTCTTTACGGCGTTGCGAGTTGTGTTTGTTGTTTGAATGGAATGAAATTGAATTGAATTGAAATGATTCGGTTTGAAGGGAGAGCAGAGCGAACCGCTTGTAAAATAAATCGTTCACTTGAATGTGTTGTGTTTTTTTTCCGTTTGCTTTTGCTGCTCGTTGCTGGAATGGTTGCCTGCTCTGGCAAACTCGTCGGACGTATGTACATTGTCTTTCAAGATGGCGGCGCTCCGTTGAGCGAACTGCATTGCACTGCGCTGAGTGCGCGGCTCTGTGTCGCAACGAAGTTGCGTTGGCTTTTATGTTGATTTGTTGTTTTTTGCTTGTTTGTTTGGGAGTTCTTCGTTTATACACACGCACACGCTTTGTACGACAGTCAGTAACCGACCGACGATGGTGCTCTTTCTTTTTTTCCTGATGATATGTCACTACTTTGACTGTTTGTTGGCTGCTCTGGTTGTTCGTTTGCGAATATATTTGTTCCCATTCGTCTCAGCTGCCGCGAGACAGCAACCATTCCATGTTAGTGCGTTTGAACGTTTTTCACATTCTGTTCTACACGAAAAGAACGAAATCAAGGCAGGCATGGGTACTTTTACATACGATTAGTATCAACGAGATTGTGCTCATTGCATGGATCGATAAGGAGATAATACGCACTATCAATGTATAGTTAGATAGATAGATAGATACCGACATTCATTCGATAGATCATCTCTATTTCGTTGATTTCTTTTCATCGTCCAGCTTATTGTCAGCTTCCATTGTGCCAACGTCGTCATTTGCAAACGCCTCTATTTATGTGTATACATACGGTAATATTTTACTGCCTCGATATATCTTGTTTTACTTCCAATGTATTTAACCTAAACACGCTTCTTAAACTCCATCGCTTAAAAAGTAACAAACTGCAAAACAAGTTTAATTTTGACAGTTGATGATTGGTTTATGATGGTTTTCGTACACATGCTCTTTCTTCGATTTCGTCGCTCTTGCTCTTTCGTCGATTATAAAATACACAACAAACTGCCTCAGTGCAGAAATAACTATCATTTTTTTCTCTTTCATTTATCCTTTAGTTTGACTTTCGTGTTTAACCTTTAAGGCGCGTTGGTTTTATGTACTTATTTACAGGGTTGTAAAGCATCTTTAAATGTTTAATGAGCTGTTTAACTCTTAATCATGTTTTATATGACTAAGAACAGACGTCAATGTCAACATAAAAAGTCAAAAAGCGTGAAGTGTTAACTACGCCGAATTAGTTAAACACTAAATTTAAACGCTATGTGTAAACGGATTATAAATTAAACCTATATTAAACTCGATTTATGTAAACGTATTATTGTAATGAATCTCAATCTCTAAGTCTACAGCTATTTGTAATGATTTGTAATGACTGCAATGATTTGTTATGACTGTAAAACCTGCCCGCATAACAACTCACATGAATAAACACCAAAATGCGGTCTTTAAAAACTTTAAGATTTCTGAAAATCTGATTACACAGATTTACTATTTTAAAGAAATGTTTTTTACTAATAACTTCATAATTCAATAAGGTCAACATTCAGTTTTAGATATGATTAATTGATGTATAAAATGGTATGCAGACGTATAACGAGCAACATTAAAGTATTTTCAACCACAGTAACGAAGAGAGAGAGAGAGAGTGAATCGTGTTGGTAAAAATTACCTTCTCTCCCACGCATTGGCCTCTTCTCAGAGTAACTCCAAAGAAACTCGTTTTCCAAAATTGGAATGTCCGTACGTTCACAGAGCGCATTCCATTCGCAAATAACACACACACACACGCGCACTCACAATAAATAATTGAAGTGTGTTAAAATAGGACTATGGAAAATTCTTTCCATTCGGGATCGTATTCGCTAAGTGCGAGCAGTATTGCAGAGGTTCTGAACGACGCCGGCGACGCAATCGTCACAAAAAAATATACTTAAAAAACTCATTTCAATCGAACGTTGCGACGTCGCATAGAAAATTGAATAGGCTTGAACAGCTTGTGCTGCTGACGTCGCAGACTGCCAGACAAGACAAGACAAGCCAGGCCAGGCCAGCAGCGAGCGAGCGAGCAGATGCAAAAAGAGCGGCCCTCAATACGGAGACAAAGCATTCAGTTACTAACGCCGCCGCCGATAGACCTAAAAGTCAACGACCTTAAAACTGCTTTCAACGAGAAGAGGAACGACGAGCCACTGAAGCCAAACATAGCCTGCTGCCTTCAGCAGCCGCAGCAGAAAGAGTCGCAGTCGAAACAAAAAACGCCAAGTCGAGGCGATGGTGGCAATGATGATGATGATGGTGATGGTGGTGATGGCGGCGGCGGTGGTCGTGGTGGCAGCACAAACTGTAGTCAACGGCAGTCGACGGCAGCTCAATTCAATCCATTCGATGAATCCGCCGCACCAATTTAACAAAGGCAAAAACAACGAAAGCCATAACAAAAAACAAGACTCTTTAAGACGATCACCAGCAGCAGCAGCAGCAGCAGCAGCAGCGGCAGCAGCAGCAAGCAAGCAAGTTGAAGATAAACGCGGGTTCACTCACGCTGTTTGCTAATGTACAACAACAGCACCACCACAGCAGTAACAAACGGCAATAACAACAACAACAACAACAATATGAACGACAAGAGTAACAAAAATAATAATGAAATGAATGGCAACAACAAAACTGCCCGCAAATAAATGAAAACGCACAAAAGGCACGAATGAAAACAGCAAACAACAACAAAAACAGCAAACAACAACAACAACAACAACAACATTAACTAACTAACTAACAACAACATGACGATGAAAAATAAAAGCTACAATAAAAAAAAAATTAAACTAAAAAAAATAAGTAAAAGAAGCCAACCGTCGTCAGCCAGCTACAGCTAGAGCTGCAGCAACAACAGCAATACAGATTTTGTTAAGATGTGGCCAGATACTTTTATCTATCGAGCAGATACACAGATAGACACTGGAGTCTCGAAGCCAAAGTACATGCGAGTACTTTAAAGATCAACGAATGGCGAGCTTAAACGGTGACGATGACGGCGACGACGAAAAATGAAAAACAACAACAACATAATAATAATAATAAAAGAAGTAGAGTGTGAAATTATTCGATTGCAACACTAAATTACAACAATTATTTACCACCGCAATAATTACAACAAAAAGAGCGAACTATAAAAACCCCCAAAAAAAAGGGGGCAACAGCAACAGATCTCATCTAAAGATCTGCGAATGGGTGAAAAGGCTGCCGCCAACTTGTCGAAAATTAGTCTTTTCGTTAACTTATCGAACTAATTGGAAAATTAGTCAGAATTTAGATTACTAAATTCTCTGCACATTCACAAACGTAATTTTCAAATAATTCTTTTTAAAGATCTCGAATCTTTAGAAACAATTAAAGGAAAATATTGACCCGTTTATATTGATAAATATAACATAGTATTATACGTATCTTACTAAACGTCTTAAAGTACCTAAACAACATTTTATTTTTTAAACTGCGCGGCACAGTCTGTGGAGGTAATTTTGAGAATTTTATAAACCAATTTCAAACTATTCTCGGCGTAGTTGTCTGTTATTGAGGCAAGTCATATTTGTCCAGTCCATCCCACAATAACTCAATGGGGATAAAGTCCCGGCACGAAAGGCGTCCAACTCACATAATTTTTAACTTTAACTGATTTTGTATATGGTCTAAATAAGGCTCACATAATCTGGATGTTTGTTTGGGATCACAGAACCAAAATATCATATAAAATAGAAGAAAAACAATCCGATTTCTCTATGCTTTTCATCCAAGAAGGAAGCCCTATTAAAACCAGAGAAAAAATCTGATTAAAACTTAAAAAGACATTCATATTAGAATACAAATTCAATAAGAATATCTTATTGTTTTTCATAGTCTTATATTGCAAAAAAAAAAAGGATTATTAATGTTGTTTATTTCATTTTATGTGTATACTAAAGATTTCAAAAATATTAATAACAATACTAAAAAAATTTCATTGTTAAAGCCTCAAAAGTAAAATACTCGTATTATTTGTTTGTAAAGTATATTGTATATATAAAGACTAAAAGTACTCACAACTGAGAAGCAAGAATCGTCCACTATGAACAATGCCAATGTAAAAAAAATTAATCTGAATTATAAATCTGAAGTAAACCTAACAGCAAAAATATTACTATCAAAGTTCCGGCCAGAATGACGATGATATTATATCTATATAAGAAGCGTTTCTTATTAAAAGAAGTAAAAAGAATTCTTCATACTTTTATACAGACTTGTTGATTTCATGACTTTTTGACGTTTCGAAGTTTCGAAAAATATAAATTTCTTATAAAAATCAAGAATTAATAGAATTAACTTTTTGTTTTAAGAAGGAAGGAAGGAAGGAAGAAAAGAAAGACTGAAAACTATTAGAATGTAATGAATTTTGAACAGAGAATGAAACACATTGTTTAGCGGCCAATTCGGAACAAAAGAATGGGCCCCATTCACGATAGATGATATTTTTTAATGAAACTTAGATTCAATTCATTGCAGAAAAAATATGATCTCAATGCAGGCTGAAAAATGGTAAAGGGTCACTTAAAATCTTTGTAGTTTGGAACGACACGTTGATGGTATTGAGAGTTTTGGGCAATAGAAAGCTATTTTGAAAGAAATGACAACCAGAAAGATAACTAAAAGATATTTTAGTTATATGCAACAGTTTCATCAGCAACACACTCGGCAGCAACATGTACATATACCACTATGTAGTTTTGTAGGCGCTTACGTTGATTGAAGTGAAAAAAAAGAATAAATTAAATCTAAAAAAAAATCTAGTTACACAAATACTGTACACCAAAGTAACAATCGAGGACTATTGTTGTCGCAGTTACTGTTACTGACTCCATTTCGTGACTCTGTGTCGTTAATCGCGGCGGCCCCGCGTGGCTGCGGCGCAAACAAACAAAGAGTAGAGAGCGGCGTTGGGCCTTCATTTATTTATTAATTTTGCTAGAATTGAAGCGACCATACGTCGAAAATACAAACAGACTGAAAAGAACCGAACTGAACTGAACCGAACTGAACTGAAAAGAGGTTCAGCTCTTTCTTATGCGACGCGTTGCATGGAAATGGAATGGACTGGAATGTCTTTTATTGTTGCTGGCGAATGAGCTGTTCTTGCTTTATGGCTGCAGTTGCTGCATTGTGTGGGCAGGACAGGGCAGAACGGGACAGCGCCACACCAATGGTCAACGACTTCAAGTAGGCTCCCGGTTGCCTCTAAAACGTTTTATGTCAACAGTGGATGGGTCGGTGCGGCGGCGGTACCCCGTTGGGTGGGCAAGTGGTGGGACCAGAGGCGGCCTGGGTGAGTGAGTGAGGGTTGTGCGTGTGTGTGGAACCAACCGACTCTGGCAGTTTAGCATCCAGCCATGCTGGGTCCTTTGCGGCACTGTTCATTCGATTTCGAGATACATACAGAAGTTGGTGCTCAAACCTTCGCAGCGCACCTGGCAGTAGGTACGTGGCACGCTGGCGGAGCAGCGGACACCTTGTCGCCGTCACCGTCTGTCTGTTGGTTGGTGGGTTGTTGGTTGCTATCAGTAACTGCGACACTCGCCATTACGTGGAGCGCATACGAAAGCTGTTGCAAGCGTTGATAGCAAAAAAACGTTGAGTGTGGCTGCGCTGCGTTGTTTGGTGCCGAGGAGCTGAGGTGCTGCGAGCCACCATTCGGCCATCATCTGCAACACCATCAGCGGAGCAATATTATCAGCGCAGCGCCAGCAACTTGCAAGATTTTTGCAACTCATTGTAGCATAAACTCTTCTCAATCTCGATATACTACATGCATACGGTTTTTTGTTGTTGTTGCTGTTGTATTGTACGACGACAGTATTCAGGAAATTTGAAAGGAAATGGAAGAAGAAGAACAGCACAACAACAACAACAACAGAAACTGCCATTCAACGTAGCCGCTGACAAACCATTTATAACAAGAAAATAAAAGCCAAACAAAAGCAAAAAAAAAAAGCAAAAGCGTAGCAAAATCCAAAGAAAACTTGAAGAGTAAACACAAATGAAATGAGCGCAGTGCAGCGAAGCGGTGCTCAGCAGTTGAAGTAAAGGAACATCAACAACGACGATGAGGGCAAAATAAAAAGAAGAAGAAGAAAAAAAGGAAAGGAAAAACTCAGAAAAGCAAAAAAAAAATTATTTCTGAATCATTGTGGAAGATTTTAATTTTGTGTATTCTTCGTCGTCGGCAGCGATCGGCAGTGTTGCAACCGCAACGTACTCCGTTGCCCCTCCGCCCCGCTCCTACTCAGCCTCCTTCCTCGTTATATGCAAGCAATGCGAATTTTTTAACCTTTTTCTTCTACTTCTCCTACTTTTTCTTCTTCTTCCACCACCCTTTCCCCCACCCTTCGGCACATTGAAGTTGGCTGCGGTACCCTGCTCGGATCCGTGGGATACGCCGCCACCGCCATCACTCTGCGCTTGTTTTGCTGCGCATGAGAAACGCAGCAAACAGCAAGTTGCAAAATAGTGCAAAACAAAAACCGCCGCACAACAAACAAAAACAAAACAAAAAACGCACTGCAACACACGTACATTTATACATACACACACATACACCATGCTCATACTCAGCTACTGCTGCTGCTGCTGCTGTTGCTTTTGTTTTGTGCCGCTGCTGGTGCGTCTGCTGCTGCTGCTGCTTTTAAGAAATTATGATAAATTCTTGCATTACCGAGTACGCTAGATACTCCTGTATTCTTGTTGGTGATGTTGTTGTTGGTGTTGTTGTTGTTGTTGTTGTTGTTGTTGATATTACAATTGTTGCTATACATTAAGTTCAACATTCATTACGAATTGCGTCTTCATACAGAGGCGAGCAGTAAAAATCGTCCCGCTGAGCATACAAACAACAATAAGAAAAGCAATATCATTAAGAACAACAACAACAACAACAACAACAAACATCTTGGCAGCCTTATGCAACAGCAGCAGCAACTTCAAACTTCATTACACTACGCGCAAGTCGTGCGAAGGGCGGATAGCTTTTCAAGCAACTACTCGCATACTGTTTCAGCACAAAACCCTTCGCGAAGGGATCCTTTAATTTGTATAGAGTGGTTTTTTTCTAAATATTGTCAATGAAAGGGCAACCAACAGTAATTGATGCTGCAGAAAAAAAAAATATGTTGAGCAAAAAAACACCGAAAGTGGTTAAGATTACGTCATTACGTAAGCATTTTGTACATTTTGTACAACTAATAATTATTGAAAATTAAATTATATATGTACCTATCCCCCCCGGTCACCCGAAATATGTACATACATATATGTATATATAGGAAACATAATAGCGGGCGTTCCTTTTACTTCCGAATAAATCAGTTTGCATGCAAATTTCTCATCTTAGTCACGATTACGATTAGAAACATTCAGAAACTCCCAAACAAAGGTGCTTGTCTGGATTTCACGCTTAGATGGCGCTGATGCACAAAAAAATTATAGTCATTTCATCTTTCAAATTTTGATGAACGTGACTCAATTTGACAATTTGTAGTAGCTTTTGACAAATTTGACAATTTGTAAAACTTTTGTACCGCTTTCAAGCAGCGAACAGCTGATATTCGAAAACACATGTTTTCTGCCACGAAATGTCAACATGGATTCGATTATGCTCCGAATAGGTAGCGTTGTTTTTTTTTTTTCGATACATAAAGTGGCGTCCAGAGCCGGACGAATACATTCCGGAGCGAATACATTTACGTTCAAAAATCGATATTTTGACAAGCAGCTGTTCTGTCTTGTGAATGCAACAAATTATAGCTGAAAGTGACAGATAAGTCACAGATAAGTATGCGAATAGAATACAGCTAATATCTAAAGGTTCAACTATACGGACATTAAGAAAACTTAAGCTAATGTCAAAACTAAGCGATAATGAAGCTTAATTTCTGTTTACTTTTAGCGCCGCCTATAATAGACTTTAGAAAACATGTTGTCTTTTGGGTACGTTAATTTTATGTGACCAGTTTCGCCCTCACTTAATGTTCCTTAATGTTAACGAAATTTTAACGAAATTTTAACGAAACTTCTATTAATGTATTATAGCTTGTATCATATGATAATTTTATTATTCTTTTTTGGTATAAATTGTTTGTACTTTCACTAAATAATTACAATAAGCAGCAACAACCCACCTCCCCCCCCCCCTCCCTTCTTTATTAATTCCTTCTTAATCCTTATGAAATTGAAAACTGAGAAACAAAAGGGAAAACCAAAAAAAAAGGAGCCTCTAAAGTGTCAAGCATAAAGATCAGAGCATTGCAAATTTTTTCATAGCAAATTGCAAGTTGCTCAGCAGAAAGACCTAGCAGCTAACTTGAAAGCAAACTAACTGAACTCACAGTACACAAAACAGTCAAGTACGGGGGAAGACTATTGGAGAAGTTCCAGCCAGCACTGAACTGAACTGCGGACTGAACTCACACCGTAGGGCGGGCAGCGTACACGAGATTACTTGTACGTACCGACGGTCGCATTCGCATGCACTAAGCCCCAGCAAGCGACCTTTTTTGGTGTATGCAAATGCAGCAGTTTTAGAATTTAAAGGATGATAGAGGAGGATGCCGGGAAGTTGACGGCGGCTGGTGGAAGGGATGATGATGCAGCTGAAGCTGAAGCTGAAGCGAGCGATGATTGTGGATGGCACTCTGAGAACGACAAAGTTCGAAAGCTACATTTGGGGATGTTATGCCGAGCAATGTTATTAAAACTTTATGTACAAACAACAGCAACAGCAACAAGGATGAGAATGACAACAACAACAACAACAAACAGTCTTTTGCAACAAATAAATGAACGAATGGAACTTTTTTGAATAAACGAATGAACCAACGAACCAACGAACGAATGCAACCAACCAGGAATACAAGTGTAAGGTCGTTGTTGTTGTTGTTGTTATTGTTGTTGCTGTATCTATATGCTATATTAACAACTGCAGACTCTTTGTATGTGCAACCAATTTTAAATCCGATTTCGATTTCGTGCTGTGTCCCATTGTGCGCCTGCAACCATTTTTCCCTCCAGCAAAGGTGTTTCCAAGCCCACTAAGCACACATAAGCACCCCCTCCCCTCTTTCCTCTTCATTCACCAGCCACATCAACCCCCCTTCCCCTTCCCCTTCGCCTTGCGCGCCCTCTGAATGCCGACAACCGCCTGAACATGAGTTATTATCGCAAATGTTGGTTGGTTGCATGAGAGAAAAAGCGCGCAAACAGTGAAAAACACTAAAAACTGTAAACGATAACGACACCGACACCGACACCAACACCGACAACGACGTCAAACGAAGCGAGCCGAACCTACAGGGACTGAGGAGCGACCGAGAGAATAAGGTAATGTGGTAAGTACTACACAAATGACAAACAACGCAAGGAGCCGCCAAACAGACGCACGAACGAATGAACGAGCCAGCAAATCATCCATAATGTGTATGCCGCGTACGCTCTGAAGGCCGGCAGAAGGAGATAGCAACAATACGCCAATGGCAACGAACAACAAAAGACTCTTAACAAATATTAACAAGAGAGAGAGAGAGAGAGAGAGAGAGGTGCCGAGAAACGGTAGAGAAAAACGGTGCAGAGAAACGGTGCAGGGAAAGGGTGCAGAGGAGACCGGGATAGAGCCCCCAGCACTAACGCCCAATGGACCATGTTAGCTGAAACCGAAAGCCCACACATCGGCTGAAGGACGACAGCGATTGAATGGGTTAAGACCATTTCCCAGACCATTTCTCATCCAGCCGAAAGAGCTAGCAAAGTAATTATACAATTAAACCTTATAAAAATGTGGTAACTGTTGCTGGAAGGGTACCCTTCAAGCACTTCGAGTAGCTCTCAAGAAAAATACTGCTCCACCGAAGAGAAGCAGTAAGCAGGCAGCAAGCAGGGGCAGGGACTGAGTGGGCTCGGGTGGGTCAGCGGAGTTGTGATGAATGTGGTGGAAGTGGTCTGCTGCAGGAATGAGACCGGTTGGTGGTGGCAACAATAAAAGTGTTGTGACTGCTTAACGAATGAACAAACGAACGAACGAATAAACGCATGAACGAGCGAACCAACGACCGACGGCAACAATTCGAACGAGTGTATACTCGTACAATAAAAAAAAAATTCACAATAACGAAACGATACAGCCAAGGACGACGCATGCGGCAGGCGGCAGCGCTAAGAATTATATTGAAGACAGTAAGAGCGAAGGAAGAATTCAACTGTTTCTTGTCAGGACTTAAAAACTCACATTCTCACAAGCACTCTCTTTCTTTCTCTATACGCGCTGCTGGCTTCTTTACGGGGCAACGTAGAGGCACAAAAAAAAAACCAGGAAAGAAAAAGGAAACCAGAAAGGAACAACAGAATTAAGAATATATTATGTATGAAAAAACTTCCTTCCGAACTACTATAAATGCAATATATATATATATATACCTAACCAACCATTCCCTACAACAGCATATCAAAATATGGTACATCTGCTACATGGACACGTTCCACTACCGCGAACCCTGCGTCGCTAAAAGCAAGGCGCACGTAGGTACGAACAAAGGAACATCATAAAAATGAAAAAAAAAATTTTGGTATACACAAGCTACAACGAAAACAACAACAACAACCTTACCCAAAAAACCCACACAGAACAAGTACATGCATACCATTGAGTATGTATAAAGGAGCAGCCAACAAACGAACGAACACACACACACACACGAAGCAGTCCATTGCAAAGAGAAGAGAGCAAAAGGTGAAGTTATAAAAATACTTTAGTCAGAGTCGTTGCAAAAGGGAGAGGGCGCTGCGGTGCGGCCTGCGCCTGCGACGACTGTCAGGCAAAAATCCGCAGCAGCAACTAAAACTATCTCGATAGCACAACAACAACTGCGAAAACAACAACAACAAACAACAACACCACCAAAACCATAAGAACTGTAAAACGACAATAACGACAAACAACAACGCGAACGCGAACGAGATCAGGACCAACAACCAACAATAATTATTTGTCGTTAAGCGCACGGTACCCGCAACAACCACGGTGCCCGGTCCAAGGATCTCCGGTTCCTTTAAAACAGAACCAACAAGAAAACAAGAATTCAAAAAAGCAAAGAAGTAAAAATTGACAAAAAAAAGAGAGACAACACAACTTATTCATACTGCATGCTTTACACTTAAGATATGTATGGTACAAGTGAGTATATACGAGGATTTGTAAGGATATGGGTACCTCTACTTGCCAGTGTACCCAGTACGTACGAGCATGCGAGTATCTGTGAAGAAGGGCAAGCGTGATTAAGGCACACGCTGCTTAAGGAAAGAGGAAAGAGGAGCAGAAGTTACTCGGGCACAAAGAAAATGAGCCGCGGCCGTCATCATTGTCTGTTCTCTGTTAAAAATCTCTAGTTATAACTCTTTAAAATCAGTATTATCACAGTAACAAACACAATTTAAACCTTGGATTGTTGCCCCCCAATTTGACACAATTTAAACCTTGGTTTTGTTGCCTTCAAATAGTGCAGCAGACAGTGCTTAAAAACGGTTAAGTACCTAAATGATAGACCTACACTCGTTCCCGTTGCATTATGGCAATACAAATTACGTCTAGTTATCGCCTTCAGGCTCATTATCCATTTTACCGTCTGAGCTATATCATATAAGCAGATGTTATTCTGAATCTACGATACAAAAATCCATATGCCTAAAAACAAAAAAAACTCCAAAATGTTACTTTTCTTCTGACGCAAATCTGTCATTCGAACACAAGGATAAAAAAACAAATAAAAATAAAAACTCTCCGCTTAAGCGCTTCTGTGAAATTAATTTTATACCATTAAAAGAGAGGCCCGAACAACCTCTTTCGAACAAAAGAGAAAACCATCATCTGTAAAGTCCTCTCTCATGAACTACGAAGGGAGAAAATGAAATGAAAACAAACAAATTAACTGAATTCGAATTTCTCGAATTTCTTTTGTACATCAAAAACTCTCTCTCTCTCTCTCTCTCTCTTTTTTTTTCTCTGTCAAATTAGTAGCAGTTTAATTTCATGGCATTTGTGAATTAAAATAAGAAAAAATTTAAAGCTAGTCCTTTTAAAGTATCATAAAAGGTGTTATTTAGTATACTAACTACTAAATTACCTTAAGAGCAATAACCTTAAAGGTAAAATTATAAAAATAAAAGATAAAATATTAAAAAAATTTAACAAAAACAAAAATTGTTATTATAAATTAATTAATTATTAATTTTTTTTCTTAATTTTAGAATTCTTTATTTTTATTTTTTTATTTTTAATTTATTTTTATTTTTATTTTATTTTTTTTTTATTTTTTTTCTATTTTTTTTTTATTTTTTTATTTTAATTTTTTTTTATTTTTATTTTATTTTATTTTTTATTTTTATTTTATTTTATTTTTATTTTATTTTATTTTTTATTTTTATTTTATTATTTTTATTATTTTTTTTATTTTTTTTATTTTTTTTTATTTAATTTTTTTTTCTACAACGAAATTTAATTATCTTTAATACGTATTGTCAAGAATTTTATAACAACAAAAATTAAATCGTTGCTAATAACATTTTTACCTCCGGAATTATGTATGTTTGGGGTCATCAGACTATGTATAGGTACACACATTATACTTTTCCTAAGAGAATGTTAAAAATAACATTAATCGATAACTAAATGAAAAGAAATCAATTTTTTTTTAAGTTGAAATTATTTAGACATACAAGCACATTCAGAAATATATATACATAAGTATATCTAGGTATACTTGTATGTAGGTACTTATATTAACCATTACTCATACCTTATCGATCTATGTATATAGACATTTGTACGGTATACTCTATACATATGTACATATTTTTGTGCAACATATTATGCACATATTTATGTGTATGTATGTATTAAGTGTAACATACATACATACTTACATACATTTAATATAAACAAATATTGTACAATATTCAATGTACAAGTTTACGAAAAGCGGCGTAGCCTGCACAATTTTATACATTCATACAATGTGTATGTAAGAATGTGTTATACATAGTTAGCTATCCATACATACATACATAATAAATGTGTGGTCATATATACCGGAAAGTGCAACGCACTTGAACTTGACCCAGACAACAATTTTTCCCTCCGGTTTTTTTCAAGTTTCAATCTTTTCAACAGCAGGTGAATAACATTAATTAGTTTGTTGTTGTTGTTGGTCTGTCTAGGTATTGTTGAAGGGGAAGGGTCTGTCTGCTATGCATATGCTACGAGTATAAACGTAAATATCAATGAGAAAAGCATAAAATAAATCAGTTACTTTAAGCATTGCAAACTTTATGATTCTCAACCAAGAGAATCATAAGCTTGAAAGCTGGTCAATACAATACTTATTTTATAGTTAGATAACGCTTTCTATTTCCTCTAAACACAGCTCAGGCGGCTCCGACTGTCTATAAAACCGACCGATCGACCGACTGTCCGTAAAACCGTCGCCATTCTTCGGTTTCGATGTAATAATTTCTCTTAATTTTAACACCACATCGTTACCATTCGTATTAAAGTCGTCACAATGGGTTCATGATTCATGATTATTGCACTGATAAATCACAAAAGAATTGGTATGTATTGTACATATATACATACATATATGTTTTTATGTATGGGATGCTGGTATATACCATATATTATCTTATAAATTCTCATTTGACTCTCCAACAGTCATACACACAGACACATTCAAACAAAAGGGTGATTATAACCCTTCGAAAAACTTTTTTTTTTTTGATTTTTAATACCTTCCGAAATATTACTACTGATTTCATTTTAAGTGCTGAGGGTTATTTTTGTGAGGGGAAAATAACGTAAGAGGGTTGGGTTGGGGTTGAATAAAAAGGGGTGATCCTGGCCAAATTATGTTAAGTACAGCCTCAAATTATCGTCGACATAAAGTCGACGATACTGGTCAAGAAAGTCATTTAAACTAAAAGCCATTTTTAATTGCAATAAAAATAATTATAGTTCAATGGAACAGCTAGAAGTATTATTAACAATGTTTATATACATATGTACATATTGTATGTATTATATTGTATGTAATATAATATAATAGGAAAGTTTTGAATTATGTATTTTGTTTTGTGATTGTTTTTTATCTCATTCGCAAAGATTTCACCTCGAAAAATGTTACTTAAAGTCACCTCAATTCCGCCAACAGCGGACGGAGTTGCCAGTTAGTAAAAATCACTTAATTAATTAGCAAAAATGTAACGGCCAAGTGTGTACGTCTGTAGAGCGGAAACACGTATTCGTTAGTAAGTAGGTTCCTTTTAAAACCATGCCGGCACTCGATGGTTGGAAGGAGAGAAACAGGAAGACAGGTGACATGCGACATGTGACACGACCTTAATAAAGCCGCTATAAATTACAAGAAGAGGGAGAATAAATTAATTTTATTGCAATAACGATAACGAACGGATACAACGGACGACACCGTGGAAGCGGCGTGGAGTGGAACCAGTTGTTGAAGCACACAGCGATGGTACATACATATGTATGTACGTGCAAGAAAAAAAGAAACAGAAACAAAAACAGAAACGAAACAGCAACAGAAAAAACCAAAAACAACCAAAATTTAAAATGAACTAGAAAAAAAAAAAGAAAAAACTACATGTAGGAGGAGCAAGCCACATAAAAACGGAATAAATTGAGTATACATAAAAAAGTACATGGTACATTAAGCTAAGAAGCATAAGAAAGTACCTATGTACAATTTATTAATACTCGACACACAACAACAACAACAACGAAAACGTTATAGTCATGACAAGGCAATACAAGACGAAATGAACGGCCGAGCATTCGAGCCGGTTCAACAGAGTGCTTCGCGCAAGGGGTCAAAAGCCGCTTGTAACATGCACGCTGCGATGACCAACATGATCATGAAGGCTTAAACTGTACACACTATGGTACAGGTTAGCAAAATTTTATCGAGGTTTTGCTCGTTCGAAAAAAAGCAAAATGTTCACGATCGACTATCAAATACTAATAGGACAGAAATGCTTTATTCTATAAATAATTGGGAGTAAATACGAGTACTTTATACTATTGTATGCTGGGTTGTCATATGGAATACTTTGTCGAGTTTTTGACATTTTCGACATGTCGAATACCTACGGTAGACTACCAAACCAAACAGATAGGATTAGGAATAGATAGGAGTAGTTTACATAAAATTGTCGAAAACTCTGTCGAAAATGTACCTTCATCAATTAAAATAAAAGCAAACAAAAGCTACAAAGATTTTTCGATGAAAAATACATGAATTTTCATTTTATTTTTGAGTCCAGTCATTTCTTTGACTGAAAAAATGGAACATTTATGGGATGACAATGAATTTTATTCACTCAAAGTGCAGAGTCTTGATCGTTACTTATTTCGATGTCATCAGACTCTTCCTCTATTATTTCGTCATTTGAGCGTAAAATAAAATACGTGTTCGCTTTCTCTTGTTTCTTATATTATTTACACTTTGGCTCGTGCATTTTGGGCATAAACAAGCTGAAGAACGTGTATGTCGATAGATTTTATACTTCACGCTAGTAAAAAAACGATATTTGAATTAGTCATTCTTTAAGTTCTTGAATGTTTAAGAGTTTTCGACAAGGTTGAGGTTTTCGACATATATAAAAAAGTACTCTACAGTTTTCGACCTAGACCAAATACAAGGTCCAAAAATTCTTGTCGAATGCCAACCCTTATTATATATGTATATATATATTGTTTGTAATAGTGTAATGTAATACGAGTAGTTTGCCATATTGTAAAAAAGTATGTTTCGTAAATTGCAAATTTTTGCAAGACCGTAGGACCTAGGACCTTACGGTTTTCAGTGTTTTATCGATAATTTACAGAGGAATTTTTATTTAAAAAATATTTATACTTATTTACGTGGTTTTTTGGAAAAAATTTAAAAAAAACAATTTTTTTTTTTAAATTTAAAATTTTGCCTTAATTTTCTCAATAACTATTCGACCTACGGACTTAATTTGAAAAGTATGTAAGCAAAGCATTGAGATCCTGACTTTCCAAAGCGATGCTCGACAACAGTGTTTGTCGTTGTTTTGTTTTATATAACTTTTTTAACCATTTAAAGTAATTTTTTTCTTTAAAAATCGTTTCTCAGCCGATTTTTTTTTTCTTATCTCGACCCAAACTATTCATTCTGAGCTTTTGTCGCGTCTTATGCAGAACACCCTGTATAGGATGGGTTATCGGTTGGAATCTTTCCTCATAATCATACCTTCATGAGTATAGTAAGGATAAGCTTCATTTCGTAGATAAACTCTGATGTTAATTCGAGAGCGAAGATGGCTCGCCGCCGACACCGGTTTGTTTTTCATTCAAACTTCATAAAGGAATACGTAAATTCGTTCCACAACTCATCAGCATTTAACTCAACGTCAAGCAACTCAACGAATACTGGTATCAAGAAACTATCTCTTATTATGTGTTTCCGTAAGAAAATACCATTCCCGTTTCTGGTTTTCTTTGAAAGTGGTGTAAGTCCGTCCAGTTCACGATTCAATGGAGTTAATAATGCTGAGAAAACTTTTATTCCGTTATGATCTTTATGTTTTTTTTCCAATTTAGAGAACAATATTTGCAAAATCTATACAATTTTCATAAAACAAAACGTCCTTCCATCCATAAGAATTCAAAACGCAAACCTGCAAATATCTCGAAATACTAAAAAAAGAAAGGACTTACACCACTTTCAAAGAAAACGGCTCAGCTCATGTTGGAAAAGTATAAACATATTTGATCTCGATTACTTACCGCATCATTTGAGTTAATAACTGCAACCATTGGACTGAAAATTGTGGCTGCGAATGGGCCGGCTAATAGTTTAATAAACTATTCGTTCGATTTTAATCCATCAGTCGGGCGCGTTCCGGGCTCGAATGATGTCAAATAAATTCCAGCACAAAGGTTATTCCGTCCGTCTTCACGCAATACTATGATGTGTGTATAGACCATGTATTTTTATTAGCACAAATAAAATATGGCGTCCGTCATGCGCTTGTCATTGCAACTGCTCGGTTGTTTGTTGAGAGGTGTTTTCGCTCTACTCGAAAGTATCTGTATCGGATCGGTTGGAAGCGAGCGGATCACTTCGAAGCACTGCAAATAATGAAATGAAAAATTACAAATTATTTATTTGTTATAATGGTTTAGGAGCAAAAAAGAACACAATTTAATTGCTTTTAGGGGCAACAGCGACGACGGCGACGACGACAACAATTAGGGTATAGCTGATAGATAGATAGATACACACGCACACGTAAAGACAGGCAGTAGTCGGCACAGTCGGTACTATGGAAACACACGTCCACACATACATACCTACGAGTATACGTTGTGTACTTTTTCATAAGAGGAACGAACGTACATACCTAAATGTACGTTTCGTAGATGTTTAAAAGTAAATTTTAAGTTGTTTTTTTTTGCACTGTGTGTAGATATTGCGCATTTATTCATTTGATTCCATTAAGTTTCATTCGCTGCTGCTTTTTGCTTGTTTTATTTCACTTTTTCTTTTTTTTATAATGAATGATTACCATACGAAATCGTGCCGCCGCCTGAGTACAATTTACTCGTAAATAAAAATTTGACGATTGACTGAACTGAGTTATTTCGGCGTTTGCGTTATTTTCTGATAAATACTTTCAATTTCCCCGCCACACATTCGGAAACCCTCCGTCGCCAGCCTTAAATCTTTATATGGTTATTTTTCTTATTTATTTTGTGATTTTTCACAGTTTTTTTTTCTACACAGCCACAAGATGAAACGATTTCGCATGTTGGCACGGCATTATTTGTTTTGTATTTTTTTTTTAATTTTTTTATTTTATTTTTTTTTTTTTTTTTTTTAAGTTGAAAAGTTGATTGTCGAACGTACGTTATTTCGTTCATCAAAGCAGATCATCGGGCATAATTTTAGAAACCGGAAATGTTGAAAGGTACAGTACAATGTACAAAGGAATTTATTTAACAAAAAAAAAAAATGTCAAATTGTCATCAATTTTTTTTTTTTAACTAAAATTTAAATAGAAAAAATACCTTAAAAACGCTCTCATTGTGGTCATTTTTTTTTAAAATAATCCAAATAAGGCTTTCTTTTCTTCGTAATTTCAAGGTTTTTCTTAAATTTTCTTAATGACCTACTTTCTTCGTAATTTCAAGGTTTTTCTTAAATTTTCTCAAAGACCTCCGACATTTACCATTTCAATTTTAGTCCCAAAAAAATCATTACAATGTCAAATGTCAAATTCTTTGTTAAATCCAAACGCTTTAATTTTTTCCTTATCCTTCCGCAATCTCTCCTCTTTTCGTAACACTTTCAAAAAGAGAAGAGTCCGCTTTTAATTCAGAAAAAACGTAGTAAAATCAAATAATATAACTTCGAATTAAGTTATTTTTCACTCTGATTTTCAATTAAAAGCGAAAATATTTAAAATAAATACGAAATAACCTAAAATCTGAAACCAGAAAAACGGATCTTTGAATTTTATGACACATGTCATTCAAATGAATTGTGTAAGTTTTTGGTTTTAAATATAATAAATATTTTAAATTGAATATAGAACTATTTACTTCAAGCTTCTCGCCGAACTAGAAAATTGTTTGGCTTTGTATTGAAAATATTTCTAGTAAGTTTCTGAGATTAGTATTTTTGCTTTTAAAATGCATATGTTTTATCTTCGAACTTTAAATACGAACTTTTAAATATGACAATTATTATAATCAAATACGAAATATGTAGTAAAGTGTTTCGCTTCTCTTTTTTCACAATTAATCTAATCAATATAGTATAATAATCAATAATAATCAATATAATATAATTAATATAATATAATCAAATAAGAAATATGTAGTAAATTGTTTCGCTTCTCATTTTTCTCGGAGTATTCATTTTATAATTTTCCTCTTAATAAAAAAAGGCTTTCTTTTTTCCCGAATCGGATTAAATTTAATTATGCCTACAGTCACCAACAAAAAAGGCCCTCCTTGGAAATCCTTTTTTCCATTGGCACAGAGTACATCGTCATGCCATGACAGTTTCTCACGGTTACCCAAAACCAACTGGAAAACGCTGACGCTGCTGGCTTCATTATCATTATCATTGCCGTCGTAATGCTGTTGTTGTGTTTTTTTTTGGTATCGTGACTCATGTTAGACTCAAATTAAATAAAAATTATCGATTCACACACTTCAGCGGATTCAATACTGCTCTGAATTCGAAGCGATTCGCCGATCGTTGCTTGAAAAGACACCCATTTCGCGGCCATTTTGCATGGCACTGCGCGCTGCCAAATTCTTTGTATTGCGTGTAATATATTTTTTTTAAATTTCTATTTAATTAAAAGCAAATCTACACACACACACACACAGACAAATTCATGATAACTATATTTCGTCGGTACACGGTACACGATACACGATACGATAGTGTGCGGGGTGTACGGAGTGGCTTAAAACAAAAATTCTTGATGGAGCGACGGATTAATTCTTTTTTTTTTCCTTACGACTTTTTTTTGCATGCTTCGATGATTGCCGGCGATTCTTCAGTCTTCGGTCTTGCTGCTCAACCTAATCCAATCCTTAACCCTACCATCAGAGCCTTCATTACCACCCCCTCACTCGCCCCCCACCCCTCCTTCTATCTTCCACTTTATTGTTTCTTAAAACTGCGAATACAAAGCATATGCCGACTTTTTATACGCGACAAACAGACGCGGCCAATTAATCGACAGTCAGCAGGTTACTTAGACGGGATGGCAAGTACTCCCCCCTCCCGTGAGTCTTGAAACTCAATTGTATTCAAGACCGAGTCTGACTGAATGCTATTTGGATCGTCGTCACAGTCTACAAAGTCTTCACACGCGACATAATGCAGCTACAAAAGAATAGACATTCTGTAGATATGTATATATGTTACTATACGTATTATATGTATCTTAAACATCGAGGGGGAGTGATAGATAAATTGAATACTGATAACTGCTACTTGTACCTGTATCTATGAGATACACACATATGTTTCATGGTGTTTAAAGTATCGTCAGTAGCATTAAAAAGCATAAATATATTTTAAATTTACGGGCGCTTAAGAAATTCCTGGCAAATCGTTGAATGCGGTCGAGTATGCGTACGTACCGGCATTGCTTAAGCAGGTTTTATCACTTTAGGTTCGCAGCAAACTATAAGATACAAGTGGCAAGCAGGCAGGCAGGCAGGCAGGTACCATTTTACCAGGCGGCCGCGACGAACGAGAGACAAAAACAATTAAACTACGAGTACTAAAAGAAAGCAAGGACGGCACTCCGTAAAACGTCAATGTTAGTCGCGAAAATCAATTATGTACATACAAACATACATATGTACATGTATGCATGTGTAATATACAAATGTATCTCTGAAATGCAATACAATATTGCCGGATTCCAAGCAAAGAGTATTGCAAAAAATATAACAAATGTATGTATATAAAAAATAATCTTAAGAAAGCCAACGCACTACTATACGCACAACTCAGACAGACTCGTACAGCCTGTATAGTATCTATTAGATACGGCGGCCACATTGTGCGCAATGGAGGCGGCGAATTGAAAAAGCGACCAACCCAACAAGCCCGCAAACCGGGCCCGCCATAACCAAGTTATTGATTACGGAGTACAAAATTCAATTCAAATCCGATTCAGCGCCGAACAACGTTCACATTTATCAAACTATCTATCAGATACATTATTTAATAAAACAGCAATCACAACAACAACAACAACAGCGGCAGCAGTAACAGCACAACTGACTACCAACAAACAACCGACCCCCGCTACCAACGCCCCCTTTGACGTAGCGTCAACGTCAACGTCAACGTCGACGTCAGCGGTGCTTGTTGGCCTCATCTAACGTTTGGTGGATTGGTCGAACGGGGCGGGTCGGGATGGCCGGCCCGGCCCGGCCCGTCTGTCAGGCGAGCACTAATTATTTCACCAAGCAGCGATGATGGTCGGTGAGCTCATAAAATATTGTATATAAAACTAACAATACAAAAAGAAATTGACAAAAAGCAATGGTATATGCACGAGTGTGTGTGTGTGCATGTACATATCTATAAGCAGGCGGCTGGGCCTGTATAAATACGTGTAAAATTCAATAAATATCGCAATTAAAACAACAAAATTATTGGCTGGAATTTTTAACTGAAAAATCTTAACAATAACATACAGGAAGGAAGGAAGGAAGGAAGGAAGGAAGGAAGGAAGGAAGGAAGGAAGGAAGGAAGGAAGGAAGGAAGGAAGGAAGGAAGGAAGAACAGAACAGAAGAAAGAAAGGAAGGAAGGTAGAAAGGCGGAAAGCAATGAAATCGAGGCAGAACTGATTTGTTATGCAATAAAACTAACTCCACAATTCGAACGAACAGATACCAACGCCAATGAAGTCAAGAAAGTATACACACACAGTATAATTAATACATACACGCCATAATGTATAAAACGAGAATCTTATCGTCAGCCGAAGAGGAAGAAGAAGTTGTAAAAAATTTGAGGAATTAAAGCAAGTAAAATATTTAAAAAAACCCAGAAAATATAGAACATTTTTTTCCAAAGAAAAGTTCAGTAAGTATTTTATCATCATGCAAACAACTACAGTGAATAGTTTTCGTATTGGGCCCATAGAAATACAACAAATAATTAAAACAACAATTTTAAAAAAAAGTGTCACGAAAGCTTACGAGAAAATGGTAGAGAAAGGGGAGGGTCTTTTTACCTAGAAGTACGAGTATGTAACTGCAAAAGTATAACAAGAACAAAGCAAGTAAAATTAATCCTTATCGTTCTCAGAATTCGAGACAATGTGCCATCATGAATTTCACAATATGTAAATATTCGTACTTTCTAAGGTTTCTATAGAAATTTCATCGGAAAAATATCACCAAAAAACACAGAATAAACAACTTTTAAAAGCGTATGCGTGCACAAAAGTGCAAACAAAGTGCAAAAGGGCAGAAAAAAATACCAAAATCAATACACAGAGGCTTGATTTTGATAAAGAGTTATGCCACTGAGAAGGAACAAGTATTGCATATTGCATAGTTTTTTGCCATTGAGAAGGAACAAGTATTGCATATTCCAAAAGTCCTGAAAGTACAGGCTTGTCGGAAACAAATTAAGTTTGGAATCTTTTTAGAATGGATTTTAATTTTACAACAAGAAGTTCTCTAAATATTAGGGCGCTTCAAATAGCGTTCTCTGCAAAAAAAAAAAAACGGAGAAAAGTCATTTGCTTTCACAACATCAAATGATTTGCAATCTGCATCAACAGCAGAAACCTTCTCATCAATCTGCTGCGAATAAACCTTTTTCTACACTTAGTATTTACTATGTAGAAACGTTTACGTACGTACGTACTTCCACGTTTTTTAAGTCTGAATCATACTAAATACATACGTTAGCGATTAAGTGACGCAAAACGTTCGAGTTCATCGTCATCAGCAGCAGCCGCAGCAGCAGTGAAGAACCTGACATTCTTATAGAACGAATGAGTAATTCTTAAGTATGCTTAAATTCTTTCTTTCTGCACACAAGGAAATATCATTGATTTTTAACTGTGGACTAATAGTAATTTTTAGTAAAAATAACCAACAAAACTGTAAGGTAACGATAAAAAAGTCTGACAAAAATCAACGACTACCGTGAAGATGGTATTTTTTTTTTGAAGGCGTAGATTGGAGAGAAGTACAGATAGTACGATATTAAGCAATGAACTATTAACACAAACCTGATTTATAGTAGATCTCTTCTCTTACTTTCTCCGTTTTTTAACAGACTACAGAACTAACAGAAATTATTAGTAAAAATAACCAACAAAACTGTAAGTTAACGATAAACTGTAAGTCTGACAAAAATCAATGACTACCGTTAAGATGGCACTTTTTTCCACGATGGAGATTTGAGACAAGTACATATAGTGCGATATTAAGCAATGAACCCTGGACACGAACCTGATTTATACAAGATCTCTTCTATTCTTCTCTGTTTTCTAACAGACTACAGAACTAACAGAAATTTTTAGTAAAAATAACCAACAAAACTGTAAGTTAACGATAAAAAAGTCTGACAAAAATCAATGACTACCGTGAAGATGGTACTTTTTTCAGGTAAGTTAGTTAAGTTACAGTTTTGTTGGTTACTTTACTATTTTTTACGTTGTTTAAGGCAATTTTAGTGTGGCAGTTTTTTGAGTGTTGTGGCTTTGTGAAAAAAGCGTGAATGATGCAAAAACCATTCTCACTCCCTTTCAGTTACTCCCTTTTCCTTCGGCGTTCCATGCAATGAGTTATTGTGAATTTCTCTTAAAATTCTGATTCATTATTAACAGAAGCTGTGTATGTACATACGTCGTATTGTTCTATGTCGCCATGAGATTTTTTAATATACGT
Source organism: Conops quadrifasciatus (assembly GCA_949752815.1). Classification (NCBI taxonomy): domain Eukaryota; kingdom Metazoa; phylum Arthropoda; class Insecta; order Diptera; family Conopidae; genus Conops; species Conops quadrifasciatus. Next base: position 14,476,054 of record OX457077.1, on the reverse strand, counting down.
TCTCGATTTATTGTCAACACTTTTGAAGGGAAGCAATTATTTTCAGCAAGTATTTTTATCATAGCCTTTCAGTTAATTGTGAAAGCGAGCTAGCGCTTTGACCGCTTTGCCAGAATAAGTCTGTCTGTAGGTACTTCAGACCTACCAAGTCCAATAAAGACAAGGTAGTAAATAAATTATTGAAAGAACATGCGTGTCAATAAGGCCATAAATGCGCGGGGCGAAATTCAGAAGGCAGATAGAGAGAAAGGACGCAGTTTTTTGAAAGAAAGGACGCAAAGAAAGGATTTTTCGCAGCAGTTTTCGATGAACTGGTATAAATTACTATAATGCATATTCTCAAACATTAACTCGTCATTTGAAATTCAAGTTAAGACGGGCTCTGCCGGACTGACAGCATGGTACCAGTATGTACGTATGTATATAAGTGTATGTATTTAACTGTGTGTGTGTGTGTGTGTGTGTGTGTGTGTATACGTGAGTTTGTGTTGTTGTTGTTGTTTTCTTTGCTTTGCTTTGCTCTTGCTTTTGCGGCCCATTCAAACAACATCCACAGACTGATGGATGGCTGAATGGATGGATAGATGGATAAAACGAGTGTAGAGTTCTGGGAATTTGTTTGTCAGGCTGTGTGTGTGTGTGTGTGTGTGGCCCCGTGTTGGTCGTTCTAGTTAACGAGGTATGGCAACAACCGCACTGAAGGACTGAAGCCCGGCTCTTGTGAAGTGCCCGCCCGACACTGCGCCATGGCGGCAACGACGCACGACGTACACAGGCACAAAGCAGAGGGTGACAGAAGAACGGCTACAACTCCAGCAACAACAACAACAACAACAACAACGCCACCAATTCAATCCAGCCGTATTGAATAACTGACTGACTGACTGACAGAGTGAGTGAGTGAGTGACAGCTGGCTGGACGCAGCAATGAACTGAACAATTGCGACTGTCTTCGCGTTATACAAAAATGCATCCCAGGTCATTTGCTTACCGCAAGGAAAATGGGTTTGTTGTTTTTTTTTTTTGTTGTTATTAACATGATTTGTGCTTTCGAAGTCTTTTAGTAGCAAAAAACAACAACAACACCAACGATCACAAAAGAGCGCGTCGCCAAGATACATTAAACTCAGTTTAGCCCTGCATATATTGTATCTAGAAGATATGCATACATACATACATGTATGCAAGTGTGTGCGTGTGTGTGTGTGTGTGTTTGTTGGTACATAATCGTTTCGTTCCATCGTCGGTCGGCCTTTGTTCGTCGGTAGAATAACAATTTTATATTCGTATCTGCAAGGTATAAAAGCATCTCATAGAGTATGAGGTATCTACTCCTGCTGCTTCTCCTTCTCTCTCTCTCTTGCTCTCTCACGCTCTCGCTCTCTATACTAAAGTACTATACTTTGCGCTCTCAAAGATTTATCTGGATTTATGTGGATTTATGTGAAGTTTCTGTGCTGTTGTTGTTCTTGTTGTTATTAGTATACATGTTGTTTTTATTATTGTTGGTGGTGTTGTTGTTTTTGTTTTCGTCGTCGTCGTTGTTCGTTTGTGTATCGAATGAATGTGAATTGAATTGGAAAGAAAAACGGCAAACAAAATGAATAAACTCTTGGCAATCAGCAATAGCAGCACTGCACGCACAACAGCGACGACGATGACAACAACAACAACAACAATAACAACGACGACGACGACGACGATACCACCACCACCAAAAACAGCAACAACTCAACGCTGTCAATAACAACAACAACAACAACGACAATGACGACGATGACGATGACGATGATGTAGAAAATACTTGAAATGTACAGTTTGACTCGATTCGACAATAATCAACCAACCCAACCAACCAACCGACCGACCGACCAACCCATCAACCAACCAACCAACCGACCCAGCTAGCAGTCAGCAACGCCTAGTGTCACATACGGCCAAATACCATCATACACCAGCCGAGCCGCCGAGGTTGGCGAAATCAGACCTACTGCAATTAGCACTATTTGACGATTTACATGAATCAATTCACGGGATTATTTGTAAAATTATTTGCATTTGATAGACACAAGTTTTCCAAACAAGTAAAAAATTCATTCAATTTCTATGGAAAAATTTAATATAGTTCTTTGAAATCATTTGAATTTAAAAATAAAAAACAATGCACCTTATATTGCAAAAAAAATTTTGCACCTTATATTGCAAAAAAATATTACACTTTATATTGCAAAAATAAGGCGTTTGGTAGGCTTTAATTTTCTTTCAATTCCACAAAAACATTTGAAGACCATCCTAGACCTTCGTTTTTTTATTAAAAACTTCCTATTTATTCACGACAGAAAAGAAACAAATTTTCGCACCTTATATTGCAAAAAAAATAATGCACCTATTGCAAAAATAAGGCCTTTGGAAGGCTTTGGTTTTTTTTCAATTTTATAAAAACATTTTAAGATCATCCTAGACCTTCCTTTTTTTTATTAAAAACTTCCTATTTATTCACGACAGAAAAGCAAACATTTTTTGCACCTTATATTGCAAAAAAAATATTACACTTTATATTGCAAAAAAAAAACCTTTGGAAGGCTTTAGTTTTCTTTTAATTTCACAAAAACATTTTAAGACCATCCTAGACCTTTCTTTTTTGTATTAAAAACTACTATTTATTCACGACAGAAAAGCAAAAAATTTTTGCACCTTATATTGCAAAAAAAATATTACACTTTATATTGCAAAAATAAAACCTTTGGAAGGCTTTAGTTTTCTTGCAATTTCACAAAAACATTTGAAGACCATCCTAGACCTTTCTTTTTTGTATTAAAAACTTATTTTTTTTTCTAATTCTTCACGACAGTATGCCGAACGACAACATGAATGCTTGCTTGCTTGCTTGGCCTTTCATAGTTAACAACTGCTATCATTTAAGTTAAAAACTTTTCACTTCTTTCTGTTTTCACTTGTGCCATTTTAGCAAATGGCAAATTTGCAAATTACATAAGCAGCAGGCAGCCAGCATGAGGCAGCATATACGATGCACAATCATTGAACACTTTCATACGTTGCCACCAAAGTGTATGAAGTAAACCGAGGTCTAGGGCTAAGGTTGAGAGGTTCTTAACTGGAAAAACTACTATCTCATGAAGCCTCACTCGCGTGAAACGCTTTCAGTCTCTCGCTTCAGTTAAGTTTCTTTCTCAATACAAAATTGCTTTCACAATTAAGAGTTCAATATTTTGTTTTCATGGAAATAATCTTACAAATCTTTACCTTTCTTTAATGTACGCGTCACTCTCGTTCAATAAATATTATTCACAATTGATAACTCCAACTTCTCAGATATGTACTAGATGTATTATATAATATGTACATATTTTATGCATCCATCAATAAATAGCTATAGTATATACTCGTACAATATCATTTTATGCCGAATGTATTACAGCAGACCAAAGAGGTTAAGTATTCTCGCACCGCATCGCACAGTTTTTCGAGATGTACTGCATTTTCACAATGTGTATCTACAAGATTTCAACTTTTTCATAAGAAATTCATTCGTCACGGTGACGATTTATTGATTTGACAAAAAAAAATTGAATTGAGCAATCTAAAGCTGGCCGACTGGTTGGATGGATGGATGGAAGTTTATAACGAATACACATTAAACAACACTACCAACCATTCAACGACGACGGCAACGACGCTCAACAACAACAACAACAACAACAACAACAGCCGACAACGCAAATACCGAGACCAAGAACAACAACGACAGATACGAAAAACAGGAAAAAACATTACAACCGTTCAACGGCGCTTTAGCTATATATGTATGTATGTACATAATATCGATTGTTGGTGCTGCTGCTGGTTGTTGTTGTGGCTGTTGTTGTGGCTGTTGTTGTTGTGGCTGTTGTTGTTGTTCCAGCGTCTACAGTTGAAATTATTATCATTGTTGTTGCGTTGCTGTTATTGCTGTTGTTGTTGTTGTTTGTTTGTTTTTGTTGTTGTTATTGTTTTTCCGCTTTAATTTTACTGTTGTTGTTTTTATTGTTGTTGTTGTTGTTGTTATTGTTGTTATTGTTGTTGTCACTAATAAAACTCAAAGACAGTATTCACTCGCTCTCACACGGCATCAAATTCGTCGACGGCGAGCAGAGTTAATCCTTTGTTCGTTCGCTTAAGCCGAGTGAATACAATAGAATACAATAAATACAACTTTACACAAACAACAGCAACAACAACAACAACAACCGTATAAAATAATACTATTGTATCTTTAAAAATAAATCCAAACAAACGCAAACAAAAATATACACACCGGAATAAATCTAAGGCAATGAACGAACGAACCAACAAACGAGTAAACGAATGAGCGAGCAACCGAACGAACGAGCGAGCGAGCGAGCGAACGTCGACGTCGACAGCAACGACACGACTACTGTGAATCAACGAATAACCGAAATATCGTGAATATTTGACAAACTGACTGAGAACTATTTGCGAAGGACAAAAGTATGGTAACATCAACGACGAGGACTGTGGAACAAGTATTCCGCCGAAGGATAGGGCGACGCGAAAAGCCCTCTAGAGCAGCGTTAAAAACAACAACCACACATCAGCATACATATATGCATGCACACGCACACACACACACTTGCATGTACTTGTCTGTACATATCGTATACATATATTCAGCCCTACGCGTAGAGACACTACTCACTTACTCACTCGCTCATGTGCATTTATGCGCGCGCGTGTGTGTGTGCAATCAATCCACTAAAATATTAATAACACTAAAAATGTACAAATGTTACTCTTCCGCACGTTCTGCGACGAATACCAAATTTCCTGCTTACGCCACGAGTTACCGAACCAAACTAACTTCACGAACTCAAGTCAGATTGAGAGCCAGCACAACGAGCGCAAAGCAGCCGAGGCAGCAGAGCCAGCAGAGAAACCAGAGCAACAACAGTGACAGCGTTAAGAGCAAGCAGCAGGCGACGCAGAGGTACGAATCGTTACGAAGCCTGACGTAGTGCAGCCAGCACCACTAGCACCAGCAGAAGCAACACCACAAACTTTAAGCCAGAAAACTGTTGATGAATGGCGGGGAGCGGGACGAGCGCGAAACCAGGAATGTTTGTGGCTGAGACGACAGCAGCGACTCGGTGAAGTGCGCGCTCTGTGAACAATAAGCAGCAAAACACAGCCCAACAAGAGCCCAACCAGGCGGCAACCCAAACGACCGACACTGGCTGAAAGTTGCTGCTGCTTTGTTGTCGATGCCGATGTCGCTGGCTTCTTTTCGCATTTTGGTGTTGTCATCAGGACGGCACAACACGGCACACAAACGTGCAGTGAGCGACGTCAACTGTTCGAGCTGCTGAAAAATACAAGTAATCCAAAAGAAATAGCGATAAAAACCGAATGCAGAGTATGGAGAACTCTTTACAGGGATCACAAGAGAAAGAGACACCACCGCCGCCCACTTCGAAACAAGGACGCGACGAATGAAGCCGGCGAATACTACTATAACACTGGAAATGAAAAGAAATAAATACATACATACACACTCACTCTAGTGCTCACACCAACTGATTAACGACCGAATGAACGGCTGAGAAATCGTTTAGAAAAACCATTAGACAATTTTAAGAGAGCGCCGAGAAGTGTCTTAGGTATGAGAGAGACGACTAAGCGCAAGGGCCTACTGCTGCAGTTGTTGCTGCCTGCTATCGTGCTGTCCTGGCTGCCGTAGTCACGTCCATACTGACTGGAATGGGTTAAGATGACAGGCCAAACCACCGACAGGTAGCTTCAGAGCGAAATCGCTGGACTCAGCGGCCAGGATTGACGTCGACGATTCAAACACAGAAAGAAACAAACAAACAAACAAGCAAGCAAACAAAGAAGGCAAGAAAATACAATTTTTAAGTAGAGGTTAAAAACAAACGCACAAATGCGAGGCGCGAGACAAACACACACGTGCGCACACACACACGAGCTAAAATATAATTACATACATACATATTTATTTATAAAGACTGTGCAAGAGAGCGAGCGCGCGGGCACATTCGCGCTGTTGGCTCGATAGGGGCAAAATGAGCGCAGAAAATCGCCAACCTAAGGGCGGTCTGGTCTGGTGGCTCTTGTTGGTCAGTGGTACTTAGTTATTGCTGATTTTGGTGTTTTTTTCCAGCGTGGTTTTGTTGTATATAGCTTGCTTTTTTTGCAGTTCCTGGCGAAGGAAAAAGGAATAACGAATTACATTCAAACAGCATTAAAAGCAAAAAAGCATACGAACACATTGGACTGCAGTGCAGCGGCGACGCAGGCTGATGCAGGCGAGCTGGCCACACAGCAGCGAATGGTGATGGTGATGGTGGTGGTGGTGGTGGTGGTGGTGATGGCTGGTCTTCGTGGACTGACAGCAAAAGCAATCAAGCCACATTGAAGGACTGCACCGGAGGACCGAACAGGCGTCATTATCGCTATCGCAGTCGTGGTCGGTCGGTCGGTCGGTCGAGTCGTTCCTTGCACAAAAATGTGAAAATTTCATTTTTCTTATTTCCCTTTTTTTTCGTTGCTTTTTTGCTTGAGTAGAGTTAAGTCGAGTGAAGGGCGGTGCACTTCAGCTCTGACTGAGAAGAAACATGGGCTGGGGCCAAAGTCGTGTCGTGTTTCATCACGTGGGGGAGAATCGAATGCATTGACAGATTGACAAACTGACGAACTGACGAGCTGACGCACTGAATATAAACGCGTACAAAAAACGCGTAAGCATTAATTATGCGATACACAATATTTTTTGTGGGTATTTCGAGGGTATTCTTTAATCTTTACGGATGCCAATCGCCGTTATAGCGAATGTATGAGTATTATTATCGTATTTACTTAATGTATGCATGAGGTGTGTGCCATGCCATGCGCCTCTAAGTGTTGACATTCATGAAAACTCATTTTTATTCAGTAGTCCAGAAACGGGCAGATCAAGTAAATAACCGTGAAACTGAGATGCATTCAGTGGCTTTTGTGAGCCGATAACTAGAGTTAAGTTCAATCTTTATGTACGTATCTATATACATACAACAACCAACACTATTTTAGAACTTTGCATCAAATCGAATTTTGCACAATCCTTGACTCTTTTATACAGCGTAGTAAAGAAGGTAAAAATATAATATTGATTTTAAAAAAAAATCCTGACCTTCAAATCTCAAAAATTTACATTTTAGAAAATTTATTTTTCTTTTGCATTATATTTAATTCATTAAAGAGTAGCTAAGTAGCAAAAATATACTTAGATATATTATAACATACATATACATATATACATTTTACATACGATATAATACATCATACAATAAGCTTTTAAAAATATATTTTTATAGCACAAAAAAAATATCCTGTTAGAAAATTTCAATGAAATATTTTGTGTCTCTTATGCCCGGTTTTTCAGTGCTAGCTTAAGCTCCACCTGAGGCTTTAACTCCATTTTATCTTTTTGAGGCGTTTTATAGTGTGAGTTTAAGATATAAGCTTAACTTAAAGCGACGCTTAACTTAAGCGGTAGATTTCCTGCGCTTAAGCTTTAGATGTCAATTTTTGAAACAACAAACTGGGAATATGTCGCTTTTATTTAATAAAATAATTTTTATACATCAAATGTGCTTTTCAAAAATTCGTGTGTTGGGGTGAAGCACATATTTCACTCTTTTATTAAATTAAAATTAAATTTAAATAATTTAACAAAGCCTAAATTGCATTTTACAACATAATTATAATAATTTTTTCATTCATAATTTTTAAGTTCATAATAATTTTTGACATATACCGACTGCGAGACCAGTTTACAATAGATAATTTACAAAAAGAATTCACAATAGCACCACAAATACGGCTTAGCTAAGCCACGACCTAAAACGCACTGTGAAACCTTTTGTGTCTTGAAACAAAAAGTTTATCTTACAAATTCATGATTTTTTTTCATGAAATAAGAAATTCATATTTTTCAAAACGTCAAAAACTCATGAAATCAACAAGTCTGTATGAAAGTATAAAAAATTCATATTATTTACTTCTTTTAATAAGAAACGCTTCTTATATAGATATAATATCGCTGTCTGGCCGGAACTTTGATAGTAATATTTTTGCTGTCAAGTTTACTTCAGATCTATAATTCGTATTAATTTTTTTGACATTCAAGTATTTCTGGAATTACGTTATTTGTAATGGTTTAGCCGACATATTCGCTTGTACATGGTACATATTGCATAAGAGTAATTTCGGAGATAAGTTCAAATTCCTTTATCGACTTTAGAAAGTAAAAGCTTTGGTAGATTTATTCGTAATATCAACATTAGTTATAATAAGAAACCTTTTGGAAGTTTTTTTAACCCTTCAATTTCAATACAATAGAAGCTGAAGCTTCAAAAGCGGTAGGAATGAGGTAGATATTTGTCCTTATGTGTATACACATTCGTACATACAATATTATTTATATCAAGGACTTCAGCTGTATCTCAACAGCTCAACATCTCAACTGTTTGCGCTCAACTAACTCTATTGAGAGGAAAGGCCTAAGGCTAGTTACGAGGCTTGTGGCTTAGCTGAATAATTAAATAAACAAAAATAGGTACAAGTCGATTAAAGAGTGAAAAAAAAGGCGTAGAAGCATTATGAATAATAATTTGAGCCGCTCTGATTTTCTTCACTACGCCTAGAGTTGATGTATTAAGGTATTTTAGTATTTAAATAGTTTTGCCATACCAGTTTTGGTACTGCCCATGAATGGCTGATCACAGACTAAGCATAAGTAACGAAACAGAAAATTCTTAAAAGCTCTGCAGACTTCAGCTCCAATCGCCGTCACCATCGCCGTCACCATCGCCGTCACCAACGCCGTCACCAACGCCGTCACCATTGCAAACGCAGCCAGTTATTCGAACGTGGCTAGTCCAACGGTCAGCTGCAGTGCTCGTAGAACATACAATAAAAGTCTATTCAGTATAATACTTGCTTGTCATCCTTCTGTCTTAACCTACTCTCACTCCTGCTACCTCTCTTTCTCTATCTCAGCTGCCTTTGGCTCCATCGCCGCTCTGTTCTGTCTTCATTTGCTATAGTTGTTTCATTTTCGTGAGTTTTTTTTTTGCACTCTGTGCTGTGTGTCTTTCCTTTGTGTGTATTTTTTTTCTCTGTACATTTTCCGTGTATACTTCCTCCGCCAGACAATATGTTGGATAACTTCTTGCTAGTGCCGAAGCAATACTCCTTCCACACTCCTTCCTCTAGTCACTCACTCACTAGCTCGCTCACTCACTCACATACTCATTTGCTTCTCAGAGTCACAGCCAGCCGTTCGGCAAACACATAATTTGCGCAAACTGTCAGAAAGTGTACGATTCTTTGGCTTAATAGCTTCAAAACGGTGCGAGGTGAAATGGTTTAGTTTAGTTTTGGTTGCGGGGGTCCCCCCTCCCCCTCCACTTCATCCTGTATATTGCTATGTATTTGCGATTTGGAATTCTACAATACTTTCGACATAAATCTAAAAAGTTACAACAGCAAAAACACACAGAGCAAGGAGAGCATTAAGAACACTAACAACAAAAGGCTGACAGCACTGAGCGCCGTCTGCACTTTACAGATATGTACTCGTACTATGTAGATACATAGATACCTACAAAATTCGCTGTACGACTTCGGCGCGAGCTGGTTGGCCGATAGACCGTGTATGGGCCAGCAAAAGATGCTCCTGCTCTCGCCGTACTTGACAGCGCTGATTCTGGTGAATTTTGCAAAAAACACAAAAAGCCGAAAATAAAAAAAAATTCAGCCAAGAGGAAGGAGCATGCATGACACAACGACGAACGACGAACAACAACGACAAGCAGCGCAGTATAAAACACATACCAGTATCTATGAGATAAATTATTCGATTTGTTCGGCGGCAGGCGGCATGCAAGAAGACGGAGAAAATTAAATTGCGGGATGGGGATGAACGGGACGGCGACACAGGCACACACAACAACATACTTGTACATGGAAGAGTGTGTATCTGCAGCTGGGCCATTGTGCTGGGTCATGCGTGTATATGTATGTAAGTATGAAACATATTGCGGAGCAAAATGACACATTCCCAAATCAAGAAAGAAAACCAAGCAGGACTGTCTCGTAAGCAAATCAGTGGAAATTCAACGCCAACGGCATCGCCATTTTTCTAAGCAAAGAAAGGTCAGCAAGTATGTACGAAAAAGTCCATCGTTGTCTCCACTCTTAAGGGCACTGTTAAGACGACGAACGAAGAATATAAACACGAAAAACCGTGCATGAGTATAACATAAAAAGTAGCTCTAATAAAACTTTGAAAACGGAGGGACAGGAGGGACGAAACAAAGCCAAGCTATACACAATTTAGTCAGTCTACCAACCAACGAACGAACGAACTGAACTGAACTGAACTGGACTAAACTGTCCAACCAATGAACTAAACGGTCATCAGACCAAACAAACATCCCTTCCGGACATCCAATCATCCAGCCTTTCAGTCAGTCAGTCAGCCTCAGTCAGTCTCAGTCAGTCTCAGTCATCCATCCAGCTATTCAGAGAGCCAATGTACTCATTGTCAGATGGCACCGCGGCACCACGGCCGGCTTGGCTAATGCGCCAGCGAACCACAACGCATCCGCGAGGCAAAAAATACGTAATAACGTACGCCTGGACGCCGCCGCCGCCACTCGCGGCTCATAAAACTTTCTTAATTCCATTTAAAGTAAAAAAATTGATCGCCCTTTTTTTTTTTGTGGGGAGCTAAGTTTTGTTGTTGTTGTTCTTCTTTTGTGCGTTCCAAACGAGCTCATAATTTCAAAACGTAACGTAAAAATATTAACGAGAACAACAAGTCTACGTTTTGTGCAGAGAATATAAACGAAGTCTTTAGACGGTTGGTGCTGCTGCTGCTGCTGCGGACAAGACAGGAAATGCTTACTGAAGATGATTGCTGATGAAAGACAGAAGACTCCAGACGTCAGATGAACGAACGAAACGAACGAAATGTTCTGTTCGTCCGACAATGGACAAATAGTTGGCCACACTCTCGGCAACAAACAAAAAACTTTCCATCACGAGAATGTAACGAACTGCGTAAGTGAGGAGAAAGGGGGAGTGGCTTCTATTGAATTGTTGCTGACTTGACCGAAATCTATTTAATACAATTCAATTAAATCCAATTCAGTTAAGGCGAATACACCACCGAGTAATCACTTCAAAAGTTGAAAGTTGTATAAAATCTGATTTTAAGTATTCATAATGGCTATCGCACAATCGGTTTAAGCAATTACCGGTTTTTGATATATAAAAACTATGGCATTTTGACAGTGACGAGCTAAGAGTTGTCAGTTTGACAAGAGTTATCATTTATCGATATCGAAGAAGATAACCAAGCATATGGTTTATGTCGATTATATGCCACAGTGACAAACGAAATGAACCACTGAGGCGCATCGAAACAAAGGAAAGGCAACCGGAAGACGTTCGGAGCGGACCGGACCGGTATGGAAAAGACAAACCGTGAACGCAATGAAGCGTGAGCACTTGTCGCTGCTTTTCTCTTCGACTCTTTCCATCTTCATCACTTCAGGTTCTGCTCACCAAAGTCTCCTGCTGAACTGTGCGCATACTTTTGAAATGCCTTTCAGATTGGCTCTTTCGATTTATATTGATTACAATTCACTAATACATCGCAACACACACACACACACACACTCCGAGGCCAACACAAAATCGACGCTTAACGACACGCACTCATTGCGTTGTATAAGTCCCTGCGAGTCCCTGAGCAGGACCGGGCCAGGTGTTGTAGTGAGTATCTGCGCTGCTCTCGAAATTGGTCGTTCGCTTTAAGGGCAGCGTCAGCAGCAACAACAACTACAGAAGCGGCGGCAACTTCTCAAACTCCGGTTGGGTTGAATAATTTCTGCCTCTTTTCCCAGATCATCAGCCGTCAAAATCAGCCTTTCAAAATGAAGGAATGACAGCTCCGCTGAGAAGAAAAACAAGACAACTTTGCGTTTTTTTTACATTCGATTTAATTAATGACAAGACAACTTAGAAGAGGCGACAAACTTCTTCTTTTTCTTCCTTTTCTGCATACGCCACAAAGCCCGATACGAAACTCACCTTCCTCCTTTGCTTTTTTCTCTCTCTCTGCCCGTTTTCCCCACCGCTTTCGAACGATTATGTATTCGTAACGACTAACTTGAATGAATTTCTACCACGTAAAGTGTGTATCTATCTATATTCACTGAATTCATTGCTGCGTCGCTGCCGCTGCCGCTGCTCTCAAGTCGTCGTTGCTTCAAAGGGCGGGCGAGCGACAATGAATGAGAGAGTGTGCAGCAGTGTCATGCCAGGATGTTGTGAGCGAGATTCAAAATAAGTCATCCGCAGGCATGAAAGCGACACGAGATGATTCCGGCGAAGCAGCAATTTTATCTCAAGTACGGCGGAATAAAATGAAATAAATGCCAAACGAAGCTGAAGCAGGCAAAAAGTATCGACGGAGGCGACGACGGCTATAAGTTCAATCGAAACCAATCGCATCTAAAACCAAATTGAAGCTAAAGCGAACGAATGCACTGCGAAAACGTTTTGCTAAAAATACTGAATTGAAGCTCAAACTACTGCGCTGAGCTGGACAGAGGCCAGCTTCGTTGACCGTCCAATTCGACCAACCGATGAGCCGGTGAGGCGGAGGAATATTGTTGCCGCTGTTGTCTCTAATCAGTGGCGTATTTAGCTTTTGATTTTTTAAGGGCGATGCAAAGTAAATGCCATTGAGAAATTTTAGGAGGTTTGTACTCGTATACATTATTAAAGGAAAGAAGGAAGGAAGGAAGGAAGGAAGGAAAGAAGGAAGGAAGGAAGGAAGGAAGGAAGATAAAAAGGCAAGAAAACCACTATAAATATGTGCCTATATAGTGAAAACATAAGAGATACGTTCTATATTAAAAAAATTTTAAAAATCAATAACTATTTTAAATTAAAAAAAGCACTGAAAAGGACTGCATTTAACTAAAATGTACTAAAGTAAAATATGCCTCGTTGAAAGCACTCAGCGAGAGCTTTAATTTGATATCACACACGGCCTATTTGGAAAACCCTATAGCGGGGGGACTAACAACCCCCGCCCCAAAAGACCACAATCGTAAGATTTTTTTACACCATCGGAAAGATATTCATTCATTTATTCTAAATCAAAAAAGCACTTGTAAATTCATCCACGTTAACTAACCAAAATGTGACAACCAAAATTTCAGTCTTACACTAAACATGAATTCACCCAACGAGAGCGACTGCCTGAAAGTTATTTAAAAAGGAAGACAGGGAAGTGCAAATTTTTCCCCTTTTCCTTACTGCTTACAAAGGATTTCGAAAGCATCAAGCTCCCCCCTCAAATACGCCTATGGTTACGGTTGTAACAATTGTTGGTAGGAAGCCAGAACGAAAGGTACCTACTGCATTGGACTGGATTTTGCATTGCTACAAATTTAACGATAACGACAAGAACAACAACAACAACAACGGCGACGAATTAAACACAGTTTTACCCCCCCCTCCCCCCTCTTTCCTTCGCATTATAGCCTCTAGACATCGGATATCGAACATTGGACATTGTTTTATTCGAGCAGCACTCACTACAGCAAGCACTAACTGTGAAGAGGGACGCGAGTGCCAGCCAGTAGTAGGTGTCTTCGGGGGCTCTCAGTTGGACTGATGGTATGCAGGCCGCGTTTTTAATAGGTACATACTCGTACATTCGCAGTTGTTTTAGGTTCTTGGTTATTCTTACTTCTTTGAATAGTTTACTCGTTCGTTCTTTGGTTCTTCGCTTCATTTTACCACCAAAGCGTGAGCAATAAATTTACCGTGATATAAAAAAATATTCCTGTTGTTGTTGTTGTTTTTTTTATGCAACATAACCTAAATGAACGAATGCGGTGTAACATGTACATAAGTTATATTGGCTAGCACTCACTCTGAAGTTATTTTAATAGAGGAAAAATAATTTTCGTGTGCAGGTAAAATGAAGGGCGAAAGGGAAAGAAAACATTGAATTTTCGCATCGGTCCGCTCGAGCAAAGGACACTTTTGATTATTTTAGGTTTGAAAACAAGACCATCGGTGAGTATTTGCATGAGAAAACCGTCGGCTAAATGGAATTTATTCTGTTTTCCGGAAATTATTTCCGTGCAAAAGTGCACTTTTTTTTCAGAGATCTTCGCTGGAAATTGTCGAAAAGATTGTCTTCTTATGTTTAAGTATAACACTTGTTGAATTTCGATACGAAACTGATTTTATTTTCCTTTAAAATCTTCTTATAACATATACATATACGAGTATATATATGTATGCTTAAGACTCTTATTTTTCCTTACGGTTTTTGCCTACGGTGGGAAGATATCGATCAACCCTTATTCTAGCGTGGAAACCAAATCCTTATTTTGCTCTCACGCCGGATGAAACAGTATATTTTTTAACATCTAATTATATGAAACATATGCTTATCTTTAGTTATAGTAAAAAATGTTCTTATTTTTAGTGGGCTGTATTAATACTGTTAGATCGTTTTAAAAGTGTTTAATTTTTTACACTTTACAAGTCCGGAATTAAACTCTCTCTCCCTCTCTCTCTGTTATATCGAAGGATAATGGTCAATGTTATTTTCATACTGAATCTACTGTCACTAACTGGACATCATTGCCGAAGAACCAGAACGGTCAATTGCAGAAGAACCAGAATAGTTAACACAGAAGTGGGAACCAAACAATTATACTACCAGAAGATGCCCACATGGCCGAAGTAGTATCTCTCCACTACTTTGTAGTATTGTATGTAGTTGATGAACTTCTGTGGACTCCTGCATCCGTCAAGAGTATGCACTGTCCGGGGTACGTCGATAACAATGAAAATAATACTATGCCGCGACAAATTTGAGAAAGTATTTCCCTCAAGAATCTAAACCCTAATTGATTAATTAAGAGAAAACAAAAACAAAAAGTGAGAAAGTAGAAGAAAAAGACATAGTCGTACATTTCAACCTTTCAGTGTGTCTCAAATTGTAAATGAGACTTCTTCATAAATAAATGTGTTGAGACTTCTTCATAATTTTTTTTTCTTAAGACTTAGCGAAAATTCTGATTTTCCTAGAGTTTGGCAGTACATATTTTTAAAACTGGTCTACTATTAGTCTACTAAACCAAATGGTCTACTAAAAAATGTCAGCAGTAGTAGTATTTCACTATAAATGTTGTTTAATTTTAATAGTAACCTAACAGTTAAAACAGTTTCCTAATAAGTTTTGCGCTATTTCTAGCAAAAGTATTCTAACCTTACAGTTTGGTTATCTTACAGTTTTTATAGTAGATGTACAGTGAAAATGGTCCGCTGAACCAAAATTTTCTGTTAGTTAATTATTTTAATTGTACCTTAACAATTTCTATGGTTAAGTTACAGTTTTTTGGATTGGTGCAGTTTTAACCCAAATTTTATTTAACCCAAATTTGACTTATATGAGTGTAAGGTATGTTATGCATTCTATTGAATAACAAATTATTCTATGCTAATATAAATTAATATTGTAATACATACATACCCAAAGAATATTATTCCATTTTGTTAAATTGATTACACTTTTTGTTAAAACTATTGGAAATCACTTCCTGAAAAGCACTGAAGCACCTTAAGATCCATTAATAATATGTATATCTATGTTTATTTAAGATCCATTATTCTTCACTTTTACTACTTGTTCTTCTTACTTTTTTCTTAACAGTTTTTTATGTGTGAATTGTCTTCATCGGAGTCTTTAAAAAAACTGCTCTCACAACTATACTGCTTTCATAGCAATTAATGATGGTTAAGGTCTGTATGCACAAACATAAACGCCTGCCAGCTAAACTTATTAAGGCCATATTAAAAAAATATCTCAGCTCATGATGGATGGAATGACGAACTCATGATATTACCGAAAAGTTGTAAAAACGTATTTCGTGCTGCAGACAGAGCCAACACTAAACCAGATTTCACGTTGCAGTGGAGCCGCAATTCAATATCATACTTTCTTTGCTTTTCCGATCTTACCACATTCTCTTATCCGTCTTATCAATGCGTGGCAGGGAAAAAAAAGTATAAAAATAAATTACAAAAATCAAAAATTTAATGAGAAATCAGTACGAAGTGAACTTTAAAGAACAAACTGAAGAATAAAGACGAAGCAAGAATACTCACTGTGTAAAATATTTTAAAGCAGCAACAATGCAGTGAGCATACAACAACAACAACAACGACAACCCAAACGACAGTAATAATAACTACCTACAACAAAAACGACGGCCATCAATAATAATAATAAAAGAAGTGGAAATAGAAGAAGAAGAAAAAACAGCAGAACAAATTCCAACAACGACCAGTCGAAGTCGGTGGCAACTCCCTGAACAAACAAGAACAACAACAACACAAACAACAAATACAGCACACTATGGACAAGGCGACCTCTTGCCATCTCTCCACCGCCCGACGGAAGAAATCATGGCAAGGCGCATCGCATAATATATCGCGGATGATGTTGTCGATGATGAAAATTGTGTATAATGCAAAATAAAAGGGAAAGAAAAACGTATTCATTTTAAAAATAAAAATAAAAAAATCGTAATGAAATAATAAAGGCTCAAACTCACCAAAACGCGAGCACCGAAACCGAAGCAGATCTCATTCCACACACAGTCACACACACACACTCGCACTGCCATGCAACAACGTCAATGCGGCCCATCACACCACAGCACACCACACTACACCACACCACACCACGGCTCTCTCAACTCTTCCCACAGTCATCAACCAGTGTGAACAGCGAGCTTGTTCGAGTTGAATGATGGGCCCACGGAAAAGCAGAAGAAAGAGGGAGAAGAACGTCGGTGGAGCAGCACGCCGATGACGACGTCGGTGACGCGTAAGGGCTTATGTGTGTGTGTCTCTCTGTGACTTGGAAGTGGAAATCGTTGGTTGATTCGTTCTTTCGTTTGTGTGCTGGTCGGTTGGATTCGTTTCTGTGCAAGCGAACCGTCTCAATAACAGGGCGCGGGAAACCAAGGCGAAACGGAACTCACCTAGCCCGAGCCGGGTTTGAGTTGGGTTCAGTTCGTCTGTGTGTGTGGCGCGCGCTATGCATGAACGCGAATGTTTTTGGGTTTGTGTAAATGTTAAGTGCATTTAGGTTGGTTTTTTTATTATTATTATTGTTATTATGGTTATTTTTATGCTTATGCTTGTTTTTTACTTCTTAAATTTTTCATTATCTTCCCTACTCTTTGGCTGTCGGCTGTTGGCTGTTGCGCAGCGCAGCGCAGCTCTATGGTGAACCAGTCAACGGAGCGGCGGTGCTCTCGTGTCTCCTGTCCATAACCTCGACTCGAAGATTGTTCGCCTTTAGACGTCGCGATGCCATGAAATCGTTTGTATTGCACCATATTCCAGGCTAGAATTTCACGAGGAACACAGCGCCGCTAATGGCTTCGAGGTAAGTGTAAGCGTTTAGCTTGACTTGGTCGGTTTGGTGCCATTTGGGAACGAAAGAATTCGGCAATAAGCGGAACCGCATTAATAATGAATGGACAGCAACATCGGCAGCAGCAATTAGTAGGTGACAGAAAATCTGTCGGTGCTGGCGACAGATATTTGCCATTTTTTAGAAAAAATGGAGCAAACACAATACCAGAAAACTTCAACAATTTGGAAATCAAAATACATATACCACACCATAGTAGCTCATATACAATACGTACATGTAAGCAAACTAGTTACTATGAGTATCTTTGTAGAGACATAGTAATTATTCACACGAATATTGAAGCAATTATCAACGACTCTTGGTGGCAAAATCTATTCTTACCGATAGATACATAATATCGATTTAGCATTTGTGATTAATTCTTGGCGTTGTAATAAAACTCGTTTGAATTGAAATCGATTACAGCCACAAAAAAAACATTTTATTATAAAAATGAAGCATCTAATGCTTACGTTTTCGTAACAAGATCTCGTGGTTTGTCCATATGACAGTTTGATGCGGCTCTTTTATGTATTTAAACTCTCTGCATAAGCCGCGATTGTCATAACATGGCCAGCAAAGTCAATGGAACCTTCCCTGCTTCTGAATTTTTGCTTGTTCTTTTGTTTCATCACTTGCAAAAATATATTTTGCCAATTACAAGACCTCTTACAAGACCAAATGTTTGACCTTGTTCAAGGCAGTTGTGACAAAACAAAGCAATATTTTAACTGCTTTTAGAGACAACGGCATAAAACAATTTTGATGAAAATTAAAATTCGGCCGAAAATGCTTTTAATAAGGAAAGAAGGTTCTCCTTTTAGCACAAAGCCCTGCAGTTTTGATCTGGTTGCGTGACGACTTAAGATTCGCATTTAGAATAATTTACACACACCGAACGACCACCCAAATGGTACCAGTAGACGTACATATATACACATGTACGCACGCCAGTAATGCTCAAATGAGACATAAGGCCATAAAAATTAATGGGATTCTACCAAAGAACAAAAAAGTCTTACAGAAATCCTTTTTCCTAAAATCTATGGCAATTATTTTTACATACATATATACCTAAATTGCATTCGATAATATGCCGTGGGCTGCTGATTATCTCTTAGCGCTAATTCTAGTTACAAGAATCTAACTTTAGAGGCTCTGCATATGTCTAGATAATATACATACATATGTACATATATATATACAGCCGTGGACAAAAAGAATAGCTCAGCTTACCTGTTTGCTAGGGCTCAGTCAGTCAAAACTTCGATTTTAGACTTTTTAAATCAACAAAATTCTGGAGCAAAAATTCCTTTTAAGAGAGCACCACTTCAAGTTTTCAAGTCTTTAGAGTTTTTTGCTTCAAGTTTTTTTTTTACTTTCAACCTTCCTTTCAACTCTACAGAACAACTTTACTACACAAAACAGCAATAACTTCAACGAACAAGTTTTCTTCACGATTTCATAAGTTCACAACAACAACTTATCGTATTTTAATACGTTTTTTTAATAATTTGCAATATGTTTTTTATACTATTAAACAATTAGTGTTAATTTGTGCAAATATTTTCATCGCTTCTTAATCCGTCCATTTTATGCTGGGAAAACTGAACAAGTGAAAAATTCGTTGGTTTTTCGCTCGGTTCGCTCTTTTCTCTGGATACACACACAAAAATTTTTCACCATCTCGTTGTATCACGTTGTTGTTGCTCTACTTGGCGTTGTCGTTGGCGTTGTTGTTGTTGTTGTTGTTCATGAAGTCGTTTCGTTGTTGCCTCTATCATTGCTAGTTCGTACTATTTCTGCTATTGTTGTTGTTGTTGTTGTGGTAGTTATTGTCGTTTCCTTGCCTTTCTCTGACGTTTTTTTTTTTGTTTATTTGTTCTCGTTTTCATCTTATCTCATCCTTTTATGATTTACCATCATTTGACAGCATATTTTTGCTGTTGTTGGCGTTTCGTTTCGTTTCGTCAATCCAACCCTTGGAAATGGAAAAAAAAACACCGTGGCTGGTCGGTCGCTCACTCGTTCCACCAGTTTATTTCACCACTTTTCACACAAGTTCAATTCAATTATATTTTATTACAGCTGCACACACACACACCCATTTATACGAAAAATTTTTTGTAGCGAATTTTATCCAAGCATTTTGCGAAACTAAAATCAGTTCGGAAAATTCATTTCTTTTGGAAAATATTACCTATTTTCAAAACTTCCATTAGGAAGAAGAAGAATTTCCCCTTCTCAGCAGTCTAAAATAAAAGGAAAAAATCTTTTTTCCATGCATTCATTGTTAGCTGAATTATAAAAATGTATGTACATCTGTCGTCACAAATGGGGCAATAGTTCAAGCGGCGCTTAAGCACTATGGCTCTAATTGCCGATTGTCTTGATTTCTTTAAACACACACACACTTTTTACTTTAACAAGTCATTATTACATATTTCATTTGTAAGTTTAAATTTATTTCTCGACTACTTCACCGGCCATCTTTTGTTTTTAGCCGTGTGGTTATTTGGTCTTCCATACTCGTTTGACTGACAAACAAAACTACCCGGTATGTTTCGTTGTGTTCTCTAGAGAGCACAGAGGTTTGAAAGAGAGCATTGCTTCTGTAGAAGAACAATTTTCGAACAATTTTCTCTCAAACGCGTTCAACCAACCGACAATGCAAAGGGCAATGCAAACAAGTTTGAAGTTGGCTGATTTCTTGTTACTAAACAGAGATGCCAACGCTAGCACACTTTGTCAACCAGTTCCTTTATAAGATTTGCCTGTCAATACCATTTGGTATAATTTGGCATACTTTGATAATAAGTTATCTTTGTTTAATTGTTTGTTGCTTCGCTTTAGGCTTAAACAGCTTAATAGATACATAAGTATGGAATTTTATACGCAATAAAATTTCAAATATACATATATTCCAAAAGCATACCATAATGATATATATATAAGTAAATGGCCCCAATAATTGGAAAACATTTTTAGTGGTATTTTTTTGTTAAAAATAATGATTTTGGGTGGTTTCAGCTTCTTGAAGTTTCCGCTACATAAATGGCACCCAATTTCCGCTTCGTAAATGGTTTGTAAAAGATTTCCGCTAATCATTTCCGGATTTTAAGGTTGAACAAAGTTAGTGAGTGTCAAAGACGTTTTAATGAAATCCTAATGTACAGAAGAATGCATATATGTATAATGTCTAAAACAAAGTTATTCGACATACATAAATTAGTAATAAACATTTTATGATTTTATAGTAGGTAATCCTCAACACAATAATTTCTCTGACAGATTTTGAAAAAAGTGGTTAAGTGGTGGCGTACAACAATTTTACGATTGGAGTCTTTTGGGGCAGGGGCGATAACTAGTCCCCCTTTGGAGTTGTCCAAATGTGTTCTAGTGTGTGATATCAAATTAAAGCTATTGCTGAGTGCTATCAAAGTGCATTTTAGTAAAATGCAGTCCTTCTTAGTGTATTTTATTTAAAAAAGTTATTAATTTTAAAAGTTTTTTTAACATAGAACTTATTTCGTCATAGAAATGTATGTGTAAAATTCAATTTTGAAAGGTGTATGTCCAGCAAACAATATGAGTCTTTTTAGACTCAGAAAAGATTCATATTTCTAAACAAATACGCTCTTTATGAACTCATTAAAGAGTCAGAAATGAACGTTTTTTTGTCCTAGACGGCTCGCAGAAAAGAGTCCTAAATCAGAAAGAGTCAGAAAAGACTCAAAAAATTGTGCGTTTTGTGAGTTTCAAATTTCAATGAAAAATAATAATTTTTGAGCCTTTTATGAGTCTTTTCTGAGCCTTTTATTATTCCTTTTGAAGCCTTTCATGATTGTTTTCTCAGCCTTTTGGGACTCTTTTTTGTACCTTTTATGATTCTTTTCTGAGCCTTTTATGATTGTTTTCTCGGACTTTTATGAATCTTTTCGGAGCCAGCCTCTTATGACTGTTTTCTGAGCCTTTTGAGACTTTTCTGAACGTTTTATGTATATTTTCGGAGTCTTTTGTATTTATTTTCTGAGCCTTTTATGATTACCTTCTAAACCTTTTAATGATTCTTTTCTGGGC
The DNA here is from genome assembly GCA_949752815.1 of Conops quadrifasciatus. Classification (NCBI taxonomy): domain Eukaryota; kingdom Metazoa; phylum Arthropoda; class Insecta; order Diptera; family Conopidae; genus Conops; species Conops quadrifasciatus. Next base: position 14,454,366 of record OX457077.1, on the reverse strand, counting down.
TCACAATTTAAATTCTAAAGTCCAAAAGTATTTATATTTCTGTTGTAATATGCAATTTAGGCTTTTTTTACATTATTTAAATTTAATTTTAATTTAATATAAGTTGAAATATGTGTATTTTCCTTCCCAACACACGAATTGTTGAAAAAAGTTAATGATGATAATTGTTTATCCCTTACTCTTACTCAAAGCCTTTAAAATTTAAGGCTCATATTTTCTTTCCTCATAAAAGAGATTGTTTTCGGAGTCAAAACATTATGTGCCCAGTTGTGGTTCATAAAAAAGAGTCTTTTCAGAGTCATAAAATTGAACATTTATATTTGCATCATATAAGACCCTTTTCGGAGTCCCTTTCTGGAGCACACATATTTTCTTCCGGAAAAGGAGTCTTTTTTGGAACTTATAAATATGAACGCTCCTATAAATGTTTCCTGGGTGAAGACTTTTGATAAAGAATTATTTGAACAAACTTTTTAGAATTAAATTACAATATTTGTTAGGTAAATTTCTATAAGTAGGTGTTAGTTAGTACTGTTATATATACAAAGATATGAATACATATGATACTCTATAGATATATACATATTTATATAAATATACGTACATATTTGTATATTATGGTATCATATATGAGTACTACCAGTACTACGCAGACTTTCGTTGCCAAGCCAAAGAATAAGAATGATTCATTCATAGCGACGTTCAATACTTGGATGGTAAAACAGCCCTTCATTAAAAATAATTTCACTAACTCACCTTTCTTTAATTAGGATTTGCTCGATACTTCTTGATAAGTAACTTTTGTGTTTTTCCGGAGCTGCGGCAACATTTTATCACACACATTTTACGCACGTATTTAAATACAAAGTTAGTGGCTGTAATATTTTCATTTGTACTTACTCGTACATAGTACATAAACATGTATGAGCACATATTTATGTTTTAATAAGTTTATATTCACGAGTTTATCTGAGTTTATTCACCAAGAGATTACCACAATCGAGCTCCATCAAATCGAGTTGATGAAGAAGAAGTGAGTATCGAATAATGCTTTCAATAGCAAACTTATAACAAATAGCAAATTTTGAATGAAAAAAGGGGCGTAAGGGATTAATATACCTATGAACATTAAACCTCTTAAACAAATCATGAAACAAAAGAGACCATAAATCCCTAAAACACAAGCTGAATTGTTTTTATAACATTAATAAAGCAAAAAAATAACAAAATGTATAAAAATTAAAAAATATAAAAAAATAAAAAAATTAAAAAACGTTGTGTATACAAATTATAAAAATTACTTTCAGAGATTTTAAGATCTCGGTCTGCTTCTCTTGAACACGAGGGTGCGGTGGGGTGCGGTGTGGTGCGGTGGGGTGCGGGGAGGTTGGAAGGTAAAGACTGCAGCGGGTCTGAAGCCACGAATAAGAGGAAATGTGACAGAGCAAATAATGCGTTTTCAAGGAATTTATTCCTTTTTCTTCTCCAATTTTACCCGGCATTCGAAGGACCAGAGTTTACTTTCTTTTTCGCAATAAATAGGGCGCGGCAGATAAAGAAAAGTATATATGTATGTAAATATGTATATAGAAGAGTTTTGATATACGTATGCATCTATCTATGGAGATCATAGATCACGGAAGAAATTCTCGCCGTTCATCATTAAAAATATGATCACTTTATAAATATGGCCATAATTTTTGTATAAACTAATTCAGGTACTACGGCGTCAATACATTGATTGATAGAAAAGCAATTGTGTATTGATTAAAAGGCGTTCGAAGATTGTGAAAAATGTGGAAGAGAAATAAAAGTTTTCCGAGCAAAACTTAATTTAAATGTATTCTATGTTTCTGCGTTTATTCTGCATTTATCTAACAAAGTTTAAATAAGCATTTATATATACATTTATATATACATTTGTCCATTCTTATGCGCGAGTTAGGTTGACAAATACATATGTACATGCGTGTGTGTGTGTGTGTGTGTGTGTGTGTAGCATGTAGTGGTTACTACGGTACCGACGTCTTCAGTTTATGCTGGAGCAGAAACAAATCAAAGCCGACCCCAAGCTACACTTAAATTCGTCATGCCCACAAAACGTATTGCGAATTCATACGAAATATTGTATGTACATACATACATGCATATGTACGTATGCGTGTACATTTGTATGCATGTTAATACATAAACGGTGAAGGCGATGTAAAATGAACAACTACACTATATTGTACGTACATATAATACCTGCTTTGGCGATACGAACGCAGCAACAACAAAAACAACAACAACAGCTCCACCATGAGCAATTGCTACATAACTTGGCTGGAGAGTCGTGTAGGAGTTGGTTATAGTGTATGTGTGTCCAAGTGTTGTTGGCCAAGCAACAATAATAGCAGCAGCAGCTCTGCATGTACATACATACATACATACTCGTGCATACATACATCAACAATAGCAATGGTAACAGCAAAACTGGAAAATCGATTTTCCTTTGGAGCGTTCGTCTGTATTTGATGTTGTCTCACTGCTCGCGAGAAACTTAAAAAACTTCTTCAACTTCTCAGTGAGTGAGATTTATGGTGCTCTGTTTGTCTGTCTATGAGAGACGGTGGGAAGAAGAGAGTCACTAAAGAAAACAAAATCATCACGAAATTTTCAGTATAACCAACAGCCGCCATGAAAGTCAACTTATAGCATTATTTTAAGTCAATAGTCTTTTGAAAACTATTCGAGAAAAATAATAGCACAAAGAAGTATGAAGTATGTATTTCCCTTCTACTCCGTTGCATTTCCATTGTGCATGTAAGTTCTGCAGGGGCGTCAATCGAATACAGTGGTCCCCCTCTCCCACTCTCAGTATTGCAGCGGTTGGCTCTGCTTCATTTTCGGGACCTAATTCAGCTGGAATAATTTAAATCATTTGTTTTTCTTTCCTTTTTTTTTCGACTGGCTCATCATATTCTTCCAAACTCTAAATGGAAATAAACTCTCAAATAAATGGACATCCTTCACTGCTTGATGTTGGCGCTAAGCACCGCTCGAGTGACGAACGAAATAAAATCGTGAGAGGAATTACCAATAATAATTCCGTTGACAGATGGACGGACGGACGGACGAAAGAACAGCCTGATGGTTAAAGCACCGCCACCGCACTGCACTGCACCATCAGGCAATAGACCAATAGGCCGCTTTATCGATTTTTTGATAAAATAAGAAAAGATAAGAAAGAAGCAGAAGCAGAGACTTTGAGAAAGTGCAGAAAAGGTACTTTGACCACAGGTGAAAAAAAATTCCGGATGTAACCTGGTGCTTCAGCGACAATGAAACATAAAAATTATGTAAAATAATGCTTTTAAAATGTATATAAAAACTTGAAACTTAAATAAAATTAAGTGAAAAAGAAAAAAAACAACTAGAAAATTTTAAAAAAGCTATAAATTTTAGCAACAACGTCTTTGTTGTAAACTTTTTAATGGTTTTTTTTTTCCTTAATTATGGACAAAAAATTGAAATACCGAAAATTTTGATTTTACCAAAAGCACTCACTCGCACTCGCATTCCATCCGCTTCAATTCTAAATCTCGAGCACTTGAAAGCACCAGACAAAAATGCTGAGGGGAAGGGAATGACTGTTTCTTTTTATCGGTACTGGGCGTGTGTTGTTGTTGTTGTTATTGTTGTTAATGTAACTTACTGTCAGCAGCGCTGCTATTGGCACAGTTGGTTGCTCCCGTTAGCGTTGTGTACCGTCATACATACATATTTAAAATGTCACTTGAAATAATCGAGAATCCAGGAACTTGATAAAAGAGAAGAGTATAATAAGAATGTGCGCGCAACCGAGCGCGGAAACAAACGAACGACCACGGCAATGACGATGACGATGACGATGACGATGATGGTGAAGGTGCGCTCCACTCGCACTGCCCCTCAATCACAGCCACACACAACCTCACACCCATTCACACGCACACACACACACACACACACACACACTCTCCTATAGTCGAAAATAAAACAATAAAATTAACAAAAGCTGATCCACTAGCATTGGGTACAGTCACAGTGAATTGCAGCAAAACGCGACGCGACCAATGACTACTACGGCAACGACGATGTCGACGATTACGTTGCGATACCAACGCGGAAGACGGGGCCACAGCCAGAGCGCGGCAATGTCCGATGCCCGAGTCTCGGTCCTAAGCGCTGTGTAAAAATCGCAACAACTAAACTTTGCACCATGTTTGACCACTCAAACGATAGGAAATTCTGTTCCCGATGCTGCTCTTTGCACAGCATCGTCCATTTCTTGCGTATTTTTATTAAAATATTAAAAATATTCGTAATTTGTTATTGTTAATATGTACTTCAATACTCAAATTTTCTAAATGAACTAAACAATTCACTCTAAAAAGTTTCTGAAAACTATTCTTGAGAACGTTTCTCAGCTTCCGCGCGTTGCGAGCACACGATTCGCAATGATTCGCAATTTCAATGGTCGCTCACTCACGGTCGTGTTGCTGCTTCTCGTTCTGGCTTCGTTTCATGAAATTCTGGTTTTCTCACCGTTCCTTGAGATTGTTTGACCCTTTGCTCTCCGATTCGTTATGTCTGTCAGCAGACACCCTCTCCACGACCGTGCCAATGGAAACCTTATGGAAAGTCAGGCCGTGTCTTCATTTCATATTTTTATCATTTGTCTGGTCACACTCATTTAATTCGACTTCTTTCATTTCCGCAGAAGACTCACTTTAATCAAAGTGATTAGAAATTTAGCCAAACTTCTTCGTGATACTAATTCGATCATTATCTCCTACCTTTTACCTCTGTCCCCCTTGAATACTGTCGTTCATTTGAACGTCAAATAGTTGCAACCATGTCCATAATATACATATACATATATATTTATATGACAAGCTATTACCAAAAACATATATAACTCCTTCCCAGAGAAATTCGCCAACAAAACATCTTTCCTTCGAAATATTTTACTAAAATTTATAATTTAAACTTAGACAACAACAATAACATTTCTAAAAGTTATAAGATAAAGGATGCACTGCGAAATAGCCCTTCTTGGTGGCAACCTGTTTGCCTACGCGATTGAAATGGTGGTCGTTGTTAATGTACTTCCCAAAGAACACCTCAGAGCAGAGCTTTTTCACCTGTTCCGTCCCATAAGCTGTAATGGTCAGTGCTAGCTGTACTTCTTGATCAGCCATAGGCAGTCCAATGCAATAGGAGCGCGAGGCGCGCGATGCACTAGCAAACATTGCATAAATATGAGATGTCATCTCAGTTAGTCGACGCATTTCACCATGCTCTTCCATGATACCGGCACCGTACTGATTAAACAATAAATCAACAGCCATCTGAAGACGAACCACTGATTTTTCAATGCCTTGCGCTACCGCCTCCAGCGACGGGTGCAAGTTCTCTCGCAGGCGCATGTGTTTGGGAACCTTTGGTTTTTCCACACTCGAATTCTGGAGAATTTTCTTAGCCACATGCATGGGATGGAAGAGAGGATTACGAAGTTTACGCACCGAATCCTTTAGCACCATCTAAAGAAAAGAAACGGTAATGAATGGGTATGATGCTTTATTGAGCTAATGCGGTGCATACTCCAGCACGCTGCAAGCCTGCACTAGCCACATACAAGCTCAACATGTCCATCGTTTCGCCCTGTGTGTACAAATGTGCCGCATTTCGAATGACCGTCTCAGATAGTTCTCCGGCAAGTAAGGATTTCGGACCAAAGAGATCCATATACTTGCTGCAAACTCTCCGTAGCTCACGCAGGGCAAAATACTGTAACCAAATATTATTTAAAGAAATAAATCAATGAGAGAAGAAATTCCCACCAACTTTCGTTATAGCCGCTTCTAGTGCCACATCTTGCCCCTCGAACTCATCCATCAGGCCAGCTGTGAAATAGATCATGCTCTCTATGGAATACGCTGCGCACATGCCCTCCGACAGATGTGTTCGATTTATATTCATTTCACTGAAACATATTTTTTTTAATAAAAGCGGCTCTCAATTGCTAATACGCACTTACTTCATTGAGATGCCGCATTGCTTCGTCTTCACAAAATATTGCGCCAAATCATTAACAATATTTTTAGTCATTACCATTGAAATCAACGATTGCCGTAAACGACTTGGCACAAGTAACTGATCCGCCAATATGTTACCTTCATGAGCTTGGCCCAAAACGCAGCTGTCTGGGACTTTTACGTTTTCAAAGTGTACCGTTGATGACTGGACACCTCTGCAACCGAAGGTCGAATGTGGATCGCCAATTTTGATTCCTTCCCAACTCGAATCGACCAAGAATGCAGTTACATAACGACTTTCAAAGTCCTTAACATTCTCTTTGCTCGTCTGGGCGAGAACCAGATACAGTGGTTCACTGCCTGCTGGCCGGGGGCCAGTGATCACAAACGATTTCTCGCCATTAAGAGTCCAGATTTTACTCGAGGAATTGTACTCTGCAAAAGTGTTAAAAAACTCATATTCAGGAACAGACTGCTCATATATAGCCTCGCACCCGAACATTGAACCATTGGCCAGTTTGGGCAGGAAACGCTGCTTCTGCGGATCACTACCAAGGACGTTTAGTGCGTCAATGACGACGCGATGTGAAAATAAGCTGAGTGCTAGATCACTGCACTGAGATTCCTCCTCCATTGCCATTAGTGAAGCACTCCACTCCCATCCCTTGCCACCATAATCTTGAGGCACATTCAAACCATACAACCCCAACTCGCGGACAGAGTCTATTACTGCAGGTGGAATTGTTCGAGTCGCTTCAACGGATTGCAGAGCTACGGACTCTGTAATGAAATTCTTCACCGGCAGAAGACCGTTTTTTAAATTGGTTAGATCTTCGCGTGCAATAACTTCTGGAAAAGCTAGCAACTCCCTGTCGACAACACCTATGAAGAAATTCTTAGCCAGTGGCTCACGTGCTGGTAATTTTCCTGTCGCACTCGAACCCTGAATGCCGGCACTTTCTTCAGCTGATGTTTTCGTGGTATCCAAAGGTGTAGTGTTGCTGCCAGTGCTGAATCCGGCGTTTGCTGTGGTCCAGGACTTGAGCACTTCATTACAAACATAACTTTGTTTCTGTTGCGTGAAAAGTGAAAGGCGAAAACGGAGCATCTCTATTCTTTTATTTATTTGATCTGTTGATTTTCCCGATTCGCGTTTTCTCCGGATGTAATAAGCAGTGATGTAGAAATGTCACCGATACGAATGTATATTTACCAGGTAATCATCTTAAGCTGAGATAATAAGATGGGACACTCGATGACTCATTTAATAAGATTCGGTTAACCGTTTTTTTTATGCTCTCTCGAATTCACGTACGGAATATGTGGGTTGTTTGTTTTCTTTTTTTGTCAATTTCATACTAATCACATTTGTTTGCCAGTAGATAGTAGCCACCCCATGATGATGTCGCCAAGTAAATACAAACTAGAGGGCTGCACGAGACATCTAAAAACATTCGAAACTGTCATAACAATATTTTTGGGTTGATGGAGTGTTTCTATTTGATTTCGAATCAAGCTGTGACGAAAGAATATGTGGTAATGTTTTCAACAGCGCTTTTAAAAGTCAGTGACTTGATTTAATAGCAAAGAAAGAATTTCAGACAAACCCTGATACTTTCACGCCGTCTTGAACAAGTTTTCGAGACGTCGCGTTCAGCCCTCTAATACAAACGACATTAGTTTCAAAATCATTAGTTTCATGATTTTTTAAAATTACTTTTTATTAGTTTTAAAAGTTAGAAAAAGTTGAAAAAATAATAATTTTAGAGAATTTTGGACAGTTTTCTAGGAAGATTGTATTAAATTCTAACTAATTTGGACGATTTTAAGATTGTATAGAGAAAATGTGCTTATGTTAAATAGAGTGTCGCATCTCATTATCTCCGGCTAAGCAGATAGGTCGTAAAGTGAGGAGTAACTAAATTATTCGTTTTTCTCGATATGATGTCGAAATTATTTGGTTTAACGTATTCTTGGTATTCCGAAATTGTGGTTATACTCCATCGATCATTTAGAAAAAATTCAAACTGGTAGATCCGTTTAAAACTTGCTTTCACATTTGAGGCATCAGTACGATTTTGTCGTCCTGTGTTTTTTTTTAACAAAAGATACTTTAATCTTCTTTCTTCTACTATATTTTTGCCGTATGCTGCGCTATCTGTACGTGGTTGCTTGAGCAGTCATCTGAAGCAGAGTCCAACTAGTACATGCACTCGTTATAGGTTTTTGGAAAATGACAGCTGAAGCAACATCTAAAAATTTTGTTTATCCTGTTTTGCTGCTTGATTTTCTGCATTTTATTTTGCTAAAAAATTACCAGAAAATATTGATACTGATAAGATTGTAGCCACTTACCTTTTATAAACGGCTAACGATTGCGGTGAGCTATCTAAGGTTTCTTTCAAATAATCAGTGTCATTGGGCTTTTATTGCGAATTAATTTACAAACATGTATTTAATTTTAATAACCATTATAATTCTATTACAGCTTTGAAATCAGCAATTATGGTTCTACAAATACGTCATGCAATTCTGGAAGTTACTAATCCACCGACCACCACTAAACAATCAGCAATCATCATTAACAATGAAATCATCATCAGTTCCGCTTGTATCCTGCAATCGTATGTGCGTCCTACAGCATCATATGAAGCGGAAGAAGATAGCCAACGTATCTGTCCAAGCACCAAAATTATACGCAGTTTACAGCGAGGGCAATTGATCAATATACAGGATGCTAATACAGTTGAAGCGCAGCACCTGAATGACCTTAGCTATCAAGTTAGCTTCGATCCACATCAATCATCCAAGGCCGTTGCAAAGAAACGGCCACCATACGTCCTAACTCGTTACCGCGTCAGACTTTTATATGTCTTCAATTCTCCCGATATCTCGCGCAACTTGCATACTTTTTTCAATCAGTCCAGCCCCGCTGAAATGCTGCATAACGAAGTGCTACTCTCTAGCTTCGTAGTGCTTACCTTGAATCAAACATCGCAACAAGATTCCGAAGGCCTAAAACGCTTTTTAACTCTCGTCGAAAAGTATCTACGTTACTTAGAGCCCGTACATACGCTGGACGATGTATTAACCATGTGTACCCCGTTTGGTTTAGAGAACTTCTACAAAACTATAAGTATTGGCAAAGTTTCAAATGTATTAGGTCGCAATGGATGTCTTTTTGTAGTATCCAATGCGCTACCGACAGGCTGTGAAGGTTCGGCGGTCTTCAATAGCAAACTGTACGAGATAATATTTATCTAGCATCTGTTGTGTTAAAGCTTTTTAAATATTCATTTATGGCTTGCAGTCGTCTGATCGGCATAATTATTTGCACAACATTTCAAAGGCGACAAGAGAATGTCAATCTCACTATGGCGGCGAATTTTTCACTCATACTGCACGATCTCGCACAACAACTGGGTATGCGTCTGACATCCACGACTCTACAACGACAACCGTCAAAATTTAATTGTAAGATTTAAACTATTACAAGTCACCTCTCTAGTCGAAACATTTTAAAAAAAAATTCCCCTTCAGGGGAGCGTAGCATAGTCGCCATTGAAGCCGCCGGTAGTCAAGGAACAGGAACTTTCATTACAGTACAAAACAAAAGGTTTATACTCACGTGTTCTCATGTGGTTTTCAAGGTAAATACAATGCACACGATTTTCACCAGTTGATTTTTTTCTTAATTGACATTTAGGCCCATTCCGAAGTGAACTGCCGCAGCAGTAATGGTGATTTCAAGTCTGAAATCCTTTGGAGCAATCCTCACTACGACAAAGCATTCGATATTGCTATTTTAACGGCACCCGCTAACACGCCTCATCGATCTTGCGTGCGTTTATCCACCGCAAAGCCCAGCACGGGGAAGACGGTCTATAATGCAGGGTTCCCATATTTAGTCAACTTTCATCTGAAATACGATTTTAATCCGTCGATCTTTCAAGGACGTATTATCAGATGCACACCGGGGGCAATAATGTCCGATGGGTGTGTTCAGGCCGGGCAAAGTGGTGGCCCGATGTTCGATGACAATGGTTGCATTCTAGGTGTTTGTGTGTCTAATATTAAAATGGATAAAGTTGTTTATCCAAACATTAATACAGCGGTGCCCGTCAGCGAAATACGCTCTACTCTGGAAAGTTATGCAAAATCGAATGGTAAAAAGCATTTTCGCCTACAAAAATTACTGTGATAGTTTTAGTAAAAATAACTTAAATTCTTTTTTTCCAGATGTCACTATTTTAAATAATTTAGTAGCTAGTAAAGAAATACAGAGAGCATGGTCAATGGAAACAACACCAATTATATTAAGTAAATTGTAATAATTGTGATAAATTTTTATGTTTTTTAATAGCTTTACGCTTTGAAAAAGTATATGTGGTGTACGTATATGTATATTTATATAAATAATCGTTTTTCTAATTGATATAACCAAACTAAAGAGAGATTAGAATAACAATACTTAAGATAACTTAGATCTAATAGGAAAAAAATATCAAATTTCAAAAAATCTGCAATTGAAAAACAATTTTTAATTTTTTGTAGTTCATAAAAGCTTAAATAAAGAAGTTCTAGTAAGAATAGACATCAATAAAAATGATTCAATTAAGAGGGTATGTTTATCAACATTAATCGGCACTTACAATAAAACAATACCACAGACGGCTCTTATTTAAGATTTCTGAGAAAAAAAAAACAATCATCCTTCAGGATATGACCTTCTTTCAGATACGGTGGCTCCCACCATACAATAAAACACAATTAAATAACTATTCTTCATAAGTATATATTTCGTGGGTCTACTGTATAGATATATGTAGATAAATCGATCTAATAGCTAATATCCTTTTCCCCCAAGATTTGTGTTAATATAAAATAAACCGATGTGAATCCATGATTCTTACTTACAAATCCATGATTCAAGTGTAATAAAAATTATATGTTATTAATGAAATTCACAACATCAGTAGCAGTAAAAAGTGTATAACAAAATCAAATATGTAGATATAAATAAAATTGAATATTACAATCCAATAGATAAAGAAGCTCCCAATGCATATTTCGTTTATTAACCAAGTTATTGAATTACTAACAAGTAGGACTTAAAAAGGAAAGAAAGTATAAAGTTCGAATGTATTCAGCAACTAAAAAATTACAAACTTTCCGTGCTAGTAGCATGTTTGTAAATCAGATTAAAGATTGTATTTATTCTCGGCAATTGTGCAAGTTGTTTCATCTTAAATATTGATTAAAATCATATTGGATTTTATAGAAATCCACGAGAAATTATGCAATTGGAAGACCAGCCCATCAATTTAATTAACAGCAGGTGGTGGTGGCGGTGGAGGAGAAGAACCATGAGGATCCTAAAAAAAAAAGCGAAAATTTAGCGAAATGCCACTATTCTGCGCTTGAAATAAACATACTCGCTCTTGAGATCTACGCTTGGAATTCGCAAATTTCATAATTGATTGCGGTCGTATGAAGTACATTATCACAGCAAATACCATTAGCATGGTCATCATCGTGAAATTTGTATCTTCATTTGAGCCAGTTGGTGATACCGTTGTCGGCTGCAGCAGACGGCCGGAAACTATAATGGAATCAATATATAAAGTATGAGGGATGTAAATAAGAGCTATCCTCTACTTTTCTAGAAGTAGGAAAAAGTACAAAACAGTAAACTCACCATCAATGCATTCTGTATCTGAGCAGTGATTCTGGTTTTGGCGGATCTGTAGGTTGATTTGTAAATTAATTAATATTATATTACACTAAATATCAAATGTAAATGCAAGTTGTGGCAGGCATTACGGTACTTACAAAATTTAATAACCGCTGCATAGAAAATTGTTGTGCCCAAATATATTCACAACTATCAAATTCGTCACCCATTTTATTCCAGGGATTTTGTGGAGTTTAAGAATTAAAGCAATACGTAAAATAAGTCTGAAAATATGTCTACAAAGAAATATTTTACTGTTTAATTTTGTGGAACAGATATGATAATGCTTAAATTAAAATCTCGAGGTTTCTTTGTTGAGTCGCCGACTGATAGACTTGAAGCCAACTCAAACTAATTGAAAAAAGTAAAATAAAGAAAACTTTAATTTACCTGAAATCAATTACAAGTTTTTAACTTTTCGGAATTAGGCACAACTATCTTTTATCATACCGTTTTCGAAAACGCTGATAACGTGAGAATGCGATTTAAAAAAGGAGTTAGAACAGACAAGAGGAAAAAATTAAAAAAAACATACACATATATGTATATATCAAGTTCGAAGGTAAAAATAATAAATAAACATTTATATAAAAAGTAAACAAGAACCAATTCATTATTTCTTCAAGTATAAAATTCTAAAGATAACATTTTTATTCGATACAGCTGGCAACTCTATGCCGTAATTATTTCTTTACTAGAATGAAAACATGAAATATAAAACGAGGGGGGAAAAAAGAGAGCGATTTAGGGTAAGACAAATTATGAATATACATATATTTACCAAATCCAATTAGTTTTATATATATAAGACACACATAATACATATGACGTATGTAAATAGTGTGCTTGAAAATACAAAGATTTAAATTTATGAAAAATTAATTGCTCATCCTCAGTGCTACAACTATTAAATTTGCAATAAACACGACAAACATACTTTTCTGTTCGTTTAAAACTGCTCCAAAATGTTTGATTGAAAAACAGTCAGTCTCGTTCTGAAGCTCGTCCCTGTTTTCTGGCGAAAATAAGGCTTTATTTGCAAGAAAAGCCAATAATTATTCCGTAATTTTCTTCAGTATGAAAAGGCTGATGTATAACGAAATGAAGTTATGGAACAGGTGCGTAGCAAATACGGCCATCGGCCGAAAACGAACAGCAGAAACAGGTTTCAAGAACAATATTAAACAGCGAAATAACGCTGGAAAATATCCAAACAACTGATTTTTCTTTCACAATTTCAGGAAAATTTTCTATAATAAATATTTGGTATGGCTCTGGCAGAGATACCTATTTAACCATTTCCTAAATTTAATATTTGAGCTTTTTCTCTTCTGTTGCTGTGTAAACCTTGACAAATTCGTAAAGTCACCACGCTGTCATTTTCTCTTTGTTTTTCTAAAGGCTCAAGAAGAAGTTAGCCACGTAGTCCTGCCACCCCAGCTATTCCGTTAATTAGACAAATGTTCCTTGTCTTCTATATAGACAGCGCCTACTAGAGATAGTAAACTTAAGTTTAGGTGCAACTCAGATGTGGGTTTAACAAATTTTGTTGCTGGCCTCTTATTGGGGCTTACCAGAAGTACCAAATTTACTACATAGACTTGGCCCTTGATTTACACAGCATACAAATGACGTGATTTTGGTTCAACACGGTTGAAAAATAATTGTGTTCAATAAAAAATTAAATAAACTTTTCAGTTTATGGACGTATAAAATGTCATTCGAATGACATTTTACAACACAGTTGTCAGTGAGTTTTTGTCAGTCGACCAGAATAAGAGTGTTAATTTTATATCATAATCTCTTGATCAGGGTGAATTGGTTACAATCTTGAATAAACACATTTCCAGAAAAATCTAACGTTGGGAACTCAGAAAATGAAAAGCCAAGGGTAGTTGTGGAATAAACTACAAAGGATGGTGAAAAAAGTATTAAAAAAGGGTAACCATACTAAATATTCGAATATAACATTTACAAGGCTGTAAAATATATATATAATATATATATAAAATGTTGGGCATGGAAAATTTTGATTTTTGACAGCATCGAATTATTAACCTTCCGCAAACGCAATCATACGTAAGAGTATTTTCCTTTTTAAACGATTTTTGTCCATTATAGTGGGTGGAAAACTGTTATACACATAGAGCGTTATTGTTTTATAACATCATATCTTTATGTATTATAGATATGATGTTATGAGTTTTAGTTATAGTATTATAATTATTGTAATGCACTTTTTTGGTGTTCATAAAAAAATGTTATTTTTTATTTAAAAGCCTTTCTGTATTATTATGTAAAAAAGTAGTGTTTCTTTATCTCACATAATTTTTTATCATACAAACACGAAGCCACTGAGAAGTTTTAACTTACTTTGATATAAAGCGTTCAACTAATAATACACAAAATCAACTGTTGGTAACTGTTTGGGACTCGGAAAATAATATCTGCTTATCCACTTTTTATTTTTACTTTTAAGAAAGCTGTTCGAGTTCTAAATGAAATTCCGCCAATGAGAATGCGAAACGTTTTACTGAAAGTTTATTGGTATTTCGACTATTGTGTATGAAACGTTATGGTTTATAGTATTGTATACATTTTTCGAAAGAATATATTGTTAATGCATACACATTCTGTGTGTTGTGACTATACGAATACATATATACAACTTTATCTTCACATAACTCTAAATACCGATAGATGCTTTCATTTTATAAGGAATAAATAGATGACGAAACTAAACTAATTAAAACTAAGCTACGTAACTACGTACGTTTTAAAAAAAATTCGACATAACTTTCCGAAAGGCTTTCTTTACAAAAAATTGTTTAACGTTTGCAGAGTATGGCAGTTCGTACACTTAAGTGTGTTTCATTAAGCTTCTGCCACGTCTCAAACCCAAGGGCCGGCAATTATTCCTCAACGGCATTGCTAAGGGGGAGAGCGGTGGTGGGTTGTCGTACACACATAAACGTTCTATTTTAGCCTTAAGGGAAGTATTCGAGGCTTCATTCGTCTGCACCGTTTTGAGGGATATTGAAGATGTGTCCGTCTTGTTTGATGTGGAGGTATCATTGCACGTTTCCCAGTCGATACGCTGAAAATCGGTCTCCATTTCACCTAAGCCTTTCGAAGTCTCAGAGTGGCTCTGGGTCTTCGGAGAATGCTTTTGTGGCACTTGTGGAGTACTTGTGTTGGGAATAGATGAGAAAAACTCTGCCACATTCGGTGTAAGTGGCGTAGCTGCTGCTGCTGCAAAACACGATTGGGCATTGGGTTTCTTCAGGGGTGTTAATTCCGTAGCAAGCTTTTCGTTTGTAATCAATTTCACTCGTTCCGGCGGTGTCTCCATAATTTCCACTTTCTTTTGCTTGCCGAGCGTAAGCAAATTTTTGCGTGCAGGTGTGGCTGATTTGAGGCATGAAGTCAGCATGAAATTTTCTTTTTGTGGAACATTATGACTGAATGACGCTGATAAGAGGCGGTTTTTGTAGTTACTGCCGGGCGTTGTTTGTGGGCTTCGAAGCGTCGAAGCAGTATTTGAGGAATGCGCTTTACAAAATATCTTTGTGGACTGTTCTATATTGTCTGGCGGCATACTTTCATCCGGTTCTAATTTCCTTTTTGCCTTCATTTTGCTTTCTGCCGTCTCGTTCCACTTCTCAACGTCATTTTCATTTGAAGATAATTCTTCCGGCATGCCTTTGGGAAAATCGGGTAAAGTTTCAAAAATCAATGCCGCCTTTGCTAAGGCCTCAGCCGATATTTGTATAGGCTTTTGCGAAGCTGTAAAAAATCCAAAATTTGCCGGAAGAGAACTCTCTACGTCTGATGAATTTCTTGATAAATTGGTAATACTCTTTTCGGTAGCTTGAGTATTAGGTGCGTGCTTATTAACATATACCGCTTGCTTCAGTATACTGTTTGATTCTATTTCCTGCAAAGGGCCTGTTATTTTGCTCCCATTCTGTGAGTTTCTTTGGCCACACAGTTGTTCATCATTCCGATTCTCTTCATCTTCCGATTGTTCAGTTGGTTCATCTATAAACCATTCACTCAACTGCATATTTCCCAAATCGTGCGCAATGGCGCAATTGGACTCCTTTACATTTGCAGTATTTTTAACCGCTGAACTCTTTGTCACAGGATTAAGCGGTGATAGAAATTTGTCATTTTTTTCTACACATGGCGTTACTGACGATTTTTTTTTCAACACTTCCTTTCTTAATGGTTTAGAGACGCTTATATTTTGCGTGGCCTGATATTCGCTTTCTAATTCTGCATCGACTGCTGCCAACAAATGAGCTGCTCTTTGTTTGGCTTTATCAGAGATTATTATAGGTTTTTGCGACGCAGTAGTAAATCCTTGAAATTCGTCCGCTCCCTTGTTTTTTTCTTTATTTGTAGCAAATGCGCCCCAGAAAATATCTTGTGTGTGAAAATTTTTAAAAAAGTTACAATCGTCATTCCAGTCGTCTTCATCCTCACTCCACTTGAAAATATCTTCATCTATTGATTTATCTACGAAAATTTTCAATAAAAATAGAATAAGTTATCATTATAATATCTTTTGTTTTAATGCCGAGACAAATATGATTTTTAAATTTATATATTTATTTAAGAATTTATTGTTAATTTTTTTTTTTTAAAAAAAAGGAGAAAAAAATAAAAAAATTGGAAATTAAAAAAAAAAAATACAAAATTTTTAAAATAAAAAAAATTAAAAATAAAAATAAATTTATAAAAAATAAATAAAAATTTTGTCTGAAAATTTATTTTTTGCAAAACAATATTTTCCGATTCTTAGGATGGTTTGGATAATTGGAAAAATTTGCTTTATTGCCCGCTGGCTTTTTATGAACTCACCATTTCGACGAATGCCAGTTCCACCAGAAGAAATTACCGGCACGGATTTGCTTGTAGTTGGAACTATTAAAACAAGAACATATATCAAATTCCTATGTATTTTCATTTCACTATTATTACCTTCTTCAATGTTTTCAGGAGCTCTTTGATTTGCTAACACATTTGAACATGCCTGAAGATTCTCTGGTTTTATTTGCTTGATTTCAGCTGGTAACACCATTTCAGAGTTCCTTTGAAAAGATTCCAAGTGGTCTTTTTGTACTCCTCCTACGCTCTTCTCAGGATCCGTACTAATGACTTCTACACTTTTTTCTTCCAAAGTTTCATCAGGCATTGTACATCTTTGCGATAAAGTAGTCGTAAGTTTCAAAAGACTGCCAGAAAAATGTATGGATTCATTGAGGTCGTCGTTGTGAGACGGAGAATTCGGAAGCTGGCTTTGATATTCCGTGGTGGAAAGATGAGAAGAACAACTGCTAATATCGTCATCTTCCTCTCGTTTTGCTGCTAATGCGGCAGTATCGAAAAGCTTTGCAATGTTCGCTCCCACTGCACTTCCTTTATTTCGACGGCTGTAAGTGCGCAACGGCTTGTTTTCAATTCGAAGCTTTGGTGAGCGATCTTCCTGTCCGGGAGACACTTTTGGCGATAAGCGTTGACTGCTTGCTTCACTTTTAGGTGAACAACTGACTTCTTCGTTGGGTGAATCTATGGAGCAATCGAAGTCTTCTAAAATTGTCTCAACTATAGATTTTTGTTTCATGGGTGGTGGCTTGCTTTCTGACCCGTCTATATTCGTCGTTCTAACTTGGTCCTCTGCTTCAGCGCAGCATTTAAATAATTCCGATTCGGTCAGGCCAAATTGTTCCGTTGAATTGCGTATGCCTGCAGTTGGAGTTATTATTGGGTTAATTTCTTGCATTTCCATTAGCTGCGAACAATTAATGAAGCCTTGATTGGTCCGTAAATTTTCAAATGACTTTTTGTTTCGATGTTGTGTCTGAGAACTGTCCAAACGATCTGCCATGGCGAGCAATTTTTCATCAACAAATGGATCAAAGCCAGGAGGTTTTGGCTGTGGTTTGGCAAACGTGGTATTTAAGTCGCAGCTTTTATTTAGCTCTTCTTCCCATGTGGAATCGGACCATGTCTGATTGTAGTCCTGCATAGTGCCGCTTATTGTAGTTTCCAACGCATTGACATTTGATTCTCCACCGTGATCAGGGACACTGTCGCCAACTCGCCGCCTTTTGTTCTTCCGATGCATTCTCGAAATATGTATAGAACGTTCATTTTTCGGTGGACTGCAATTAATACTGTCTTCCAACATCTCTGTAGTAGTTTTTTTTTAAAGATTCATAAGTTAAACAAGGAATATAAAATTGTCAAATGTTTAGAAATCATCTGCAAAATGTCATTTTACCAGCCAACAAATTTGGTATAAATCAGCGTTGCCACCTGTGCGGCAGAGATGGTTGTGTTTCAAAGTCCATTTTTGTTGAGTTTAATTTTTTGAAAGCAATTGCAAATTGAAGAACAAAAATATCGCTAAGTTTCCTCAGTAAAAAACATCATTATTGTCATTTTACAATAACAAACCAATGCCTTTGCCAAATTAATAAAAATAATTCGTTCTTTATTTTAGTGGAAATAGCTAAAAAATTAATAAGCAAGGACAAAATTATAGATAAGAATAAACAATTGAAATTTTCAGTTCTTCTCATGATTTTTTCAAAGTTTTGATAACGTATCTAGAGCGAATTAACCACGTGGTAAGATAACATTTGCCGCTCGTTGCTTCGAATTCACCTTGTCATTTGAAAAAAACAGCACAACTAAAAGGATTCGAAAGCAAAGCAGAAGCAAAAATTTTCTGCTTTCGAGTGTAAAATCCTCGGCTCACACGTTCGTCGTTTCTTTCGTTGAAAAAATCAAATAAAATTATTTCGTGTTCACGTTTTGCAAAAAATTGTAGAGGAACCATAATTTAGTAGTTTATTAAAAACCCATTAAAAAATTGAATAAGAATCCTCTTGAAAATCCGTAATTTTTCAAGGAAGGACTGAATGCGAATTGGTTTTTTAGAGAAGAAAAAGCAACCAATACGAAGAATTTTTGCAAGACGTACACGAAGACGAAGTAGACGACGTCGTGTATATTGAGCCAGAGTAATCAAAGAACTGAACAGGAAGTGAAACTGAACTGGAGCGGTATAGTGTTCGCCTGACCAGAAAACACCAGACAACATAAATCTTCGAGGAAACTAAGGAAGGGAACGATTTTAACGGAACCGGAAGTAGGTGCACTCTGGAAACTGTCAGCAAGTGGAAACGGTCAAAATTCTCGGCTTCAGTAACTCGGCCTGTACTTCCACCATTCACAAGCAACCAGTCGCGCCCCCTCCAATTATGTTTGTAAACTCAATGACGTTTCGTGGCAATCCTGCCAGTCATCACTTTCATCAACAACAACAGTTGAACCATCATACACAGCATCCAGCTGCTGCAGCGGCAGCGGCCGCTTCATTAGCCGCTGCCCATCAGGTGGCACATCATCCTCACTCTCAGCAGCAACAGCTGCATCATCATGCTGCAGCACAAACAGGCAGTGCCGGACAGATCGGGCACCTTCAGAATCACAACGTGAACAATAACCAACATCCTCATTCGTCAATGGTTGGCGGCGGTCGTGGTCATCATTCAAATGTATCGCCCATGTCTGGCGGAACCACCTTGAGCAACCTCACCTCAAATGGAGGCGGCTCAGACCATGGCAAGATATACATTAAGAATCTCGAACGCTCTATAGACAATAAAGCTGTCTACGATACGTTCTCCGCTTTCGGCAACATCATCAATTGCAATGTGGCCAAGGACGAGGACGGCAATTCGCGCGGCTATGGCTTCGTTCACTTCGATTCTGAGGAAGCTGCTCGAATTGCCATCGAGAAGGTCAACGGTATGTTGTGCAATAATCAGAAAGTGCATGTTGTCAAATTTATACCACGTCGTGATCGCGAACAAGAAAAGGCTACGCAGTTTAAAAACTTGTATGTAAAAAATCTGAGTGAGGATTTCAATGATCAGAATTTACGAGAAATGTTTGAGCCCTACGGACGCATCACCAGTCACAAGGTAACTGAATGAGTGAGAGTAAGACTGATGGTGGAAATTAGAAGTTAACTGATAAGGCATGCTCCATCGAATTAAATAAGACATTATTTCAAACATTACATGGTTCTTGTAATTGTTTTTTATAAATTCTATTTTTTGTTATTTTCTTATCGTATATTTTTCTTCATATTTTTCTGTATTTTGTGATTTCCTTTTGTTGTTGGTGTTGCTGCGCAGGTCCTTCTATTATACTGTTTATAATCTGTTTTTGTTTTTTTTCCGTTATGTTCTGATACTTTAAGGAACCCTTCGGACTATGTATTTTCCTCAGCGGCAGGCAAAAAAATTATTTTATAATTAGTAGGATTTTTATCGCGATTAAAAGAAATAAGAAGCGGCGACTGAAGAAAGAAATGAACGACGACAAAAGAAATAAAATTTACAGAAAAATGGTCTGAAAGGAGAATTAATTATTGTTGTCAAAAGTAATATACACTGACAACACTTTTCAATTAAAAACAGATTTTTTTGTTGAAATTAATCGTTATGCGTATTAAAGCAGTTCAATAACAATCGACCGCAACATGCCTTCAACATCATTGAAGCGATAAGAGGGTTCCTTATCTACAGCGCGTAGATGGAAATAAAATAATCGGAATCATAATTATAAAGTGAACTTGAAAAAAAACATATGACTATCAAAATATGATAACACGATAAAACGGTTATTTTCTACCTTCTACCTTTATTTTCTAGTCTGTTTAACCCAACAAATAGATGGCTAATTAGACAAATATTAAACGGCTAATTAGACAAATATTAAACGTTTAGACAGCCGGCCACATATTCTCTGTGTTATTAGAGAAACTTAACTCATTCTTTAACCAATTCTAGGTAATGCTGGATGAAGAGGGCCGTTCACGTCGCTTTGGTTTTGTGGCCTTTGAGAATCCACAATCAGCTCTGGCTGCCGTTATCGGACTTAATGGGAAGCAGTTAAGCGACAACAAATTCTTGTACGTGGCGCGAGCGCTGAACAAAATTGAACGGCAACAAGAAATCAATCGCAAATTCGAGGAGCGTAAAAGGCAGAAGCCCGGTCAAGTGTTCTACTATTAGAAAGCCGTTGCTAGCCAACAAAAATATTACTTCAGTTCATATAGTACTCGTGTTTGTGTGGTAGTGGGCCGATGATTTGCAATCGTAGGTCAGCAGCCTCCACAAAACTGCGATTGGAATGTGGACTAAATAAATATGCTGAAGTAAGGATGGGTGAGGGAGGGCTCGTAGGGGGGGAAATGGAAACCAATTTGAAAAAACAAAATATTAATGTAGTTTATAAAATTAAAAATAATACGTTTATGGAAACTCTTTAACTTGAATGTAGTAACATAGATTAGCGCTACAGCAAAATCATATTAAATGCAATATTTTCGGAGTTTGCCAAAAACGAAATGAGCTGTTTGCGTAGTAGATGCGTTGCATTCAAAAATATACATACTAACTATTATAAAAAGTTCATAGAAATGTTTGATGTTTCGTCGTTGCGTGCAATTGTGCAATTGGATGTAATGCAGCCGTCACGTTGTCGTTTATAATTTTATGATATTTTCATTGCAGCTCAGAGCTTTGATGCGGACACATCAATATAGCATAGTATATAGTATTCCTCTCAACTTCTGAATTGCACTTAGATCTATGCATATTTAATACAAACATTATATTATAATAAACATAAACACACAACATATTCGAATGGTATACTACTAACTAAAGTTAACTCGAACAATGTGTATTTATGATGCTTAGAATACATGCATACGTAATGCGTACGTAACTTGCAGTGCATAACATTTATCGTTGGTGCCGTCAAAGTGTAAGAATTGGATCTTTTTGAATTGGATATTTCTAATTATATATACATAGATACTTCTTTATTCAGAACTTCACTCATACATGTATGTGTACTCGTATCTAATGATATACATAATTAATTAATTGTCTTATCCATTAGGTAAAAATGAACAAAAGCTTAATCAAACTTAGCACATCCGTGAAGTTATAAAATTACATATTGTAATTTTTCGAATCAGACAGGAATGTTCTATGTTTACTGTAAGAAGTCTTAAAATGCGGTCGGTGGTGCCAGAAATATTAGGATCATTAAATAGAGCAGGATAAAATAACCACTAACACTGTATTGAAAAATAACAAAACCATTTGTATTATTTAAAGAAAAGAAAAAACAAAGATCAGGCTAAATTTGTAATCGCGCTAAATGTGTTAAAAACTTTACGCTTAAGTTAATTCAACCACAAGACAAAAAGGAACATGACTTTGGAAATGGAAAAAAATCAAGAATCGTTATAACTCAAGGACTAGTATTTGATTGATGATGTAGATAAAATAAAATGAAAAAAAAATTTCAAATATATTAAAATAAAAACTAAGCGAAAATAGCAGCAAAAAATTACTGAAAAACAAAACTAGTTACAATGTACGAATATTTTCATGTAAAAAAGAAAAATTTTACGGAGGCTCGCTCGCCCTGAATCTCAAACCGAGTTTATTTTGATTAGTTTAAAGTATTTTCCCACAAGCTGAAAAGAAAATTTTGTATAGAAAAACGAAATTTATTACTATTGTAACAAATTATTCAAATATTGAAAAAATTGGTTGTATTATTTTTCTTATTTATCGGTTTTATTTTTTTTTTTTTGCTCATATTTTTTAAAATAATTTTTTTAAATTTATTCCTGTAAAAAGTGAGAAAAATCCTAATGACAACTCAAAGCAAAAAAAAAAAAAAATCAATTTTGTATTAAGTATAAAATTACAAAAGGAAACCTTTAAACAAAGGATCGCAATAAATGTATTGTATTTGCTTTTAGGTATAAAATCGTCTAAGTGCAAGAGTAGCAACTTTTAAGCGACAGTTACGCGCGGTACAGTGAATAATAGAACAAACATATTAGTTAAAAACAAAAATCACACACACCCACACGAACACACATCTCTTACAACACATGCACATATGTATAACCAAGAGCAAATAAAATATATACACACACGTAACTGCAACGGCGGTGCCGGTGCAGCAAAAACACATTGAGATTTGGACGTTTTCGTCCTGCATTTTATTGATATCGCTGGCTATACAGTAAAGTAGATTTGAAATTATAAAATTATTATTATTATCGTGAATTGATAAAATGATAGCACATGCGTAATACATATTTTGGCATGTGCCTATTGTATAATTCTATTATAACTCCATCAATAATGAACTCATATATACACACACACCTATATGTATATATATATATATATATATATAAATATATATATATTTGGAGAAACAAACTTGAAATAAAGTCAAAAATCGCTTTTGCAAAAAGTGTTCAAAAAATTAAGCAATTGTTTTTTACTTAAAATACTTAGAACAATCAAGAGACGAACAAAGAAGACAATACCAAGCAGTTATTAATTTTTGCTCTTGTATGTATTGTATGGTGTGAGTTGAAGGCTCGGAGTATGGTTACTTACTCTGATTAATTACTCTGATATCCTTTGATAACTTGAATCCTGAATCCTTAATAAATTGAATTCCTTGAGTTTTTGCCACCTATTTACAAGAGCCTATTCCAAACAACTTCTCCGATGTAATAAATTAGCTTATAGTAAATTTAATTTAATGAAACACATATATTGAAATATGGTAAAACGAGTAATAATTCAATTAATAAATACACTAAAATCAGTCTACTGTTCGGCGTTTTTTGGGTGAGATTTCTTCACTTTCTATTTCACTGCGTAGATACTCAATTTCTTCCTCGTAATTCCTTTTAAGCGCCTCAATCTAAAAAATAAGCTTAATAATTTACACAATCTCAGCTTAATCTAAACATTTTAATACCTTCCCCTCATATTTACACTTCTGAAGTTCTAACTCTTGCTGCAACCGAGCCTCAAAATTTTTCTTCCGATCCTCTAAATCTTTTTCAAAGAAATCCACCAGTTCGTTGCGCACTTGACGTTCTCGCAGCTCCTTTTCTTCTTCGAATACAATTTTCATATGTTCTATTTCGTTGCGTAAGCTTTTGATAAGGTAATTTTGTTAGGGTCAAACTTTAAAACAAATAAGTTCAAGACAATTACCAGCAAATCTCCTCCTGCAGCTCCAAAGTCTCGCACTCCTTATTTGATTGATTCTTATTGTACGTTAGCAACCATGAATAGCGTGATTTATTTTCCCTAATCACAGGCTGTTTGTAGATGATGTTCTTCGCAATGGACGAGAAACCAAGTACATTTAAGTTTTCCTCGTAGTATTTGTCGGTCGGTGTTAAATTCACAATCATCGACAGCTTCTCTTTTCCCAAAAGTGCTGACTGAAGTAGCATTGTCAGCTTGGATTCTCGGTATGGTATAACTTCTGGGTTCTTCTTGCGATTTGTTGCGTTGGCCGCATCTAAACAACGCCCGAGCACGAGTAGCGATGTATTGATGCGTTGCGCTTCCTTAAGCCGAGAACCAATATTTCCCGTTTTGTCGAGTCGTTCAGAACCAGCGAGATCACAGAATTTGTACGTTGTCTAAATCGAAAAATCCTTATGAATGTTTTTAAAGTATAATTTAACCTCTAACAACCTCTGTAACAACACAGGAGCTTAAAAATTTTATCACATCAACAGTAAAGACGCAGTGCGAACGGCTGGAATTCGCGTTGATTGACGTGGAAGCATAGTTCACTTTCTGCAGACCGTAGCGCAGCAATTTCAGAGCTTCCACACAATTCTTCACGTACACCGATGTTAGTCCTTTTATAAAAACTTTACCATCATTGCCCATAATTTTAAGATTCTTGCGGTTGTGTGTCGAACCATTTCCACCCTGTTGGGGCAAGGTTCCTTTAGATGGCGGAGGTTCCAGTAAATCATAAACAAGCTCATTGTAAATCTCAACAAATGATATCCATATGAACACTGATGTGTTTTCTAATGCAAGCGTCTCAAAATCATGCTCTTTTCTGATGTTTTGTTGAATGGTACTGTACTGCATTTTTATGTCAGCGCAAGCATTGAGAACTTGTTTACGCAGAAGCATTTCCTTCGCTGAAGCGATATCATCGATGACAGTCGATTTAGCATTAATAATTTTTATCGTGGGATGAGGATAAATGTTGTTGGCATAAAGTGTGAATATGCTTTCCAGTGATCGTGGAATTATGCCAGGTCTTTCATCATCGCCTGAAAAATGTGCAATTTTCTATTGTTAAGCCTTTTTTTAACATCGACTTAATTTTATCACTGGGATACCGCGAGTCTTCTCCTAACAGACTTGGTCCAGTAGAAATTTTTAATATTTAAACAATAGAATAATTAAAGAGAAAATAAATACAATGCTTGAAAGTTTTTTTGCAAGTATGTATCTTCTTTAAACGGGCGCTCTAGATTTAGAAGTTCTAGTCGGTCAAGCGTGAGAATTACCCTTTTGAACTAACATTATTTAAAAAAATTGCAAACACTTTGAAAATGTTTGAAGTAACAATTCAGAAGTTGTTCAGTTAATTTTTTGTAACAACTTTGCTATACATTCTCCATTTCTTACCTAATAGCGTGAAAGTTTTTCCCGATCCAGATGTACCATATGTTAGAACTGTAAAATTTTCTTCTGCTTCTATTTTTCTACCTATACATTTCTCAAAGATGTGACACTGTTGAACATCCAAATTAAAAATGTCTGAGAAGCTGTAATGCTTCTCCATTTGATTCTTGTTATTGCTAGTGCTGGCGCCTTCATTGGAAGGACCTACAATCAGTACATTCCCGCTGTCCGATAACATGTATGTTGACGATTCATTGTCAACGGGCCTTAAACGTAAATAGACCAGTGCATTATCTCCCTCGCCTATCGAAGATGCGGTACAGGATGTGGTGTCATCGCCAAGCGACGAAAGTGATGCAGAGTCCTCGTCATCTTCTTCAACATCAGCAAATAATCTCACCGATCGATCCGGACGTGGCCGAAATCGCCGATCAATACTGGGATCCCGTGCAAACAGAAATGATCTCACCTGACGTTTAGTTGTTTCCTCATTGCCGGCCATTTATATTAGTTTTCTTTAATAATTTTCGGATCGTTGAAGATGAAATTGTGAAATTTTTATCCGTTTCGGCGGTTGATTTACGTCCGTGAAATTAGCAACGATAGTTAGCAACGATCAGGGTGGTTTACACCCCTGGGAAATTTTTTTTCCTTTCCTTATTTTCAAAAGCTCATAAAAAATAAAGGAAAGCTTTAAATAAAAAAGTAAAAACGCAGTTTTCTTGCAAATTTTATGCGCTATCAGGCTATGTAAATATTTAGGTTCTATAGCTTAAATAATCGGAGATATGATGTAAAATGTCTGACCATTATGTGGAAGATATCAGAAAATCACGGTTTTTAGCTACTAAAACATTTTCTCGGCCAAATAGGTATATATTATCTAAAAGCCTGTACTCTTACAAATCTTTTGACATCAAAATTATATGCCTGAGTAATTTAGTATAGACGCTATAACGGAAAAATTGGAATACAATCCAAGCGTATATATTGCTACTTAGACTTAATTTTCTTTTAAAAAACCTATCTGGATCTATGTAGGGAATGGCCATAAACGTTTCTAAATAAAAATATTTGAAATATTACC
This sequence comes from Conops quadrifasciatus, assembly GCA_949752815.1. Lineage (NCBI taxonomy): Eukaryota > Metazoa > Arthropoda > Insecta > Diptera > Conopidae > Conops > Conops quadrifasciatus. Next base: position 14,427,897 of record OX457077.1, on the reverse strand, counting down.
AAGAAAAAAAATTTTATAGGCAAAAACTCTAAAAATTTTAAATCTAAGATTTGGGCACCGTTGCTGGGCTTGTAAACATTTTCTCGGCGAATGAGGTGTAATATATCTCAAAGAGGGTTCTTTTCAGAATATTTTGGTATCATTAGTTTTATCGAATTCAATTTCGTATTTGAGATATAGAAGAAAATCTGGAACAACAATAAAATAGCTTTTTTTGTGATTTTCAATTAAAATCCTTAAATGACAATACTCTCGTTGGAAAGTATTTATTTTTCCCTAAATATTGATGCCTAAATCATGACTCTAGCTTTAATAGTTTTTGAGAAATTCAAAAAAGAAATTTAAATTATATAAATATTTTGATTTCTTAAGATTTTTTCCAGTAACACGTGGTGGAACGTAACTATTGCCGTCTATGCAACGAGTGAATTTATCCTCGTTGTATATATTGTCGTTTAGCAACGATTTCAATTACTTTATAGGTAATATTTTTTTTTAAATCAGAATTTAATAAAATTATATAATATTTTTGTTAAAAAAACCAAAATATTTGAAAGAAATAAATAAAACTGATTACGTTTCCAAAAACATTTTCTTTTTGTTTTCTATGAAAGCATTGATTATGATTAAATATTTAATTACTAATATAAAAGTCTATAAAGGGATGATATAAAACACCGTTGCTAAGTATCTTAGACCAAATCTCGGTGAATGGTATTTACAGGACATAAAGTAGAATACTTGAAGATATTTCTGATACCTTTATCATATCACAAATCCATTTAGTTGTTGAGATATTTTAGTTAGTTTCAAAAAAAAGTTCATAGAAAATAAAGAAAAGTTTTAACAAAAAAAGTAAAAATGCAGTTTTCTTGCAAATTTTATGCTCTATCTGTCTATATCAAAATTAAAACTCTGTACTTTACATAATCCCAGATATTGTGTAAAATATCTGACCAATATTTGGAACATATCAGAAAATCACCGTTGCTGGGCTTGTAAACATTTTCTCGGCGAATGCGGTATAATAGATCTTAAAGAGGGATGTTTTAAGAATATTTTGGTATCAGTATTATTATCGAATTCAATTTCGTATTTAAGATATAGCAGAAAGTCTGCAAAACCAATAAAATGGATTTAAGGTGATTCTGAATTACAATCTGTAAAAGACAATACTTTCGTGAAAACTGCTTATTTTGCTCTAAATATTGATATCTTAACCATGTCTGTAGGTTTAAAAGTTTTTAAGAAATTAAAAAAAGAAGTACAAATTAAGTTTTCAAAAATCATTTTTCCTAGTTTTCTAGTTGATAAGTTAGCAACGATTTTGTAGCGAGTAGATACTAGGGAATTTATCATCAAACGTTGGACAATTTTAGTAATCGTTGAAAATATTTTCACAGCAAATACTCTCGCTTCGAGTAGGTGCGTACATTGACTAAAAGAGATAAAATTTTACTCACAATATGCCTTTCAATTCATAATCACTTTTTTGATACTTCGAACTACAAATACAGTTATTCAAAAACGGCTCGCTTCAGAAATTTTTTCATACAACAACGAATTCCATTGTTTTGTAAGAAATATTTTTTAATTTTTTTATGATTATACCAAAAGTTTTATAAAAAGTAAAAAACTAAAGATGCAGTTTTCTTGCAAATTTTATGCTATATCATGTTTTATCAAAATCAAGACTCTAAAGCTTATCTAATCCTAGATATTGTGTAAAATATCTGACCAATATTTAGAATATATCAGAAAATCACCGTTGCTGGGCTTAAAAACATTTTCTCGGCGAATGAGGTATAATACATCTTAAAGAGGGATGCTTTAAGAATATTCTTGCATCAATATTATTATCGAATTCAATTTCGTATTTAAGATATAGCAGAAAATCTGCAACACCAATAAAATGGATTTCAGGTGATTTTAAATTACAATCTGTAAATCACAATACTTTTGTTGGAAACTGTTTATTTTTCTCTAAATATTGATATCTTAACCATGTCTGTAACTTTAATAGTTTTTGAGAAATTCAAAAAAGAAAGACAAATTTAGTGAACAAAATCATTTTTTCTACTTTTCTAGTTGATAAGTTAGCAACGATTTTATAGCGTGTAGATACCAACGAATTGGTATTAGCAATCGTTTGACGAGTTGAGTAATCGTTTCATACTTACTCATCGTAAGTCCAATAGATGGCGCTTTTTAGAATTTTGTATAGCTACATACTTTGCACGAATGTAATTTTTAAATTGAAATTATTATAAAATTTTATAAAATTTTTATAAAAAAATCAAAATATCAAAAAGAAATAAATAAAACTCATTATGTTTCTAAAAGCCCTTTCTGTCAGTTTTTTATGAAACTATTTCGTAGAATTAAATATTTAATAAGTTATATAAAAGTCGATAAAGTCTTTATATAAAACACCGTTGCTAGATATCTTAGACCAAATCTCGGCTAATGAGATTTACAGAGCTTAAAGTAGAATACCTAGAGATAGTTTTAATGATATTACCATGTCCCAATTCAATTTAGTTGCTAAGATATTTCAATTAGTTTAAAAAAAAAAATCATAAAAAATAAAGGAAAGTTTTAGGTGAAAAAGTAAAAATGCAGTTTTCTTGCAAATTTTATGCTCTATAAGGCTATATAAAAACTTGAATTCCAAAATTTATCTAATCTGAGATATTATGTAAAATATCTGACCAATATCTAGAACAGTTTAGAAAATCACCGTTGCTGGGCTTAAAAACATTTTCTCGGCGAATGCGGTATAATACATATTAAAGAGGGATGTTTTAAGAATATTTTGGTATCATTATTATTATCGAATTCAATTTCGTATTTAAGATATAGCAGAAAATATGCAACACAAATAAAATGGATTTCAAGTGATTTTGAATTACAATCTGTAAATCACAATACTTTTGTTGGAAACTGTTTATTTTTCTCTAAATATTGATATCTTAACCATGTCTGTAACTTTAATAGTTTTTGAGAAATTCAAAAAAGAAAGACAAATTTAGTGAACAAAATCATTTTTTCTACTTTTCTAGTTGATAAGTTAGCAACGATTTTATAGCGTGTAGATACCAACGAATATGTATTAGCAATCGTTTGACGAGTTGAGTAATCGTTTCATACTTACTCATCGTAAGTCCAATAGATGGCGCTTTTTAGAATTTTGTATAGCTACATACTTTGCACGAATGTAATTTTTAAATTGAAATTATTATAAAATTTTATAAAATTTTTATAAAAAAATCAAAATATCAAAAAGAAATAAATAAAACTCATTATGTTTCTAAAAGCCCTTTCTGTCAGTTTTTTATGAAACTATTTCGTAGAATTAAATATTTAATAAGTTATATAAAAGTCGATAAAGTCTTTATATAAAACACCGTTGCTAGATATCTTAGACCAAATCTCGGCTAATGAGATTTACAGAGCTTAAAGTAGAATACCTAGAGATAGTTTTAATGATATTACCATGTCCCAATTCAATTTAGTTGCTAAGATATTTCAATTAGTTTAAAAAAAAAAATCATAAAAAATAAAGGAAAGTTTTAGGTGAAAAAGTAAAAATGCAGTTTTCTTGCAAATTTTATGCTCTATAAGGCTATATAAAAACTTGAATTCCAAAATTTATCTAATCTGAGATATTATGTAAAATATCTGACCAATATCTAGAACAGTTTAGAAAATCACCGTTGCTGGGCTTAAAAACATTTTCTCGGCGAATGCGGTATAATACATATTAAAGAGGGATGTTTTAAGAATATTTTGGTATCATTATTATTATCGAATTCAATTTCGTATTTAAGATATAGCAGAAAATATGCAACACAAATAAAATGGATTTCAAGTGATTTTGAATTACAATCTGTAAATCACAATACTTTTGTTGGAAACTGTTTATTTTTCTCTAAATATTGATATCTTAACCATGTCTGTAACTTTAATAGTTTTTGAGAAATTCAAAAAAGAAAGACAAATTTAGTGAACAAAATCATTTTTTCTACTTTTCTAGTTGATAAGTTAGCAACGATTTTGTAGCGTGTGGATACCAACGAATTATTAGCGTATTAGCAATCGTTGGAAGAGTTGAGTAATCGTTTCATATTTGCTCGTAAGTCCAATAGATGGCGCTTTTTAGAATTTTGCATAGTTACTTTGCACGAATGCTATTTTTTAAAAGGAAATTATTAGAAAATTTTTTATATTTTAATAAAAAAATCAAAATATCGAAAAGGAATAAATAAAACTAATTAAGTTTCTAAAAGCCCTTTCTGTAGTTTTTTTATGAAACCATTTAGTAGAATTAAATAATTAGTTAGTTATATAAAATTCGATAGTCTTTATATAAAACACCGTTGCTAGATATCTTAGAACAAATCTCGGCTAATGAGATTTACAGGGCCTAAAGTAGAATACCTAGAGATAGTTTTAGTGATTTTATCATGTCCCAATTCAATTTAGTTGTTAAGATATTTCAATTAGTTTAAAAAAAAAATTCATAAAAAATAAAGGAAAGTTTTAGGTAAAAAAGTAAAAATGCAGTATTTTTGCAAATTTTATGCACTATAAGGCTATATAAAAACTTGAATTCCAAAATTTATCTAATCTGAGATATTATGTAAAATATCTGACCAATATCTAGAACAGTTTAGAAAATCACCGTTGCTGGGCTTAAAAACATTTTCTCGGCGAATGCGGTATAATACATATTAAAGAGGGATGTTTTAAGAATATTTTGGTATTAATATTATTATCGAATTCAATTTCGTATTTAAGATATAGCAGAAAATCTGCAAAACCAATAAAATTAATTTTAGGTGATTTTTAATTACAATCAGTAAATGACAATACATTTGTTGGAAAGTGCTTATTTTTCTCTAAATTTTAATATCTTAACCATGTCTGTAGCTTTAATAGTTTTTGAGAAATTAAAAAAAGAAATACAAATTTAGTGAACAAAATCCTTTTTTCTACTTTTCTAGTTGATAAGTTAGCAACGATTTTGTAGCGTGTAGATTCCAACGAATATATGCATTATCAATCGTTCGACGAGTTGAGTAAGCTTTTCATATTTACTCATATAGTCCAATAGATGGCGCTTTTCTGAATTTTGCAAAGCTACTTTGCAATAATGTTTTTGCTAATACTACTACTACTTTGCAAAAATTTTGATATGCCAATAATTTCAATCGGTTTTATAAAGCTGAAGAAAATTAAGAAATTAATTTTTAAAACTCATCTTTTAGTAATATTCTAGTTAGCAACGATTTTGTAGCGAGAAGAAATCAACGAATAACATTATTCGTTGAAACACGCCCGTACAGAATTCCTGGAAAATAGCTAAAGAATTCACACTAATTTTGGACGATGTTACTAAGGGCGATATAACATTGCAAATTTTTGCTTTTTAAGCAACTAATACAAATCGCTTTAGGGTCTATTTTTTATGCTCTGTGGACGAACCCACGTTCACTAAGAGCGAGATTTTTCCACATTGATTTTGTTTTTTGTCAATTTTGCTTGGTAGTTGCGGTTTCTCTTTACTTCCAATTGTATTTGCCAGTAGATTGTAGTACAGTGTAGTACAAAATTATAAAAATTTACATTTAAATTACAAATTTTCTATTAAATTTGACAGTCGGTACCAAATTTAAATTGACCTACTGAACTGACAGTAGGTCAAATTTAATACCTACCTACCTATCCAGGAAATAAAAATGTTTTGCGAAATGAAACGACAATCAATTAGCGCTGATGCCTTTTTTTCTTTCTGAGGGGGAAGAAAGATCTGAGGGCTGACAAAACGGTTGCCATTTTTTCTAGCGAAAAATTTGTACGCTGAATCTGCTCAGCTCATTCCTTCTGTCATTCATTTCGGTGTTTGCTTACCTTTGTTTATCCTTTTTTCTCAGCAACGCGTTGAGAGCACATGATTTACGCTGACAAGAACCAGCGATTCCTACCTTTTACTGAAATCAAATTTAGATAGCAAAAGTGAACAAAAGATATATGTTTTCGACAGAAAATACATTTCCAAAAAAGTATACATTTTGGGATAAATGTAAACATTAAACAAAACCTTATATATGTAGCTACATGCAGCTAAGCGCCTGTCTGATCTGATATTGGCGGCTTTCGTCACTGGTCTTTTTTTTATTACAAGTGGTATGTTTAGACTTTCTAGCTGACAAAACGTAATTTCAAGCAGAAAAGAATTGCATTGCGTGAATATTAACAATATTAAGAATATAAAGAAAAGAGTAAGTACGTGGAGCTAAATGTTTGTTAGCGACCATCGCAGCTGTGATTTCGTGCAGCCGACAAGCAAATGGCAGCGATGATTGCATCTCGTCAAATCGCCGCCTTGGTTCAGGTTACACCATCAATTTCAGCTGTGCACCTGGTGCAGTTATGAAGCTCCATAAGCTTGTATATACATATGTAAATGAAGAGCTGAGCTGCACAGCTCCAGTGATTGATTTCTACTGTTAAGGAGATATAATAAAATGCGACAATTTCTCTACTACAAGCGCATTTCTGATTAAATCGCAATCTTCCAAAATTAATCTGAATTTGGTACAGATTTCCTAGAAAACTGTGTCAGCGTTTTTGCCTAGACACACTGAGTATTTCTTCTTAGAAGTCGCTTTATTAAAAATGTCATACAATTTTTAATATGTATGTATATCTTCTAACTTCTCTCAATTTTTTTTTCACTTTTTGTAACTTAACTACTAAAAATTAATTAAATAAAAACATTACATTGAAACTAGCCCCGTTTTTATCTACTTAACTGCATCATCATGGGGACTTGTACCTCCTTCGCACCTACTACAACAGTGATGGCGAACCTATGACCCGCGGATTACATACTGATCCATGCCACATTTTTATATGGCCCATGCAATATTTTAACCATTTCGCAAAACATTTTTTATTTCCTGGATAAGGTTTAACCAGTTTAAACATCTCAAAAATACAATGCAATTTATTTTGCATAAAATCGAATTTAATAAGCTTTATTTCGAAATAAAATTTAAATCATGGTAAGTATTTTGCCTACTGTCAAATTTAAATGTAAAATTTTTATAATTTTGACCCACGCTGTAAAATTTAAATATTAAATTATATACATAATATTGACCACACGGAAAAAAGGTTCGCCATCACTGTACTACAATCTACTGGCAAACACAATTGGAAGAAAAGAAAAACAACAACTACCTACTGGCAAGCAAAATTGACAAAAAACAAAAACACAATGTGGAAAAATTTCACGTATACTGAACGGGTTCACAAAGCATAAAAAATAGACCCCAAAGCAATTTGTATCAGGGTTAAAAGAGTATCGAATCTAGATACTCTGGAATCAGTACTGGATATAACCAAAACAATTGAGAGATTGATTAATTAAAAATTTGCAATGTTATATCGCCCTTAGTAACATCGTCCAAAATTAGTGAGAATTCTGTAGCTAATTTCTGGGAATTCTGTACGGGCGTGTTTCAACGAATAATGTTATTCGTTGATGTCTTCTCGCTACAAAATCGTTGCTAACTAGAACATGACTAAAAGATGAGAAATTAATTTCTTAGTTTTCTTCGGCTTTATAATTTAATAAAACCGATTGAAATTATTGGCATATCAAAATTCTTGCAAAGTAGTAGTAGTATTAGTAGTGATAGTATTAGTAGTAGTATTAGCAAAAACATTCTTCCAATGAAGATTTGCAAAATTCTAAAAAGCGCCATCTATTGGACTTACAATGAGTGAATATGAAAAGATTACTCAACTCGTCTAACGATCGTTAATACATACATATGTATGTAAGTATATTCGTTGGTATCTACACGCTACAAAATCGTTGCTAACTTATCAACTAGAAAAGTAGAAAAAAGGATTTATTAAATTAAATTTGTATTTCTTTTTTTAATTTCTCAAAAACTATTAAAGCTACAGACATGGTTGAGATATCAATATTTAGAGAAAAATAAGCACTTTCCAACAAATGTATTGTCATTTACTGATTGTAATTAAAAATCACCTAAAATTAATTTTATTGGTTTTGCAGATTTTCTGCTATATCTTAAATACGAAATTCAATTCGATAATAATATTAATACCAAAATATTCTTAATTCATCCCTCTTTAATATGTATTATACCGCATTCGCCGAGAAAATGTTTTTAAGCCCAGCAACGGTGATTTTCTAAACTGTTCTAGATATTGGTCAGATATTTTACATAATATCTCAGATTAGATAAATTTTGGAATTCAAGTTTTTATATAGCCTTATAGAGCATAAAATTTGCAAGAATACTGCATTTTTACTTTTTTACCTAAAACTTTCCTTTATTTTTTATGAATTTTTTTTTTAAACTAATTGAAATATCTTAACAACTAAATTGAATTGGGACATGATAAAATCACTAAAACTATCTCTAGGTATTCTACTTTAGGCCCTGTAAATCTCATTAGCCGAGATTTGGTCTAAGATATCTAGCAACGGTGTTTTATATAAAGACAGAAAGGGCTTTTAGAAACCTAATTATTTTTATTTATTCCTTTTTGATATTTTGATTTTTTTATAAAAATTTAAAAAATTTTCTAATAATTTCCTTTTAAAAAATAGCATTCGTTCAAAGTAGCTATGCAAAATTCTAAAAAGCGCCATCTATTGGACTTACGAGCAAATATGAAACGATTACTCAACTCTTCCAACGATTGCTAATACATATTCGTTGGTATCCACACGCTACAAAATCGTTGCTAACTTATCAACTAGAAAAGTAGAAAAAATGATTTTGTTCACTAAATTTGTCTTTCTTTTTTGAATTTCTCAAAAACTATTAAAGTTACAGACATGGTTAAGATATCAATATTTAGAGAAAAATAAACAGTTTCCAACAAATGTATTGTCATTTACTGATTGTAATTAAAAATCACCTAAAATTAATTTTATTGGTTTTGCAGATTTTCTGCTATATCTTAAATACGAAATTGAATTCGATAATAATATTAATACCAAAATATTCTTAAAACATCCCTCTTTAATATGTATTATACCGCATTCGTCGAGAAAATGTTTTTAAGCCCAGCAACGGTGATTTTCTAAACTGTTCTAGATATTGGTCAGATATTTTACATAATATCTCAGATTAGATAAATTTTGGAATTCAAGTTTTTATATAGCCTTATAGAGCATAAAATTTGCAAGAATACTGCATTTTTACTTTTTTACCTAAAACTTTCCTTTATTTTTTATGAATTTTTTTTTTAAACTAATTGAAATATCTTAACAACTAAATTGAATTGGGACATGATAAAATCACTAAAACTATCTCTAGGTATTCTACTTTAGGCCCTGTAAATCTCATTAGCCGAGATTTGGTCTAAGATATCTAGCAACGGTGTTTTATATAAAGACAGAAAGGGCTTTTAGAAACCTAATTATTTTTATTTATTCCTTTTTGATATTTTGATTTTTTTATAAAAATTTAAAAAATTTTCTAATAATTTCCTTTTAAAAAATAGCATTCGTTCAAAGTAGCTATGCAAAATTCTAAAAAGCGCCATCTATTGGACTTACGAGCAAATATGAAACGATTACTCAACTCTTCCAACGATTGCTAATACATATTCGTTGGTATCCACACGCTACAAAATCGTTGCTAACTTATCAACTAGAAAAGTAGAAAAAATGATTTTGTTCACTAAATTTGTCTTTCTTTTTTGAATTTCTCAAAAACTATTAAAGTTACAGACATGGTTAAGATATCAATATTTAGAGAAAAATAAACAGTTTCCAACAAATGTATTGTCATTTACTGATTGTAATTAAAAATCACCTAAAATTAATTTTATTGGTTTTGCAGATTTTCTGCTATATCTTAAATACGAAATTGAATTCGATAATAATATTAATACCAAAATATTCTTAAAACATCCCTCTTTAATATGTATTATACCGCATTCGCCGAGAAAATGTTTTTAAGCCCAGCAACGGTGATTTTCTAAACTGTTCTAGATATTGGTCAGATATTTTACATAATATCTCAGATTAGATAAATTTTGGAATTCAAGTTTTTATATAGCCTTATAGAGCATAAAATTTGCAAGAAAACTGCATTTTTACTTTTTCACCTAAAACTTTCCTTTATTTTTTATGATTTTTTTTTTTAAACTAATTGAAATATCTTAGCAACTAAATTGAATTGGGACATGGTAATATCATTAAAACTATCTCTAGGTATTCTACTTTAAGCTCTGTAAATCTCATTAGCCGAGATTTGGTCTAAGATATCTAGCAACGGTGTTTTATATAAAGACTTTATCGACTTTTATATAACTTATTAAATATTTAATTCTACGAAATAGTTTCATAAAAAACTGACAGAAAGGGCTTTTAGAAACATAATGAGTTTTATTTATTTCTTTTTGATATTTTGATTTTTTTATAAAAATTTTATAAAATTTTATAATAATTTCAATTTAAAAATTACATTCGTGCAAAGTATGTAGCTATACAAAATTCTAAAAAGCGCCATCTATTGGACTTACGATGAGTAAGTATGAAACGATTACTCAACTCGTCAAACGATTGCTAATACATATTCGTTGGTATCTACACGCTATAAAATCGTTGCTAACTTATCAACTAGAAAAGTAGAAAAAATGATTTTGTTCACTAAATTTGTCTTTCTTTTTTGAATTTCTCAAAAACTATTAAAGTTACAGACATGGTTAAGATATCAATATTTAGAGAAAAATAAACAGTTTCCAACAAAAGTATTGTGATTTACAGATTGTAATTCAAAATCACTTGAAATCCATTTTATTTGTGTTGCATATTTTCTGCTATATCTTAAATACGAAATTGAATTCGATAATAATAATGATACCAAAATATTCTTAAAACATCCCTCTTTAATATGTATTATACCGCATTCGCCGAGAAAATGTTTTTAAGCCCAGCAACGGTGATTTTCTAAACTGTTCTAGATATTGGTCAGATATTTTACATAATATCTCAGATTAGATAAATTTTGGAATTCAAGTTTTTATATAGCCTTATAGAGCATAAAATTTGCAAGAAAACTGCATTTTTACTTTTTCACCTAAAACTTTCCTTTATTTTTTATGATTTTTTTTTTTAAACTAATTGAAATATCTTAGCAACTAAATTGAATTGGGACATGGTAATATCATTAAAACTATCTCTAGGTATTCTACTTTAAGCTCTGTAAATCTCATTAGCCGAGATTTGGTCTAAGATATCTAGCAACGGTGTTTTATATAAAGACTTTATCGACTTTTATATAACTTATTAAATATTTAATTCTACGAAATAGTTTCATAAAAAACTGACAGAAAGGGCTTTTAGAAACATAATGAGTTTTATTTATTTCTTTTTGATATTTTGATTTTTTTATAAAAATTTTATAAAATTTTATAATAATTTCAATTTAAAAATTACATTCGTGCAAAGTATGTAGCTATACAAAATTCTAAAAAGCGCCATCTATTGGACTTACGATGAGTAAGTATGAAACGATTACTCAACTCGTCAAACGATTGCTAATACATATTCGTTGGTATCTACACGCTATAAAATCGTTGCTAACTTATCAACTAGAAAAGTAGAAAAAATGATTTTGTTCACTAAATTTGTCTTTCTTTTTTGAATTTCTCAAAAACTATTAAAGTTACAGACATGGTTAAGATATCAATATTTAGAGAAAAATAAACAGTTTCCAACAAAAGTATTGTGATTTACAGATTGTAATTCAAAATCACTTGAAATCCATTTTATTTGTGTTGCATATTTTCTGCTATATCTTAAATACGAAATTGAATTCGATAATAATAATGATACCAAAATATTCTTAAAACATCCCTCTTTAATATGTATTATACCGCATTCGCCGAGAAAATGTTTTTAAGCCCAGCAACGGTGATTTTCTAAACTGTTCTAGATATTGGTCAGATATTTTACATAATATCTCAGATTAGATAAATTTTGGAATTCAAGTTTTTATATAGCCTTATAGAGCATAAAATTTGCAAGAAAACTGCATTTTTACTTTTTCACCTAAAACTTTCCTTTATTTTTTATGATTTTTTTTTTTAAACTAATTGAAATATCTTAGCAACTAAATTGAATTGGGACATGGTAATATCATTAAAACTATCTCTAGGTATTCTACTTTAAGCTCTGTAAATCTCATTAGCCGAGATTTGGTCTAAGATATCTAGCAACGGTGTTTTATATAAAGACTTTATCGACTTTTATATAACTTATTAAATATTTAATTCTACGAAATAGTTTCATAAAAAACTGACAGAAAGGGCTTTTAGAAACATAATGAGTTTTATTTATTTCTTTTTGATATTTTGATTTTTTTATAAAAATTTTATAAAATTTTATAATAATTTCAATTTAAAAATTACATTCGTGCAAAGTATGTAGCTATACAAAATTCTAAAAAGCGCCATCTATTGGACTTACGATGAGTAAGTATGAAACGATTACTCAACTCGTCAAACGATTGCTAATACATATTCGTTGGTATCTACACGCTATAAAATCGTTGCTAACTTATCAACTAGAAAAGTAGAAAAAATGATTTTGTTCACTAAATTTGTCTTTCTTTTTTGAATTTCTCAAAAACTATTAAAGTTACAGACATGGTTAAGATATCAATATTTAGAGAAAAATAAACAGTTTCCAACAAAAGTATTGTGATTTACAGATTGTAATTCAAAATCACTTGAAATCCATTTTATTTGTGTTGCATATTTTCTGCTATATCTTAAATACGAAATTGAATTCGATAATAATAATGATACCAAAATATTCTTAAAACATCCCTCTTTAATATGTATTATACCGCATTCGCCGAGAAAATGTTTTTAAGCCCAGCAACGGTGATTTTCTAAACTGTTCTAGATATTGGTCAGATATTTTACATAATATCTCAGATTAGATAAATTTTGGAATTCAAGTTTTTATATAGCCTTATAGAGCATAAAATTTGCAAGAAAACTGCATTTTTACTTTTTCACCTAAAACTTTCCTTTATTTTTTATGATTTTTTTTTTTAAACTAATTGAAATATCTTAGCAACTAAATTGAATTGGGACATGGTAATATCATTAAAATTATCTCTAGGTATTCTACTTTAAGCTCTGTAAATCTCATTAGCCGAGATTTGGTCTAAGATATCTAGCAACGGTGTTTTATATAAAGACTTTATCGACTTTTATATAACTTATTAAATATTTAATTCTACGAAATAGTTTCATAAAAAACTGACAGAAAGGGCTTTTAGAAACATAATGAGTTTTATTTATTTCTTTTTGATATTTTGATTTTTTTATAAAAATTTTATAAAATTTTATAATAATTTCAATTTAAAAATTACATTCGTGCAAAGTATGTAGCTATACAAAATTCTAAAAAGCGCCATCTATTGGACTTACGATGAGTAAGTATGAAACGATTACTCAACTCGTCAAACGATTGCTAATACATATTCGTTGGTATCTACACGCTATAAAATCGTTGCTAACTTATCAACTAGAAAAGTAGAAAAAATGATTTTGTTCACTAAATTTGTCTTTCTTTTTTGAATTTCTCAAAAACTATTAAAGTTACAGACATGGTTAAGATATCAATATTTAGAGAAAAATAAACAGTTTCCAACAAAAGTATTGTGATTTACAGATTGTAATTCAAAATCACTTGAAATCCATTTTATTTGTGTTGCATATTTTCTGCTATATCTTAAATACGAAATTGAATTCGATAATAATAATGATACCAAAATATTCTTAAAACATCCCTCTTTAATATGTATTATACCGCATTCGCCGAGAAAATGTTTTTAAGCCCAGCAACGGTGATTTTCTAAACTGTTCTAGATATTGGTCAGATATTTTACATAATATCTCAGATTAGATAAATTTTGGAATTCAAGTTTTTATATAGCCTTATAGAGCATAAAATTTGCAAGAAAACTGCATTTTTACTTTTTCACCTAAAACTTTCCTTTATTTTTTATGATTTTTTTTTTTAAACTAATTGAAATATCTTAGCAACTAAATTGAATTGGGACATGGTAATATCATTAAAACTATCTCTAGGTATTCTACTTTAAGCTCTGTAAATCTCATTAGCCGAGATTTGGTCTAAGATATCTAGCAACGGTGTTTTATATAAAGACTTTATCGACTTTTATATAACTTATTAAATATTTAATTCTACGAAATAGTTTCATAAAAAACTGACAGAAAGGGCTTTTAGAAACATAATGAGTTTTATTTATTTCTTTTTGATATTTTGATTTTTTTATAAAAATTTTATAAAATTTTATAATAATTTCAATTTAAAAATTACATTCGTGCAAAGTATGTAGCTATACAAAATTCTAAAAAGCGCCATCTATTGGACTTACGATGAGTAAGTATGAAACGATTACTCAACTCGTCAAACGATTGCTAATACATATTCGTTGGTATCTACACGCTATAAAATCGTTGCTAACTTATCAACTAGAAAAGTAGAAAAAATGATTTTGTTCACTAAATTTGTCTTTCTTTTTTGAATTTCTCAAAAACTATTAAAGTTACAGACATGGTTAAGATATCAATATTTAGAGAAAAATAAACAGTTTCCAACAAAAGTATTGTGATTTACAGATTGTAATTCAAAATCACTTGAAATCCATTTTATTTGTGTTGCATATTTTCTGCTATATCTTAAATACGAAATTGAATTCGATAATAATAATGATACCAAAATATTCTTAAAACATCCCTCTTTAATATGTATTATACCGCATTCGCCGAGAAAATGTTTTTAAGCCCAGCAACGGTGATTTTCTGATATATTCTAAATATTGGTCAGATATTTTACACAATATCTAGGATTAGATAAGCTTTAGAGTCTTGATTTTGATAAAACATGATATAGCATAAAATTTGCAAGAAAACTGCATCTTTAGTTTTTTACTTTTTATAAAACTTTTGGTATAATCATAAAAAAATTAAAAAATATTTCTTACAAAACAATGGAATTCGTTGTTGTATGAAAAAATTTCTGAAGCGAGCCGTTTTTGAATAACTGTATTTGTAGTTCGAAGTATCAAAAAAGTGATTATGAATTGAAAGGCATATTGTGAGTAAAATTTTATCTCTTTTAGTCAATGTACGCACCTACTCGAAGCGAGAGTATTTGCTGTGAAAATATTTTCAACGATTACTAAAATTGTCCAACGTTTGATGATAAATTCCCTAGTATCTACTCGCTACAAAATCGTTGCTAACTTATCAACTAGAAAACTAGGAAAAATGATTTTTGAAAACTTAATTTGTACTTCTTTTTTTAATTTCTTAAAAACTTTTAAACCTACAGACATGGTTAAGATATCAATATTTAGAGCAAATCAAGCAGTTTTCACGAAAGTATTGTCTTTTACAGATTGTAATTCAGAATCACCTTAAATCCATTTTATTGGTTTTGCAGACTTTCTGCTATATCTTAAATACGAAATTGAATTCGATAATAATACTGATACCAAAATATTCTTAAAACATCCCTCTTTAAGATCTATTATACCGCATTCGCCGAGAAAATGTTTACAAGCCCAGCAACGGTGATTTTCTGATATGTTCCAAATATTGGTCAGATATTTTACACAATATCTGGGATTATGTAAAGTACAGAGTTTTAATTTTGATATAGACAGATAGAGCATAAAATTTGCAAGAAAACTGCATTTTTACTTTTTTTGTTAAAACTTTTCTTTATTTTCTATGAACTTTTTTTTGAAACTAACTAAAATATCTCAACAACTAAATGGATTTGTGATATGATAAAGGTATCAGAAATATCTTCAAGTATTCTACTTTATGTCCTGTAAATACCATTCACCGAGATTTGGTCTAAGATACTTAGCAACGGTGTTTTATATCATCCCTTTATAGACTTTTATATTAGTAATTAAATATTTAATCATAATCAATGCTTTCATAGAAAACAAAAAGAAAATGTTTTTGGAAACGTAATCAGTTTTATTTATTTCTTTCAAATATTTTGGTTTTTTTAACAAAAATATTATATAATTTTATTAAATTCTGATTTAAAAAAAAATATTACCTATAAAGTAATTGAAATCGTTGCTAAACGACAATATATACAACGAGGATAAATTCACTCGTTGCATAGACGGCAATAGTTACGTTCCACCACGTGTTACTGGAAAAAATCTTAAGAAATCAAAATATTTATATAATTTAAATTTCTTTTTTGAATTTCTCAAAAACTATTAAAGCTAGAGTCATGATTTAGGCATCAATATTTAGGGAAAAATAAATACTTTCCAACGAGAGTATTGTCATTTAAGGATTTTAATTGAAAATCACAAAAAAAGCTATTTTATTGTTGTTCCAGATTTTCTTCTATATCTCAAATACGAAATTGAATTCGATAAAACTAATGATACCAAAATATTCTGAAAAGAACCCTCTTTGAGATATATTACACCTCATTCGCCGAGAAAATGTTTACAAGCCCAGCAACGGTGCCCAAATCTTAGATTTAAAATTTTTAGAGTTTTTGCCTATAAAATTTTTTTTCTTGGTAATATTTCAAATATTTTTATTTAGAAACGTTTATGGCCATTCCCTACATAGATCCAGATAGGTTTTTTAAAAGAAAATTAAGTCTAAGTAGCAATATATACGCTTGGATTGTATTCCAATTTTTCCGTTATAGCGTCTATACTAAATTACTCAGGCATATAATTTTGATGTCAAAAGATTTGTAAGAGTACAGGCTTTTAGATAATATATACCTATTTGGCCGAGAAA
Source organism: Conops quadrifasciatus (assembly GCA_949752815.1). NCBI lineage: Eukaryota > Metazoa > Arthropoda > Insecta > Diptera > Conopidae > Conops > Conops quadrifasciatus. The sequence goes on along the minus strand of OX457077.1, from coordinate 14,411,001 downwards.
ATGTTTTAGTAGCTAAAAACCGTGATTTTCTGATATCTTCCACATAATGGTCAGACATTTTACATCATATCTCCGATTATTTAAGCTATAGAACCTAAATATTTACATAGCCTGATAGCGCATAAAATTTGCAAGAAAACTGCGTTTTTACTTTTTTATTTAAAGCTTTCCTTTATTTTTTATGAGCTTTTGAAAATAAGGAAAGGAAAAAAAATTTCCCAGGGGTGTAAACCACCCTGATCGTTGCTAACTATCGTTGCTAATTTCACGGACGTGGTTGATTTAAAATTATGACAACTTAAAGTCAAAGCTGTGTTCAATAAATTGTTTGTAGGTATTCCCAGTTGAATGAAATTATATTTTCAACGTACAACATCACTTCATTAGAGAGTGTTTACACGCACGACGGATCGCATGCGACGAATTGCACATTCATGTTCACAATATTGTGACGAATTGCAACATTATCTGTGTTTGTGTTGTTGTTTTGTCCAGTTGACCAATTTGAAATAGCTGATAAAAGCAACTCGTCGTTAAATCTTATTATTTGAACTTAAGATTTTGCAACTCATACCCATCTCTTTCGTACTACTGTGAAAAGTTGTTTCTCTTTCAGATCCACCGCACGTGTAAACAGCGTCTTAGAGAGTGACGTAGCGTGACTCTCAAACAGGTTGTGCACTTATGGGTTGCAATAGATTTGCAACTGGTTCTTATTGTTTCGTCAATATCTTTCTGCAACTTTTTTCGTTTTCCTTTCGACAAGGAATTATTGAATGTTCGGATCTTTTTGCCGAAACTGAAAAGGCTTCAGTGCAAAAACATCTTTGTTTGCATGGAGCATTATACGCTGAAGACTTCGAAAATAATCCGCAGTTTGAAATGGGTTAGCAAATCAGTTTTTCATTATTATTCATTAGGCATTGTTATGTGCTTTAAATTAACAGGATTTTCCGAAAAACAAAGGGCCCAAAAATTTGTGCAAAATTTTGTCTGACTAAAAACAGTTTAAGGTCTCTTAAAACTCTTCGACGACACTTTTAAAATGAACTTGCACTTGCACGTGTAGACACACATGCAACTTGCAACAGATTTTCGGAGATGTTACATATTTTCAAGTCGCAGCGATTAACTGGCATGTGTAAACGAAGGGTAGCGGACGTGTTCGTACAAATTCGATGCGTTTCTACACGTTTGTTTAGGGCGAGCCAAAAACTATTTTAATTTGAAATAGGCATATAAGTCACTTATATTAATTTTAGCAGCTGTTAATACTTTTGGGTGTTGCCAACAAAATCTAACACTCATTCATTGTTAAAATCTATAAAAATCTTTTCATTTAAATTAATAGTTTTTATTGATTAACCCTTCTTAACCCTTGTTAATGACCATTTGATATTTAGCTTACAAAAAGAAAGAGCAGAAAGTCTAACAAGAAAATTTGTCAAATTAGAGAAAAGAAAATAAATAAAAATGATTTTAAAATAGTTATTTTATAGACAATACATATGATATGTTTAAATTTTAAGCTTTAAAAGTAAAATACAATATCTTATTCCTTCTTTTTATCACATCACGATTTAAATTTATCATTTTTTACTTTACAGTCTTAAATTAGATCTCAATAAATCGAATTTTTTTCTCAATAGTTATGGAAATTCGTAGCTGCTTCTTTTTGTTATGCCGTCTCAATTCGTTTGCGGAAGACTCTTTTTTTTCGAAATGCAATAAGTAGTTAACCACAAGAACTGCACACTATGCCCTCCAGCGCCGGTGCATAACCATTAGATAGTACAATGGTTTATTAATAATTTATTTTCAATTTTCTTAACTAATTTTATGTCTTTTTAATTGGTATAAAAGCTTAAACTCTAAAAGGCTTCAAAACTACACAATTTCACCACTAGCCCCATAATTGAGACCATTGTTTCGATGATGGTGATGTTGATGATCCATGTGGTCTTGCTCCATTTGTTCTTTGAGAATCTCCAGCTCTCGGATGCCCGACACCGTGACCTCGTACTTGTGCGTCACCAGCGATCGGTAGAAGTGTATGGCAAAGGCCAGAAAAATGATGAGCACCGGAATGAGAACGATGCACGCCGACCATGCGGCAGGCGGGCTGAGATCATAGAATTTCACCCAGCAAAGTATTGCGATCTCGAGAAGAAACAGGATGAGGCCCAGCAGAGTGGAGAAAGCCCAAGCGGTTTCGATGTACCAGTGCAGTCTTTCGTGCGGCGACTCGTGCACCAAAGAAATACTGTGTAAATTGCAGACTGTTTCAATGTTAGGCAGGATGCAAGTGCTGATCATGAGCGCCAGCATGTGAACAGCCACGAGCAGTGTAGTGCAGATGGCGAAAGCTACAAGCATTCCGGCGGGTACTTGTGTATCATTATTAAGTTGAACTTCAACCATAGCGACCTGGAAGAGAATCGAATCGGGTGATTACAACTAGTGCATAGATTTGTTCAAATGTGTTTGTTTGAGGTTTTATTGTAATATAATGTTTATGCTGTTAAATTTTTGTGAGATGAACAGCTAAAAACGTACAAATTCTGAATGTTAGGAAAGTGCAGTATATACAAAATTTATTTTTAATTTTTTGATAATGGTGTGAGTATTATTAAAACTTGTGTTTGTCGACGACTTATTGAAGAGGATAAAGACAAATACACAATAATAACAATAAATCAAAATAATGTAAAATTAAATCAACTAGAATGTAAATACATAAATAACAACTTATAACATTATATTAGACATTATTGAATTATTATAATTCAGAGGTATACATACTTATTAAATACAAACATATGTATATACTTATGTTTTGATTTTGTATAAAATAAAATATTAGTGCTAAATGGTTTCGTCTAGGAGCTTTCTTTAGGCCAGAGTCTTTGTTGTTTACAAGAACTTATAAATCTTTAGGAATCATTTCAATATAATTGAAATTAAAAAGCTAAAGACGTTAAACTTAGAAGGCAGATGTTAATGGTAAGTAAACAGACAAAAAAAAATTTACCTTTTAATAAAGAGGAAGAAACACTAACCGCATTTATTGGTAATATAGATTAAGGTGTTGTGTTGTGTACACATTTTCGGGCGACAAAAACACATAAATAATTTTTAATATTGTGGTATTGCTTTGTTTTTCATTAAAATATTTTCCACTTAATTGCGAAAGAAATGAATGAATGAATGAATGCATGCGCAATAGATGAGTTTATCGAATGAAAGTATGGTATAAGAAAACACGTGTCGTACATACATAATTTAAATTAACACCCATTAATCATTGCTATAACGAGTATATCTCTAAACGTCTTTTAAAATTGGTTTAATGATAAAAAGGCGCGCCACCGTCTGCTGCATGCCATGGCCACACACAAACAATACTACATACATAAATTAATACATACATAATTCAATAAATTTTGGTAATGTTTATACAGTATAATGTCACAATACGAGTATATTTATTGTGATATTATTTTGTGTTGTCTAAAGAAAAATGTACTCGGTACATACTCGTTTGTACGTATTTTCGTTAGCATCTGTTTGTGCCATTATTTTTCTGTCGGAATGAGTGTGTGTATGTTTATTGCTCATAAGTGAAGACAATAAATACCTAATTTTAATTATTCGAAATGCATTCAAGCATTTGTTTCGAAATTTGTTAATCTTTATTGCTCTTGCAAAACAAGACATGAAAAAAGACAGAAAAAATACATTAAGCATACTTAAAACGACATAATAATGATAATAATAGCGATAATAAGAAAATATATGTATTATGGGACAAAATGGGTAAAATTATATGTACGAGCTATGTAATATATAAATATTTAGTTAGCATTTTTTCATATTTTTTTCATATTTTAAAAAGTACAATTAATTTCGAAAACGTTAAGTAAATTTTGTTAAAAAAAAAATTAGCAATGATCGTAAAGATTTTTTAAGGTGATGGTAAAAAGCAGACTCAAATACAAATAAATAATTATAATTTAGCAATAATAAAGTTATTGCAAAAATTCTATATATTTTAAAATTAAATACGAGTACAAACTTAAAATTTATCATATTCCATAAATATGCATACATTCTACAAATTTTTTGCTTTTTAATGAATCATACATTATAAATAATAATATTATTTAGTGATAAATAATACTATGAGTTACTAGACTATAATCTGCAGGCCTAATTTAGTATTTAAAATAACTAATGATTAGAAAAAATTCAATACTTTTTGATTACTTACTTTATTTTTCAAGTAAACATTTTAGATAATCGCTCTCTATATAATTCTTACAAGACTTACATATAATTAACTAATTAGCAATATTTGTTAGAAATATTTTTAAGTATAATCAAACAATTATTAGCAAATCATTTATTCATTTATTTGTTAAAAACTAATGCGATAACAGCGTTAAAATTTTTGTATTTTGCTTATCATTATTAGATATGAACTCGTATTCAATATCTTATATTGATTAGATGTTATTTTAGGTATATTGAGAGCAAATTAGATATTAATATTTATATGAGAGCAATTATTTAAATATTTATCATTATTTTTCATACAATAAATTCGTTTGAAACTTAATTTGATTCGAATGATATGAGAGAGATATCACGCGCATTGAATATACTCGTATAATTATAGTACATGTGGTGTTTTATCATATGAAATTCAGCTGCTCTTTAAAATTTACAGCAGGCATATTTTCAGCAGGAATATCTATTAATTCTAAATATAATTTCTTCAGAATTCTTTCAGGAATTTTGAGGAATTAAATCAAACGATTACTCTAGTTCCATCAAAAGTGATTACATTGAATGACAGCACTTCAGTGTCTTTAATGAGTTGAATTAAATGGTCATTTCAATTAATCAATAAACAAAGAGAGTACAACACTCACTTACCATCGCAAATCCTGACAGTAATGCCGATGTCTTGCTAGACGCTTTCAGTTTGGCACGACTCAGCTGCAGTTTGCGCCACGAAAGGTAACTGGGCGAATGCAGATCCTCTCCGGATTGTGACATATTGCTACTTGGTGTACGTCGCGGCTGAAAGCGAGATAAGTGCTGCAGTGAACGCAACTGATATGGAGCGGCTGGAAGAGGCGACAGCGGCTGCGTTGGCTGTTGCGATGGCGTCGGTGCTGGAGACGCAGACGACGACGACAAAGTGTAACGCGACACGCTCGAATGCCGAAGAAAACGCGTAGCGCCTGCAGTGAAATCTTTTTGCGAGATTGTCCCCGGACTAAGGCTGTGGGACGATTGATTGTGAAAGCGCAACGGACGGCACGAATCGCAGAATTTGTAGTCAGGCGGCAGAAACGGAGGCATGCCGTAACTACCAATAGCTCGACTACCACTCACACCACAACCACCACCACCACCACCGCTGCCACCAGTCGAAATACTGAGCGGCGGCGACAAAGACACTGCTGGTGCAGCTAGAGCGACTGGTATCGTCGTAGCAGCAGCAATCGCGGCCGCTGGGAACGTATTCGGTAGACGCGAACTAAACGTTAAGGGCGTCGACGCATCAATGGTGGCCTCCTCGCTCTCAGCGTAAGCCATCGCCGGGCGATTGAGAGGCGGATGCTGCTTGCATAGCAGACTGCTGTTGCTACGATTGTGGCGCGCGAATCTCATACTCGAGTACATAATGCTGAATTGATGATGGTGATGATGATGACGATGCTGTTGATGATGCTGTCGATGATGATGATGGTGACAGCGACACAATAGTCGATTAATTGACGTTGCGCGACGACGGTGGTGAGAATGCGAGGTAGTTTGAATTGCGAAGTGTTGCCGCTAACAGCGATTACGAACGCGAAAAACTGCTTGCGTTCATGGTTTCGGGAAACTGTCGTTGAATTGAACGAATTCGAATTTTTCGTCGTTTCGTCATTTAGTGATGGTGAGTAAGAGAGAACAACCTCGACGAAAAATCATGTTTCGGGAGCAAGTTCAACGTTAATGTGTGTTTGTTGTCTTATTTGTTTTAGTTCTTTCTCTTCTGCTTTCTATTCTGTGCACTTCTCATTTAAAAAGTATTTGATTTGCGAAATTGTCCAATCGTCTGACGTGTTGAAAAATTAATCGAAGTCTGTACACTTTTATTATATTTACGCTTAAGGCAATATTATTATAATCGAGAAAAGCTATACTATCACCAAATTTTTTTTCACGTTAAGATTTTGTTTTAGTATATGGAAATTTTTATTTCTATACGTCTAAATTTGTACGTCAATTTTGAAATATTTACTTATCAAAACAAAATCAAGCTTTCTTTTGTTTGTGAATAAACATTTTTTATTAAGTATTTATCTGTTTGTAGTTCCAAAAAATGGACGACATTAGAATTTTTTTTATTGTAATTAAAAAAGAAATAAAAAGCCGTGAGTTCGATTGTGATGAATTGTCATAATTTCAAATTTTTTTAACGATTTGGTCCTTTTAGAATTTCGTTAGGTTCCGCTGTACTAGTTATAATTGATACTGAACTGACGACAATGCTGACGAGTATTCGCATGTACTCGATATTCATCGAGTCTTGAAAGAGTTTGTGCTTCGAAGCATATTTAAATCAACGAGTTTATACTGAGAACATTATATGAAAACAGTACTCGCTTCAATATTGTATAATACGATCGATCTATTTAGTAGCATTGGCTTGATTTTGAAAATTTGTTGTTTTTCGTTGCCTTCACTATTATGGACAAAAAAATGATTGCGTATAAAAACGAGCTCAATTTCTGACTTGGTCATTAAATCGATCCTTTACATAATGTTTACAAGAAACGCACTACTGCATATTTCAGTATTAATCTTGTTCATAATTGTTCATAATCTGTTGATAATGTTCATAATCTTGTTCACTTGAATTGTCTAACTCTTGATTAGAAATGTTTTGCATCCAATATCAAGTTCTTGGCTTATGGCAAATGCATACCACGTGCAGCATAAAACGGTTTATTAAAGTTTAAAATTTATTTCCTTCAATATTTCATGCATTATTCATTTTAAAGAAAAGCATTTCAATTACTCTTTGATAAGTAATTATATAAAATTATATTTCATTAATGATTGGACGCTCATTGAAAATGTGAGAAAAAATTTTAGAATAAATTTTGAAAAAAGAAAAAGAATTTATCACTGTTCGGAAATCACATGCTTGGGAAGATTTTAGATACTTCAGAGAGAGACATACATATGTATGTATATTAATATGTGTACATTATTCTCACTTTCAGAAGCCAGAAATTTTGTTTGTTAAAGAGAGCATATTTTTTCAATGTTATGCTTTGGTTTAAACTTAATTTTTTTTGAATTTAATTTTTTTTTAGATTTTATTTAGATTTAAAAATTGACCTTTTTTTATTCTCACAGTTCGACGCTACTGCCGACGCTTCGGTACTCTCCCATTTTTTGTTTGTTTTTCTTGTTGTTAAACAATTTGCATTTGTCATTTCCTTCCGCTTGAAATTTATTTATTGGCTTTTGTTTTGTTTTAATTTATTTTGTTTAAGCTTCTGGCTTTTTATTTGTGTAGTTATCTCTCTCTCTCTTCAACACTCGTCTCGTCGCTGGCACTACACGCGACACAAAGTGAAAAAGTAAAAATCTTCATATAAAATTTTTGCATTTATTTCAGTCGACAACAGCACGCTACAGCATCACATTAGCAACTAACTGACGGACGGACGCGCCAAAAACATTTTCAGCCAGCCGTGAATGTTCCTCAAGTCACGGAAAATACATAACACTCGTAGCAACAAATCAACGCATATCGAGCGATCGATCAATCGATGGCCAGTCGTCGTTTAATTAAATTTCGATTAACAATGATGGGAAACCATCGGACACTACAACAATAGCAACAAACAGCCATTAGCTCTATTCCTAAAAAAACAACAGAAAAAGTCAAACGACTAACAAACAGTTTTGTTAGTGTTTCGGCTTGAAATTGAATAGTAATAATGACGAATGTTCTTGACAAAAGCGCTTTATGCACATACTATATTTTGTAGTACGCAAGATATTCCTATAGTCTACATAGAGTTCGTTCCTAAGCAGTAACCAGTTGACTTTTGGACATCAATTAATTGACCTTTCTTTGATGAGCATGAGAATGCTTACAAAGCGACAGGTCAAGGGCTCTATAAGGCTTCTTTGTGTACTCGTTGCCTTTTTCACGACTTTATGCCTTCATTACATAAAAGTTAGACAACAGTAACGTATGTATGTATATCTTATCCATACATATGTACGAGGTGTGTTCAAAAAGTATTGCGAATTTCGAAAATCTAAGACGAGCAAAAACACCTCCCAGCAAAATAGCTGTCAAAAATTACCTGACCGTTCAAAGTGGCCGAACTTGTCAGCATAAGTAAGGGTACCAACATAACGCCACAAAAAAATTTAAAATCCAATATAGGTACGTAAACCGCGCGAATTCAAAATTCGCGATACTTTTTGAACAGACCTCGCATGTATATGTTGCCTTATAAAGTACTCAAATATTGTAAAAAGTTTGCTTATTAACGCTTTGCGTGAGCGTTCGGTCTCTTGATCGATGGGTTAATTGATTACTTCTAGTAAAAGTATCTAAAAAAATAGGTGTTTCACGCAACAAAATTCTTCAGGAAAATATGGTCTAATTTTTAATTAAAAATCTTTTGGCTCTGTGTAATCAGTGAATTAATTTAATTGAGGTAAATTGATATTATTGGACTTAAATAAGTGTGTACTCGAAATTATTCTCGAAACAGCTTCTCCATTAATGAAATAAAATTTCTAGAATCGTTATTTAATAAATAAAATATAAGTTATTTACGATACTACTATTTATTAGATCTTTTTTACATTTCTTCTAGAGAGAATTGTTCTTCTAGAGAGAGTTGTTCTTCCAGAGAGACAAATATATATAGAAATGTTTTACTTATTATTTATTCTAAAACTTTTTGGAATTCTGAGAAATTATGGGGTCTCTGGAATTCGAGATGTTGTGTTGAAATTCAAAGAAAATATTATCAGTTTAATTCATGACCACAGCATTTTTTTATTGATATGATTATAGTCACTACGTATTCAATATTCTACGAAATGGAATAATAAATATAATAATACATACATATTTGTTCCATTTAGAAATGTTGAAGCAAAGTATAGCATGTTCAGAAGTCGAGTAATCAATGAAATGAAGTATTCTATTAAAAATAAAACTTCGAATTTAAACAATGCCCGGCCCTTCGGTTGAGCATTCGGCGGCTCAGCTTTATCAATTAAAATTCGTTAATTATTTTAATAGTTTAAATTAACAGTAACAGCTTCACTTGATTTTAAAAGATGAAAGATAATACCATTGCTTATATATTCTCTTAATAGATTGCAGTTTTCTTTATTAAGTCTGCCGAAAATTCGAAATACATTTTTACAGTTTCTGCTGAGAAATAAATAAAAAAAAGGAAAAATGATTGAAAAAAAAATCCAATAACTTTTTGAGCCAAATTGAAAATTGTATTACAATTGCTATTGTTTGTTGGAAGGCATGAAATACTACGAGTAAATATGAATAAGATCATATTTACTTATTGTATCAACCGAATTTCACTATCTAAAAGCTTCACTTGCCAGAAGAGATCAACACTTAAAACTCCAAGTTTTGATATTCTAAGCCTTAACCGCGTTTTTTATACGAAAACTTATATGAGCATAAAATTGTCAACAATGAATGAATACACAGCCGGAAAAATTAAAAAAAAAGGTTTTCTGTTTTCGGTAAAAACTTGAACGAAGTTTCCAAAAAAAATATTTTAAGTGTTTCTTTGTAGAAGACAAAAACTGTACATAATTTTAGAAAAACTAACACTTGTTGACACACCGACCACCGTCTATTCACAATTTTCAAAGAATAAATGGCCAAAAATCAACATGTGATGTCAGCTGTACCAATACGAACAAAATAAAGGCGTCGTCAAGCGCGTGGCGTTTCTTTGGAAACAGCAACAACGCTTTTGCAAATAAAAGGCAAAAACCTAAAAATAAAAAGCTTTGCTTGTTACAAACCAAAATTTTTAATTCAAGCTTTAAGAGCTGTTAAGAGATTACACACAGAGTGAGAGAGAGAGAGAGAGAAGAGAGAGAGGTACTTTATCTCGAAATTAGGTTTACTCTTAATCTTTTTTGCGAAGAGAGAGATGAAGAGCGATAACTTATATTTTTTATAAAAGAATATTAACTCATAAAAATATAAATAGACAGAAAAATATTTCGAAAGACAAACTACGCGTAAATTAATAATGTAGAATTTTAAAAACACAGCAGAATTAGAGAGTATAGGAAAATATATAGACTTTAAACAACAAATTTGTGTTTACGCCAGTCAAATAAAATAAATAATATGTTAAATAACTTGAATTTTTTGTGGAAGAAAAATTATGTGTGTATTAAGCCGGTTAACCGGTTTTGCAATGCAATTTTTTTTCCAGCTGAAATCTCTTTCAATTACAAATATTTAAATTAAAAAAAAAAAGATTATATAACCTCGTTGAACCTCATTTTATGCGATACATTTTAGTGTAATTTATTCGGATTTCATGACGAATATCTTTTCTACATTAATTCGATTATGGTATGAATTTCGCAACAAAGGTCACCCACCGGTGACTGCCGGTGTGGTCGAATTCATTGAATCACGTACAGTTTTTCACCAAAAGGATAGTTAATGAGTTACGTCGCGAACGTGCTCTCCAGCAACCGGATCGCCTTGAATAAGCCCGTTATTTTTTCATGAATATTCGCTTGATTTTACTAGAAATTTTAACTGATATCCGTTGCAATAAATTTGAATTTCAATTAAATTACTTATTTAACCGGATAGTATAAAATTAACCGATAGATTTCTTCTTCCTGCGCTGCCTGTCCTCCACCAAACCACAATTTGAAATCTCTAAAAAAGCAATGTGTGCTAATGAGTTAATTCAACGGCTTACCCTTGGATTTGGCAGCGTGTATTGCGGCAATGGATAAGAAATACTATGACGTTGCCAGATATTGTTGTTGTGACTGCCGTTGCCGATGTTGTTGGTGCTGTTGTTGACGTGACTAATGTGACCAGGTCCTGCTCCACTGACCACAGAGGCTGCAGCCGCTGCAGCTGCTGCGACTATTGTTGCTGATATTTGAGTTGGTAACGAAGCGCTGTGTTGCTGTAATGTTGGACTTGATTTCAAGGTGGAGGCGCCAGATGTAACCTGAGTCTGATTGAGGAATATAGAATTTCCGTTGCTAATGTTGTTATTATTGTTGTTGTGCTTGTTGATATTGTTATGATGTAAAGTGGTATGACTTCCCGACGCGACCGAGCTTTTGCCACAATTGAACTGATGACAACCGAGCGCTTTCAACTGCTGTGCTCTAATGGCTCCCAAAGCAGATTCTAAGCCCGAACTAGTTGTCGTCCATACAGACATCTTGTGCTCGTAAATGAGGCAGCAGCGACTGTTGCAACTGCGGCACTGCAGACGTAACGTTGGATGTCCATATTGTTGTTGTTGTTGTCGAATTTCAATTGTGGGAAGAATGTAAAATAGAGATAATGTTAAATTGATTTAATTGCTGAATCAATCGACAGGCAAGCACATTGTATGTGAATTAAAATGTTATATTTTTATGTTTCGTGTTGTTGCTTTTGGTGTGTTTTAAATTAGAAACAATTGCACAGCGTTTCTTGAAATATTGGCAAGATCTGTTGAGAAGCACGGCGAAAGAAATTGTACGAAAAGACCGATAGAAACAAACGACGCGACATAAAGCACGAGCAAACAAGAAATGAAAATAAACTTCATAAAAATGAATGCATTCACGTCGACAACAAACCGGATCGGGCTTGATGTGTCAAATATCAGCTGTTATCAGCTGGTGGCTGAACAAGGTGCTTCGAGTTGTCACTTTGTGACGGAAATATCACGCTAGGTGGCGCCCAGTTAAGTTTGGCAAGGTTTGAAGCTGGGATATGGGTTTTTCTCAGAAAAAAATTATATTTAAAATAATTTATTTCCGTATTTCTTTTATTGTCCTCCATTACTTTATAAATGAAGGCTATAGATTTTATGTTTTTTAATATAGTAACATCGAAAGACTGTAGATTCAAAATGTATTACTTTCCAAAAGTTATTCCCAAAATATATAGCTTGCAACAAAAATATAATAAGACGTGCAAAACCAGAAAAACTCTTATTATTTAACAAGTATGTATACTCAAATATCATATAAATAAAATATATGTCACTGTTAATATATAAATAATATATTTGTGGTGAGAAACCTCTTAAATAGAATTATTTGGTAAATTAAAATCAGATGATTCAACTTCGTCTTTTCAACTCAAAATATATGCTAAATTCTTATGTGAAGATTTTCAGTCCTGAATTTAGTATTTTTGTGCAATTTAAATTATGCAGTATTATTATTATTGTCAATTTTATAGATCAATATTCGATCGAATGGTTTTAGAAATATGTTTTTTTGTCACTTGAAAATATGAATATACTTATTTATTTGTTTTTTAATAAGAGCTTAAACATCGCTTATCAACGACTTTAGTTTAAGTTCAACAGGTTGAGGTTGATTGCGGTTATACAAGTGTACATACATATTTCAATAGAAACATCGAGTATGCAAGGAAACAAGTGTTTCCTTGGCAATGAATAACATAACACCTTCCTGATACTATATTAAGCAATAAACGACTAATTGTGAAACTACGTCGAAGTCATTAAAACATTTATAAGTTTTTTTTTTTTAAATTATTGGAAAATTCTGACACTATTTAAAGTTATATAATTATTTTTTTTTATGTACATACATTGTACAAACACAAGTATTCATATATTATTTGTTACCAAGAAAGCTTTATATCTGGTAAAAAAGCGGAGAAATAGTTAGTTTAATTCAATGAAAAAAATAAAACAAAATGTCTCAGTATCGTAAAAATCGATATCTCAGATACCAAAAAAAACCAAATCATTATTTTTAATGCTTTTTCAAAGTCTTACGTTATTGCTATGATTTAAAGTTTGATTCGCTATTGTTATAACTAGTAACTAGTAACTAGTTGTCGCGAATAACTAGTAAATGCTAACCCTTTGCCCTCGAGAAGCAACTCTTAATCGGCAACGACTTCATAATGGCCTTTAAATTTAGGAATACATTGAAAATTATTCTCTGAAAATTGTTTTTTTTTTAAAATATTCTCCTTTATTAATTTGTCTGTCTAAAGAAACTTAATATTTACATTTAAAAAGTGTTAAAAATGATTGCGAATTATACGTAATATTTACATATATAATATATTAAGTATTAAACATTATTAATTAAATAAAATTATATATTTAAATTTCTTTTCTAATTTTTTTAAATCGTTTAAATAGACTAAAAATAATATCAATAAATTAAGTAACAGTATTTGATTGAGATGCTTTCATCCATTTTTAATAAGTTAAGTACAAAATTAAGTTCGAAAAAAATATATTAAAAAAAGAACCACAATCTTTAAATTTGCATTTGCATCTAATTATTCTATTATTAAATTATCAGAGATGAGATAATTATTGTTTAAGAGTTTGATGGCGAGCAGAAACCACAATCCGCCGCCCGCTACACGCTGCTCACTCAATGCCACCCATCGATTTCTTGCGTTGATTAACCTCAAAGCGTTCCATAATTTTCGCCACTATCGACGACGGCGGCACATCCGGGTTGCCCGTCAGACCGCGATAGCCCAACACACTGTGATCGGCCAAATGGTTGGCCAACTGCAAACGCCTTACAAACGCTTCAGTATCTATGCCGCGCACCTGAGATGGCTTCAGGAAGCGTTTAGGAATGCGTGATAGTATATCTTCCGAACCGACTGGACCGAAGCCCAAATTGATCAAGATCGCCTCAGGATCGGGCTTACGCGATTCCAGCAGACTATCGACACTCGAATAGCGGCTGGAGTCCGAATGCGACATGGACTGACAGCTGTCACGTCCCAGCTGGGCGGCAAATCGTTGGCGACGCTGACTCAGCGAGCTCTGGTCAATGGTGGCGACCGAATCGAAAGAGTCTTCATGCTTAAGTCTGCTGCGCTGCAGAGCTGTGTGTGTCATGAGCATAGAATCACTTTGAGGCTTGTTAAGGGCGAACTGCAATTGCCGGTGATAGGACTGAACGAAGGCCGGTGTCCGCTCGGAACGTTCGAGGATGCGTTCGTGGTCCTTTTCAGGCTGTAACTCGGGTGCATCATCTTCCAGATCGGCATGATAATCAGCCTCGGCATCGTGATAATCACTATCGGTGCAATGCCTATTGGAGGCTTGACGATGTAGTTGTTTTTTGCTGCGCGTGGACGAAGTGTAACGTGGCAAGATATTGCGAGGGATCGTGACGCTAGTGGCGCTAGTGGTGGTGGGGGTGGCGGGATTAGTGGCCGGCATGACCCTGTTAGTGGTAGTGCCGACGGTGGTGCCGACATTGGCCGAAATGGATGCAATGAAAGCAGCTGTGCTTCTGATGGCCATCAGGTTCAAACTTTCTGAACTTTCTTTCCCGAAGTTTTGCATCTCCTTCTGCTGCTGCTGTTGTTGCTGTTGTTGTTGTTGTCGCAGCTTGTAGGATTGTCGAATACTTATAGATTTCAGGCTATTGCTAGTGGTCATGATTTCATCGCTGCTGTTGTAATGACAGATATTGCTGTTGTTGTTGTTATTGTGAGTATTTTTCATTTCAAATTGTAAACAGCTTTTACAACGCTCCATCATTATGATTACTATTTATTATTGACGATGATGATGGTGTTGTTGTTGTTGTTGTTGTTTAACTGATATGATGCCGTAACAATTTTGACTTTTTGTTATCGCTGTTACAATAATTATTTTGATTTTTGATGTACGTGTATCATTATTATTATTGCGTTTGTTTTATTTATTATTATTATTGTCAAGTTTGTTAAGTTTATTCATGATTAATCGTAAAAATAATAAATAATAACTAATTGATAACGTCTTTTGTTGGTTGTTAAATTTATTGTCGAACTCTTTCTGAAAAATAGCGAGTATAGTAACATATTTTATGCCAAATATATATCTATACTCGTTGTTTGTCGAATTTGACAGCGTTTTTATAGCGAGAATGGGATTAGCTTCTCGTTTCGAAAATAACGAATGAAAACGGTATTGTTAAGAATTTATTTAAATACTATATATAGTTTCGTTGTATTGAAGGACACAAAATGTTTTAAATTTACATATTTCACATTTTGGTAAATATTTTTTTTTATAAATTATTATATTATTTTACTAATTTTTTACTTATTTTTTAATTATTTTATTATTTTATTTTGTATTACTTTATTTATTTCATTAATTGCAAGCTAATTTCATAAGCTTTATTAGAGTTTATATAATATTTTTGTATTAACTAGAAATGTGCACGTAACGAAAAGAATTTTCCCGTTCTCGCATCGATATCATCTCGCTTGACATGACGAATTGAGATTCGAGAACGATGAAGTCTGCGATATGACATCACGAAACGGGCAGGCGAATTTTCCAGTCGAAACGCGATTTCGTGATGAGACAAAGTCTTTTAGGATTTTGGAGGCAAGATCCCGAGACGAGATACGAGACTTTTCAGTTGTGGCAAAGTTGCGAGATAGGACTGAATTTTTCAGCCCCGACGAGGCAGACCAAATGCTGGGATACTCCTTTTTTTTGGTTGCAACGAATTCAGTTGAGACAAGATCAAGATCAAGACTACATAGACAGATCTTTTCAGTGGGGACGAGATCTTGACAATAGATACATATGCTCTTTTCGCTCTTTTTAATCGGAACAAGGAGTCCCAAATGCGCCAGAATTAATTAATTTCATTGATTTAGTGCTTTATTAAATCTGGAAGTATTTCAAATCGTTACACATATTGTCTCGTTATATTTCCATGAAGTGTAAAAATAATTTCCTGTAATATTATTTTTCTGTTACAATTTCCATATTTTTTTTCAATTAAATTTAGTTAGTAGTATGTACATATGTATTACCGAAGTACATACATACATATATAGAAGGACGGAAGACGGCATATTCTATTGTTCTTAATTTTTATACAATTTCTCGAAACGTGTTTCGTTTAATGCCAACAACAATCAACATTTTGTTTTTTTTTCTATAATCAGTGTCTATACGATTTTATACAACAGTTCAGCACAGAGTTTGGCCCGAGACTGGCGTTAATTAATTCTGCGGTTGGTTCGTCGGTGCACTTGTTGACTGTTGACAATAATTTTTGAGACGTGTCTGTATATTTCTTTACACATATTCGTTTATAGAATTGTTTATTACAATTTACAGTGTTTTTGTTTCCTTTTAAATTCGCGCCAAGTTATTGTATGGAGAGAGAGAGAGAGAGAGAGAGAGAGAGAGAGCGAGGTGTGTTTATGGGTGTGAGTGTGAGTGTGTGTGTGTGCGTGTGTGTTCAGTGGCAATCCAGTATAACGAATAATTAAATGTGCTTTATAACGAAATGAATTTTTTTTTCGAATCGAAATATACTTCTACTAATTTTAACCAACTAAAAACATTAGAACTCAGTGAAAAGCGGCTTTAAGTTCGCAAAAAACAAATAATCAAGCAAGCGAAAATTGATTTTTGTGAAGCTTGGAAGTTAAAACGTACAAAAATGGGGGGGGAGGGGGGTTGCGAAAAAAAATTGCTCCTTAATAAAACACTTTCATTATGACGTTATTTGGGACTGTCGTTTTATTATGACGTTATTTGAGACACTTTCATTATGACGTTATTTGGGGTCTCCTTCATTCGTTGTCAAATTTAGGTCGCAAAGAAACCATAGAAATTCTTTGCAAAAAAAAACTTTGGCTCGAAACTCGATAATAAGAATAACGAATCTTCAGTTATGAATTATAAACACTATTCGTAAGCATCGTTCGTTATTCGAAGTCATGGAAGTATTTGCAAAAATTGTACTCGTTATATCGCTATTCGTTAGCGATATATCACCATCACAAGACTTTGTATATTTTTACAAATCAACAATATACTTAGCAACAACAATACTGTAGAAAAAATATCAGGTTTCGAACAAGTTTCGAATATAGTTTTTCCTTCTAACTGTTTTTCTGTAATTAATACAATGTTTCTTTTTATTTATTTATTGTTTATTTTTTTTCCACGCATTTTGTTAAAGTTTACAATTTTGTTGTTGTTCTCACTAACTTATATTCTTAGAATTGTTAATTGTTATTCTTGTTGTTGTTTTTGGTGGTGGCGTTGTTATTGCTTTCATTATTTGAATTGTGGTTTGAATAAGATGTTGTTATTGTGTATTCTCAAAAAAGTACTCTCTCTCTCTCTCTCTCCGCGTGTCTGTTTTTTCTTGTTGATATCTTCAATTATTGCAGCTTTTATTTGTTGTTCTTGTTGTTGTTGTTTCCTGCAGAGCCGTTTTCGTAGTAGTTGTTGTTGTTATTAGCATGCGTCAAGGTTTTTATTGAGCTGCTGTTATTTCTTTAATTGTCTTTTTGATTTATTTAACAATTTTATGTGTTATGACAGCTATTATTATTTGTGTATTTTTTATAAGGGAAATATTTTGTTGCAATTTAATTTATGCAATTTAAGAGTATATTTATATAATTTCGTAGTATGTATCTACACACATTTTTTTGCTACATATCGTATATCAAAGCAGACGCTGGTGTTTTGTGTTATTAATGTTGTTGTTGCTGTTGGTTAATTATTTTTAGGTACTGCTTACTAATTTTATTTATTAATTGTTACCTTTTCTTATTTATTTGCAAGAAATTACTATTGATTAGAAATTTCTTACTTTTGCACTCGTTTTGTGTTTTTAAGTTTCTCTTTTATAGCTTTTTTTCCACCTCTTCCACCTCTTCCACCTCTTACTATTTTAATTCATTTAATTTTCAAAATTTGTTAAATGATTTAGTTTTTAAAATTTCTTAAATTGTATTAAATATACATAATTTATTTGCGTTTTATTTTTCTTTCTCCAGAGCATTTCTCGAAAATTAGAAATGTTAAAGTGTGTTGAAAAAAAAATTGCACGAATCAACCAGCTTTCCGACATCAACCGATCAACTCAAACTGCCGAGACATACTGATTCCGAGCTCGGCTCACAAACTAGAAGCCTCGTCAGAAGAGCTAGAGCTTTTCAATTCCGAAGGTATGCAGTCAGCCGACTTTATCTCCGTCGTCCTCCTCGCCGCCATCCAACATCGCTTAATGCGTTGCGATCACAAACAACTTTTCATCATGTTTAAGTTAAGCTTAAATATCTTTAATCAAAGGTTTTGCCAACCAACAAGATAATGCTGCTGCTGTTGGTACATTACAAAATGGAACCTGCAAAGTCGGGCTCACAAAAGCTCTGCCAGCCAAGAAATTGTATGTTGATAGAAAACTGTGCATTGAGCACATTCTTCGCGTACAGAAATGGTTGAAGTGAATTCCACTAAAAGATAACGTTAGCTGGAAGCTCTCAATATAACCATTGGCATAATTTGGCATAATTGGTATAATTTAAAGCGCTTTAACTCAAAGTCAAATTAAATCAGGCATCATGACACAAAGTATGGCTTTGACTCTCAATGCAGCAGGAAAAAGCTCCTTCTTTTTTTAAAATTTTGTCCACAACAATGAAGAGAATAATAAAGAATTGAATTGAAAATATTATTAAAAGAAAGTGGCAAGATTTTGCACAAAACGTAGTAGAAATAAATTATGAATATTGAATAAACCAAGTTAAGCCACTTTGTGCAATAAGAAGGTCTTGACAGGCTTTATTGAGCTGCTTTTTTTAATTAAAGCTAAGAACAAAATATCTGCTGCATTGTGAAATGTTTGAAAACTAAGAAAGTGAAATTTTGAAAGACAAAAGTTGGAGTATTCATATTTCATTTCAAAGAGCATGCGATCAAGCACAAAACCAAAATGAAAATTTTTCCTTAAGAGTAAATAATAAAATATTTATTTAAATGTTTTAATTTTTTAACAAATTTTCGACAGATTTTATGCAAACAATGATTGTTGTCTTGGTCGTTGTTGTTGTTCTCATTAGTATACAATAATAGTATCATTTCGCTCTTTTCAATATTTTTCTAAAAGAGAGTACGTTTAATAAATGTCTATGTCCAATTTTGTAAATATGTATTTTATAATTTTCGTTTATTTAATTTTGTGGCAAGATAAAAAAAGACACGCCCTGGATCGCGCTCTGGCAAGGATTTTACGCCTTTGTTTTTATTGGATAAATAAACCGCCAAACAAACTGCTACGAAGTGATTTAAAATAATTCAAATACGAGTAATCAGTTGGCAAATTTTATAATTATTATACAGGGTGGTTTGCCAACATTTGTCGATTATGTCGAGACATTAGAAACTCTTATTATAAAGTCAGACTCTTCTTACTTTTATTATCATCATCAGACTGTCAGTAGATATTATTATCATCAGACTTTCGAAACAAAAAGTGTAAAATGGAGAAAACGTCCACGCCTACAATGCGTTACCTTTACCTTTTGGAAATTAATCGCATTGCTAGATTGTTAGATCGCTAATTTATAGAATCGCTAAGACAAACAGTATGGATAAAATGAAAGCTTAAATGGGACAAAATTGTTTGAACCAACAATTTTTTCTTCAACACTGAACAAAAGTTTCAGGGATAAAAGTGAGTAAAAATATTCTTGTTAAAAGGGGTGAATAACCGGAAGGTTTTATGCATTAAAAATTTGAATACGAGTACTTTCCATCTAAAGGAAATGTAGGTACGTACAACAAAATATATATATAAATAATTTCTACAATGTCTACATTAGAGCACTGTTTTTTCAGTGGTCTACCGATTCTATGGATATTCGTAATATTTTTCCATTTTAAAACATACTGAGAAATATCAAATACGAACATGCATTATATAAAATTTCTAAAATACGTTGTAAATTCGTAGATGTGAATACATTTAAGGGAGGTACATACGAGATAAACGTATATACATACCGATTACGTAATACTTAGTAAAAAATATGATACTTTGTGGATGATACTCGTTATTCGTTTTATAATTTCTTTGGTATTGTGTAGTATGTATAGTATTTACTTTGAGATTTATAATAATTCATTCCTTTTTTATACTCTACACCCAAAGGAAAGCGTGTATTCAATAGATTTAATCGTTTGTACACTTAGCTGTTTCTCTCTCTGTAATTTTAAAAAAATATTTTATAAAGGCTTGAACAAAATCGTTACGTACGAGACGAGAACGAGTAGATTATGAACTCACAAGTATACACATTTGACAAGTTGCTGCTTAACAAAATTAATAAAAAACGTCTCAACGAGACGAAAAGTTTCTTAGCTTCGCATCAAATTGATATCTCTATAACTATCAGCTGATTGCAAAAAAGTGCTATTGTCAGCATAATTGGCAATTGGCAAGCATTTTTGGACCTTGTATGTAGTCACGTCGAAAACCGTAGAGTACTTTTCTACTTGTCGAAAACCTCAATCTTGTCGAAAACTCTTAAAAATTCAAGAACTTAAAGAATGACTCATTCAAATATCGGTTTTTTACTTGCGTGAAGTATAGAATCTATCGACATACACGCTCTCCGGCTTGTTTATACCCAAAATGCGCGAGCCAAACTGTAAATAATAAAAGAAACAAAAGAAAGCGATAAAATGCACGAATATATACATCTCCTCTTTTTCTCTTGTTTCTTCTAAGACATTTTATCTTGTTTTATCTTACATTTTTTCTTGTTTTCCTAAAATGTTCCATTTTTTCGCAAAGAAACGACTGGACTTAAAAATAAAATTGAAATTCATGTATTTTCCATCGAAAAATTTTTGTAGCGTTCGTTTGTGTTTTTATTGTAATTGATGAAGGTAAATTTTTTAGAGTTTTCGACAATTTTGTGTAATCTACTCCAATTTGCTTTTGTAGTGTATACCGTAGGTATTCGACCTGTCGAAAATGTCGACCAAGTATTCGACATGACAATCCAGATTGCCAGCTTCTCTTTGTGGACGAGTGCAAATGTTTTCTTCACAAGTTCTTTTGTATTTCGTTATGTCTATTTTGCTTGGGCCTTAAGAGTTAACAAGTTTTGTTTAATTTCAAATCTGAATTCGAAGTTTTTGTAGTATTGTAAGGTATAGTAAAATATGCATGTAGGTATGTGTGCGTAATCTCTAGAAAATGTTAACAATTTAGAATTCTTCGTTGCACGCGATTATGCCAAGTTTAGTCATTAGTACTTATTTTTACTATTGTTGACGGTTTCAGCCATTTGTCTTTATTTGTTTGCTACTGTTGCATATTTCCCAAATGGCTTAATGGTTTCTCCTTCTTTCTCTTTTTCTTCTTCTATCATCGTTTTAATTTTTCTTCTTTTTCTTCTTCGTTTTCTTCTTAATTAGTATAAAAAAGATTACTCAACTGCTGCTCAATCGCAGTTAGAATAAATTAACATTCATTTAAATTTGCAGTAAAACGAAAAAGCGAACGGTTGGTTGTTGTTGTTGTTGTTGGTTCAAAGGTCATTTTGTTATGCAAATATTTTTTTCTTTATTATTTTATTATTTTTGTTTTCTTAGTCATTCATGAAATAAATGCTAATGAATGGCAACTTTTGAGCAGTTTGAAAAAAATTTGTCACAAAAAAAAACAACAAAACAAACACAAACAGTTTTTTTCCATTGACAAATAATTTTAAGAATCTAAAAAAAAAAAAACAAAATTATATTTTAAAATTAAAAAAAAAAACTGAAAATAAGTAAATAAAGAAGTCGTTGATTGTCGTACGATTGGATTCGAGACGAGTGGAAAATTTCGAAATAATCTTAATACTCGTAAAATTTTAAGCCTTCAATTTTTCTGTAAACAACATTTGTATTTACTTTGACTTTTTGTTTTTGTGCTGTTTTTCAATTTCTGTTCAGCTGAGTGCAGTTTTTCAACCACTGTAAACATCGGCAGCGGCATCTGGTTTTCGTACGATTTGTCGTACGACTCGAACGAACTTCAAAGACGTGGACTTTGGGGCCCATCGAAACATTCCACACGTGTGCAGTGGAAATTTTGTGTTCACCTGCGAAGAAGAAGCAGTTGCAGCAGCAGCAGTGCGAGAGCACGATGATGTTCGTGTTGATGAGCACGAGCGTTTGTCACAGACGTCTGCCTCCTCAAAAGACGCCCAGCAAAAAAAAAAAAAAAAAACAGGAAAAAAACCGCAACAACTCAGCAAAACTACAACTAGAGAAAATGTAGTTGTCACCGAACTAGTGCAAAATTAATAAAGGAATCTGTCCAGTCACGTAAAAGAGATTGTATTTTTGTATTGTATTTTTACGTACAAGAATATTTTTTTTATATTGCTTTTAATAGTCCGAGATATACATATTTATTCAAAAAAATTCTTAAGAGCTTGGGAAAATTTTTTAATAAATTTTTTTTTTTAAATTTTAAATATTTGACCGAGAACTTCCAGTGGTCTTGTAGAGCTGGTGAAATCGCTAGTTCCGAACTAGTGCCTTTCTTCGTCGGGTTATCCCACAATAATTATTATTTATATATATTTTATCTTAAAGATTGCTATGATAATTAACTGCAAGTGTGTTCTACTATGTGAAGATGATTCTGAGCGATTAGTTTTAAAACAAACAAACCAACTGCTTCCTTAATAAGTCTGTGCTGAGAAATGAGCAAATATTGTAAATTTATCATGATTTGCATATTATGGATCTCAGGAATTTAATAAATTGTTTGTAAAAAGCCCTTTACTTAAGAATCAACTTTTTAAAATAATTACAAACAAATTAAATTTCATTCCATCATTAGAGTACGTACCTAATACTATTCTTTTTGCTATTTTTATGGCAAAATATTGCATTGGTTTTAATTAAACATTTTAGAGTGGTTGATGATGATGATGACGATGATGATGAGAATTCACTTGAAACGTTGAAACACTGAACAATTTAACTGAATTAGAAAAACTGAAGCGTTTTCATCGACCTTAACCCTTAAAAAAGTCGAGTAAATTACATCATTTTAACACTTTATTTTGATAAAAAAGAGTGAAGGAAGGACTGCATGTAATTACATTTATTAACTGAAAAGTGTTAATTTCTTAGTAATGAAAACATTTTCCATTAATTGAAAAGAGAGAGTAAATTTTCAACCTTAAATACTTGTAGTAAAATAAATAAATAAAACTCTTGAAAACACTCTCATTTTCGGTTGCAAATATTATAGCTCTCAAATAAATTTTATGACTCTTTAAAGGATTTCCGTTGAATTAACCAAAAAAGTGCAACAACAAAAAAGACACGAGTCTTCTGCATTTTCTGCGGTTCCGGGAAAAATGTTTCTGCTGCAGTGAGCAAAAAATGCATTGAAAGTATAAAATTGAGAGTTAAACAACAGCCTCCTCCTCCTCCTCCTCTTCCTCTTCTCACGCTGCTCCACTCGCAACAATTTCATTTGAACTAGGTTAATGACAGACAGACAGACAGACAGACAGACAGACAGACAGAGACGGACAGAGACGAATTGACAGAGAATGTTGAGTAATGCCGGATAAAAAACCATTAATTTATCTCTCGACAAGCCGTGACGTTTTTGAAGCAGATTGGATTTATTTCGGAATGTTTGAGTGAATTGTGTTCATTTTTTGTTCATCTCAATTTATTACTATTCGTACAACCATTCGTTTTAACCATATAATCAAAAAAATTAATAGACAATTCATTAAAGCTGTTTAAAGACAGTCGGAGAGATTAAAGAGATTTTCAAAACATTGAATGTTTTTGAACAAAACCGGTTCTGGCGGTGTTTTTTTTTTGTGTTCATTGAAACGAAAAAGAACGAAACGATCGTTTGTCTGTTGACGATGGCTGTCAAAATGTTTCATTTCCAAAATATCATTCTCATCTAAAACTCACGAAAACTCCAAACTCTTAATCACGCAACGAAAAGAGAGAGAGAGAGAGGAGATAGTATTCATTAATGAAGAGTTTGTAAAACGATATTGCAATCAAGCATCGGTTGAAATTTTGATAATAGATCAATATACTATCTCTTTTTACAAAAAGTATTGTATAATTATTTTTTTCTAATAATTTAAAATGTCAATCAATTAAAAATTTCTAACGGAATAATGAATGGCATTTGATTAATCATAATTGGCGCGAAGCGCATTTATGAAGAGTCATCATATCGGTCAACGATTACAAAAACAACAACAACAACAACAACAACAACAATAATAAAGAAAGAACATCAAACATTGACTGTTCGTTACAACTGTTGCACTGTACTCGTTAGTTACAACTGTCACAACAGCAACAACAACAACCCCATTGCGTGATTAAGGTTCAATTAACTACAATACGAATGCAATTTAAAAAATGCAATTTGCGTGAGTGGAAAATGTGGCAAAAAAAAAAACAAAATATTCTGTAGGAAAGAGACAAAAATCAGGAAATAATTTTCGAATAATTTTGATAGTACGAGTATTGAACGAGTTAAATTGACAAGATTAGACAAAAAAAAAGACATAAAATCGAAAGAGTCTAACACGCTAAGGATTAAGATAAAAAAAATATGATTAATAATAATATATTATTAATGTAATAATATGTATAAACAACAAAATATTTTTCAAAAAATATGTATACGAGTATAAATATTAATATATATTAATTACACTAATTACACTTAATTTTCTCATGAAGTTTTAACAGGAAAGCAATTAAATTTCTATTCAAATCACAAACAAATTATGCTGGATAAAGAGGAGGAATAATTTGGGGATTCCCTCGAGTGCTTTAAAATGACGTCGGTGTGATGAGAATTTTTAAAATCTATAGAATCCGGTTAATTGAGTAATCTGCTATTTATTTATTATTCTATTTGATGGAATTTGAAAATCGTTTGAGAATAAATTTGAGATAAATGAGAGGTAAATTAACATGTTTTACTAAACTTTTAGAGTGTTAACTTTTATTATTTGAATATCTTGAGTTAAATGGAAATAATATAGATAATATTCATTGATGCTCAATAAAAATTTAGGTACATTAATCCTATTATTCTCTATTTTAGACTACACGTTAACACTCTGAGACAAAGAAGATACTTAAACAAGAAGAAAGATAATAAACCAAGATTCAAAATGGATTATAATATGAAAGGATGGAAGTACGCAGGTACGCCATACTGAATTCTGTGCAAAAAGATAACCTCAAACATACCAAAAAACCATGTTTTTCTAACATTAAGAGCAGGATATCTCGAACACCTTACGCTGTAGATAAATTCTGAATGATTCGATTTCAATTCGACAAAAAACCGTTGGAAGAGTGTAGAATGTTTTTTTTGCTTCAGAAGATCTGTACAATTTTATCGGCTTGTGTGTGAGATCTGTGATCATGATTTATGAATATATTCTTGAAAAATAAGAAATTTGGTGATGAATGGATTTTCCGCAAACAAGTTAGGAAATTATTATTATTGTATGTATTTTCTTTAGTATGTATTAAATCACATAAATTAATAAAATTAACTAAATTAGGAAATTTTATTTGTTAAAATTAATAAAAATGCTGTTATTAGAGATGATCAATTGAATAAACCGGAACTTTTTCATTGATTGATTACATTACATCACTTCGTAAGCAATTCACAGAGAAGGTGTGGCGTATTGACATGTGAAAAAGTTGACATTACGATTTTATTTTACAGAAACAGTATTTGTTATGATAATTTTTTTGTTTTTTTTTTTTTTTGTTTTGAGGTCATCAAATTAATATTGTTTATTATACTCGTAGCTGTTATAAGGTTAATTAACTTTTCGTGACTTTTTGTCAGTATCATTTTTCAGCTTTTAATGAAGTCTTTAGAAATCTGACGAAATCTGTCGGAAACAAAATTATTTATTTTCAAAGTTACACAATTTTATACAATAGTAATTTATTGATTTTTAAAACGTCTTTTTTTAGAACGTTTTTTTTTTTTTTTGTTGAAAACCTAAGTTTTTTTTGCGACCTGAAAAGCGATTGAGACTGAGCAATTTTTCGTTTTTCGCTCAAGAAAAACTTGCACATAAAAAAATATGGTTACAACCGTAATTAACGAGTAACGAGAACAACAACAACAATGTATTTTATGAGGTGTTTATGAGAGGAGAAAAATTGGTGTTTAAAAACACATTCAAAGCCACGATTTTTTTTCAATAAAAAAAGTAAAGAACGTAAAAATAGTTATTGCGGAAAATTGGACAATATTTTTTGTGATCATTATTAAACTAGTTGCAGCTGCAGCTGCAGCAGCAGCAGTCACACACACAGCAGTCGACATATTTGGAAAAAAGGTATACATATTGTTTATACACAGAGCCAAAATACCACGTAAAATAGAAGAAAAACAATCAGATTTCTATTAGAATAAGGTTTTCATTCAAGAAGAAAGCCTTATTAAAACCATAGAGAAAATCTGATTAACTTTTAAAAAGACAGTCAGCTTGAAATACAACTTCAATAAGAAAATCCTAATGTTTTCTATAGTCTTATAAAAATAATTATTCATGTTTTTTATTTCATTTTACTCAGCCAAGATTTGAAGAAGAATTAATCATAATACTCACAAAATTTCATGGTTCCAATGGTGTCAATGTAAAAAAAAATTAATCTGAATTATAGATCTGACGTAAGACCTGAGAGCAAAAATATTACTGTCAAAGTTCCGGCCAGACCGACGATATAATATCGTATGTAAGAAGTTTTTATTAATCAAAGAAGTAAATAATAAGTATAATTCTTGATACTTTCATACAAAGACTTGTTGATTTCATGAGTTTCCGACGGAAAAATTTGAATTTTTTATGAAAATTACGAATTAATAAGCTTAACTTTTTGTTACATGACAATAAGATTTTCTTTATAAAATTAATAAGATTTCTCTATGAAAAAAGCATATTATTTGTATGTTTTAATAAGATTTCATAGTAAAATGCCTCAATTCGGAGATCTTATTATTTTTATGTGGTATTATTTTTCTCGGTGTACTTTGGCAAAATGAGTCCTACCGAAAACTAAGGGCAAATGATGACGTTTTAATATGAAGGTGGTTGGGTAATGGTTTGACCCGAGTTAATACCAGTAAGGCCCTCTCTTGTAAACTTTTAAACTTGGTTGTACCCTCGTAAAAACATCCTCACTAAGGCAAGGATTTGTAAAAGAGAAGCGCTAATTAAAAGGTAACTAACTCTTTTCGTAAATATTACTTTGGTTTGTAATTTGTGAAAAACTCTAAATTTACTTACCTTAAACGTTTAATATTAAAAAGATAAACTCCAGAATTTTAGAACTTCAAGGCTTTATACGGCGGTATATTTCTTCTTCGAGATTCGAGATATTACGCATATTACGTATTGAGTATTACTGTATTATGTATTAACCATCTACGAGTGTGTTGATCACAATTATCGTAATTTCGTTTCGTAATCTCGTCGAGACAAGATCCAAGAATGAAATCGTTGAAAACTCCGTAAAATCTAATCTCTACAAGAAATCTTCCTTTATACACTTTCCACACTATCGTTATTATGCTTTCTCAATTTACGGTATGGAGAATTGAGAATCTTTCTGAATTTCTAATTCGTTTCGTTTTCGTTTTCTGTATGGCCGACCGCGACTATGATTTTAATTGTTTATTGATTTGAAAGCTTTTATAATTATTTTTTTTGTTATCTGCTGCGGCTGCTGCTTCTTGCTGCTCTTATGTAATTCCGACTGCGGGGGGCAGAATCCAATAATAAATTCTGAAAATAAAAAATTTCAATGCATTATTTTTTTTAATTACAAAAACAAATAATAATATATTTAAATTATGTGTTTTTTTCTATAAGAAAAACAAAAGACTTTGATCGTCTTGAGTACAATAAAACCAATTAACAACAACAACAACAATGCCAATAAAACCTATTTAAAAATTCAAATTGTAGAAGTATCTTGGTTTTTATTTAAATAAAAACTTTTTTGCTTTAGTAAAGCGCATTTTACTAATAAAAAGTTTTAAATGCTTTAATGGACAATTGCACAATTAATTATTTATTGTATTTAATTATTAAATTGCTGTATATGAAAGTATGTATATTTATTTAAAGCAAAAATAATGTTTGGACTTTACGTTTGAGTTGTATAGTTTTTATTTCAGCCTGAATTCAATTAAGAATGTATAATTTTTGCCCCTCTTTTTGTTTCAAAAAAAAAAAAAGAAATTGAATATAATAATTGAATCAAATCAGCATTTTCTGTCTACTAAATAATAAATATCTTGTGATTATATTCAGTTAATAAAATATGTATATTTTATATTGTTCTTAAACACTAAGAGCAGAAAAAGAGCAACAAATTTGCGTGCATATTTTGTCCCGATTTTAAAAAAAATTTTACTTTTCTCTCTCAATGAATTCTTATTCATTCCATCATGATTCCATGAGAGCTCGCTGCCAGCAGTCGTTCTTGATCGAAAATAGGAGAGAATGAATGAATGAATGAATGAATGAAATTAAGAAGGTCTTTCAGTGACCGAGAACACTTTGTTTTAATGACGTGTGAGGATTATTTAAAGAATAACAAAACATTCTTCATACGAAAATAACTCAAAACAAAAAAATTGTCTTCTATTTTTAGAGCAGGCTAAATGAATTTGCTATTAGACTTGGTCAAAAAACTGAAAAGTTGATGATGCATCAGCCTCATGAGCAAACATTATAATCATCGTTATCATCATCAGCAGAGAAAATCAACGAATTTGATTTTAGCAAATATTCGCAGAATCTGTCAACGCAGAAAATCTTTTTTTTAATATTGTATAACAAAAAAAAAAACAACATTAGGCCTCCAAAAAATTGCGAAAAAAACAAAAAACAACAGCCACAATTTTATTATTTTAACGCTAATTCATTTATTTCAAAATATAAAATATTGCCTGAAAAAACTTAAGTGTTACTTAAGTTAAACACTGAAAGGAAGGCAAAAGAGATCTCTGGGTCTGGGTTAAAACCGAGAACTTATTCCTTTGCCAAACAAATTGTTAGCAATTGATACCTTGACCAACTAAACTAAAGTTAAACACAGTTGACCTTAACGATTCAATAGTGTGCTCTCTCTGGTCGAATTAAATAAAATGTTCTCTAAAGCAGAGCTCTGCAAGTGCTGTGTCGTGGCACAGTAGTGTGGCATGCTCAGCTCGCTCACTGCCATCCAACGCAACGTCATTCCGCGAACTTGAAAACGCTGCCTCGTTTCAACGCCAACACCACCGTAGTTGTAAATGTAACAACTACGAGTACTTCTCTTCATGTAAAAGAACCGAAATGAAACCAGTTTCTGCTCTCTTGTTTGTAAGTATGTATGTATGTAGTACGGCGTTTACATGGAACCTACTTTTAATAACTTGAGGGCAGATGCTTTCATCACTTTCTCCCGCTTTCGGAACCACTACAGCGAACCTCTTGTAGTGCATCTTCATGCTTCAAATTTTAATAAATAACAAAAAAAAATCTTTATATTTCTGGTCAAACGAGTCAAACCAGCTCTAGTGTTGCCACATAAATTGTATATAGAATAAAAATTTCAAAAGTTTAAATATAAATTTATAGAAAAATAGAAAAAATTTTCTGAAATATATAAAAACACTTTTTAGTTAGATACAAAAAATGTCCTCTTACTTATTTTCAATTTCATTGAGTTATTTTTGAGTTATTGAAAATGTACTAAATTTTATTTCATATTTTATTCTATTTTATTTAGTACTAATTTAGTTATATTTTTTACTTAAAAATTCGAAGACCTATTTTTATACTAAATTTATATATGTATATGGACCGTTTATTTTAGAAGTGTTTAAGTCAATTTCAAGGAAAAATCGGAGTAATAATGACAAACTTTTTATTATTATAAAATCTTTTTAATGTCGTACAATTTAGACATAAATCCGTTAGAAAGATTTCGTTTTTTTAAGAAACAATATTTTAAAAATTCAAAAAAAATAATATACAAAATAAATGGTCCATAGGTTCATGTATGGATACGAATGGTTTGCCAAATCAATTAACTTAATAAACATAAAGTTAAAAAAACAATAAAAGTTAAAATAATACTATAATATTATAAATAAATATAATAGATATCGTAGAATTATTTTGACAAGCAAAGACTAAATAAATATATTAAATAATAAATATATTTCGTAATATAAATATATACGAAAAGTAAAACCATGACAATTATTTTACTGAAAATTATAAACGAACAATAATTTTACAGTTAATTTAATTATTCCAGAACTAAATGAAATTGCTTTAAAAGCACGAAAATGCTCGAACCCATAACAAGTAATTAACTTGATATATCTTGACTTGTGATATTTTTTACTCACAGAGAAAAATTATTGCCGGTCACTAAGAATTCGTATCCTTAATAGGAGTAAAATATGTTAAATATTCTGATTATTTTTCTAAGTCGAATGATTTCGTCTCATGAATGAGATTTGTCTCTTTAAAATTTAAATATTAAATTTTTAAATATTTAAATATTTAAAATTTAAATTTAAATATTAAATATTATTTAAATATTAATATCAGCGTCAGGAAAATTTCAATTATTAAATTAATAAAAATAATATAAAGACATTCGTCTCATTCTAAGTCTTCTTACTCTTTTAATTATGAAAGCGTGGTAAGTCATTTGTAGCCTTAAACAAATTAGGTACCTTTCCTTAAAAGTTACACACAAAGTTTTATTACCACTAAAAAAAGCTAATATCTTATAAAATAAAAATCCTAAAAATCTCAAAAAGCAACAAGCCAATATCGCATAATAGATAGAAAATTGTTTTCTATAATTTGGTAAAAAACTGTGACTGTCATAATTATGAACCCATATAAATAAAGGTTCATTATTAATAGAGACATTTTTTAAAAATATAATCATTTAGTCGTTGAAAAGCTTTGACTGACTTTGATCTGTTTTCTTTGAAATTGGTATAAATCCTACTTATTTGGAAGATGGAGTTTATTAAAAGAACGCTCTTTTTTTGGTCTAATCTTCATACTTTTATTCAATTTAGCCGCAAATTTTATTCCAAATTTTTAATTTATATAAAACCTAATTTCCTTAAACGTAATAATTTAATTTTTTTCCAAAAGGCAAACCCTTAAATAACACGAAATAGAAAAAAGGCTCATTCATAATTCTTTGAAAAGTGGAGTTAATCGATTTTGGCAAACTGAGTCGTCCAATACAGTTATCAATATCATAAAAATTTATTTATGTAATTATGTGTTTTAATAAATATTACTTCTAAAAGCATATTCTTCGAAAACAGCGAACTTTTTCTCCAACAGAGAAACCCACCATTTCGTAAAACAGTGGCAACTCTGTACGATAAATGAGGGTTGTGTGTCAGTATGTAATTAAAATAGATAAAAAAAATTGTTTAACAACGATAAAAAAAAACTAGAAAAACTTTTAAACTTCGTGACAAACATTTCAAATAAAAACGTTAAACAAGAAACCAAATTATAATGAGAACAAAACTTAATGATTACCTTGAGTTGCGTTCTAAGAATTTTCCGTCGATTACAAAAACAATTTGGCCCAGCGACGGTGGGTCACGAAAGCACACAAACAGAAACCGAAACGGAAAAATCGTGTTACTAAATCACGTTAACGATGATAAACTGTATATTATTTTTTTTTTCAGAATTATGTTATGCATTCTCAAGAATTCGACGGTGGCGGTTTCAGCGGTTATTTTTTGCCGCTACTTTCAAACTGTTGATGTGTCGAGCTGCGCTTATACTGCTTTCGAAATGTTCGCGTCGAAGTTTTTTAAATCTCGGCGGGCTCGCTGTTGTTAACAAGATGTTGTGACAACAAGCGACGCGCGTAAGAGACACAAGATACGACGGAGACCAGATGCGGAGCAGCTTCAGTTGAGTTTAGTTTTTTACGTACAGCAAAAATCTGGAGTAAATAAATATTTTATAGTTATACGCTACTGGTATGTCCTTTTTTTTGCGGTGATATTGTTGTTCGGTTCTTGTTGTTATCTCATTTTAACTGAATTCTTGTAAACAATCACTGAATAAACGATTTTTCCACAACAACAAACAACGAAACAATGAGATAATTATTAAAACGAAACGACTGAATAGAAGATTCTGCTGCTTTTGTTCTTTTCTTCTCTTTTCTTTGGAACTGTTGGAACGCGATGTCATCTGTCAAGAGCCGTTCGGATGAATGAACTTCGGTGTGCACAACCTGAAGCGACAGAGTCAACAGAGTCGGCGTCTGTTGCTTTTCAAAAAAACAGTTGAAAGTGCTAGTCATAAAACCAACAATAACAACAGCAACAGCATCGACTACAATTAATAAATTGTTAACAGAAGCAAAAGCAGTAACAGCTATTGTAATAACTGTTGTTGAACATTTGCAAGAAAAATCGTAGCAGCAACAATAATTTCAGTAACAGCGAGAGTAACGGACAGCGAGAAGAACATGCATATTAATAAGTTAATAACAGTACAGAAATGTATGGCAGAAACAGAATGAGCACAACAATGTAAATAACATTAAAAGCTTTTAAACAAATTGTGATGTTGTTACCTCTAATTCTGTAAAGAGCTTTTACATAGCTATTTCTTTTTTTTACACTTTTCTTTACTTTTGAGCACAAGAAAGAGAGAGCTTCTTGCTGTATGTATAGTTATTCTCTTTATATAGAGTTGCCAAGATGTTGAATTCTTAAATCAAAAAGTTTTTATAACTAAGAATTTAATTTGAGAAAATAAATTTAATCTGTTTCCGTACTTTTCAAGCTCAAGCTTTAAACTGGCAGAGTAGCTTGGACTTTATTGTTAAAATTGACTAAAAGAGAAAAATGTACAGAAACGCTATCTGGGCGTTGGTAATTTTTTTTTGGCTGTCAAAAGTTAGCTCAAAGAAAAAAGTTACAGCTGTTTTCTGACATTTTCTTTCTTTGAAAAGTTGTTTGCTTATTTTTAAGTAGCGGGAAGCCACTGGCAGCACTTCAATCTGCGTTAAGAAACAGACCTAATATTATTTCCTTTAAAAAATTAATTTTTATAACACTCATTTGAAAGGCGTTGACAACTCCAAAGTTCCAAAGGAAAAAAAAAAAACAAAAACACATTTAGCGTACACCTGATTTTTTCACTTTAGACGCAAAAAGTGTTTTCTGGGATCAAAGTATATTTCGTTAAATATTGTAAAGATCTACAAGACATAGATATATCCTTTCTGTTTAAAGCATTTTCCTTGTAATTTGTAAAAGAACTTTGGGATCAGAAAGCACGAAACGATGTTTTATATTGTATCTTATTTTAGTTTTATTGGAATAAAAGTCTTCAATTTTTCCTTAAATTAAATCCTTTTTATTGAATTTTTTGTACCAAAGTCTCGCCACAAAGAAAATTTTTTTCGACAAAATTAATTTAGATTAGGTTTGCACACTTTTTACAGTAGAAATGAGTATTGTTTTGTATAAAAAGAAATAACAGAAAAATAAAAAAAAAACACAAATATTAGTCAAAAATGTTATAAGTAATTTTTTGTTTATTGAAAGCTACATAAGTTAAATTTTTGCAGGATTTCTCGTTTTCGTAGAAACTTTATTAATGGTTACCACCACGTGACAACTCTATTGATGAGTTTATTTTTGTTGATTTTTTCGCTCTCCTATTTTTTACTCTCTATTTTCTCTGCATTTTCTTACTTGTTGCATGGAACAAGCTCTTTGACAAATTAATTTTTGTAATAATTTTTTTGCAGCCTGGATTCTGTTGACTTGACCGATTTTGCGTTTATTTGTGCGCTCCCTCTGCTCTCACTCTCTCTCTCTCTCTCTCTCACACACTTGTTAACATCTCTTGTTCCTCTGATTTGAACACCTGCATTGCACCCAAAAACAAATTATACTAAGCTCACTAAATTTTGGAGCTGTATTTATTTGAGAGAGCGCGAGAGAGAGAGAGAGTGGAAGACCACAAAACCTGGAGATTCGCTGCTGCCCCTGATAATGACAAACAGAAAATGTATGTAATGCGAGAACAAATGATTTGTATTGATGTTGCTCTTTGCTGTAGCTGTAGCTGTCGCTGCTACATAGACCGGATGCAGACCGGAAGTATTTCGCAAGCGGATCTGGTTTTTCTCTGTACCATGCACAGTCTCAGTGTGATGGAATGGTATCGTACCGCACGAGTGTCGCTCTGTCGAGGATGTTAAATGTTATCGATGACTGTTTTTTGTGATTTTTGTTATTATTGTTATTTTTGTTGTAGGTAATATCGCTGTTACTATTATTTTTGATAATTATTTATTCAACTGAATTTTTCAAACAATCTCTGTTAACTTCTTAACAGCTAAAAGTTAATACTAAAGTTAACTAACTTTAAAGTTCACTTCTAACAGTAAGATTTTCTGTGCATTCTGTTTGCTCTTCCTCTCTTTATAACACCACTTTTTTCCAAATGCTTTTGTGTGATAATTTTCTATATTACGTTATTTGTATGGAATGATGTCTACACACTTTTTAAAAAGAGACCAATTTTGTCACTATGAAATTTTTATAAATATTGTTTAAATAAATTATTAAAAATCATCAATTGATCATCAATTCGTGCAAGTTTCGTTTGCGCGGTTTTCTCAAGACTTCAAATTTGAAATTAAGTCTTACGATTACTTTTGAATTCACAGACTAAATCTTTATGACAAAAGAAAAAAATTGTAAATTACTTGAAAAACTGAAGATTTTCAGGGTGAATGCAATTTGAAGAAATTAATGTTCTGATAAATTGCGTTTGTTTTTTTTTAACAATTCTTTCTTGAATAGAATCTTTGCTATTTTTTTTGTCTCTTAGAAATAGAGTTTTTCTAACAAGATTTCAACAATCAATTAAAACGGATTAAATCTTAGAGGCAACAATTTTACAATAAACAATGGCATTTTTTCCTTTCTTTATTTTATTATGCTTTTAAAACCGGGCGAACATTTTTAATGATGCCGCCGCATACATTTTCGTCTTATTAGAATTGTTGATTGTGAGACTCGAAAACATTAAAAAAAAATGTGTAGTGTATTTAAATTTAATTATTGTTGGAGTTTCTGGTGTGGCATGCATGAAGGATTGATCTCAAAAACTCTAAAAAAACAACGCACAGTTAAAAATCTAGATTTTATGCAGGTATGAAAATGTATAAGGTAAAATTCATACAAGAGGCGAAATGTGACACGACATACATACATACATATGTACATATACATACATGCATATACATACATGCATATACATACATACATACTTAATTTTGTTTTTCACACAAAATTTGATACAGATTTTTGATAAATTTTTATGGAATAGGCAGAAATAGAAGACGAGCCAAGACATGTCCAAGCAAAATAGCTGGAACGTTCAGTTCAAAAATGAACTGAACGTTCAAAGTGGCCGAACTTGTCAGCTTAAGTGAGGGACATGAGTACCAACATAACGCCACAAAAAAATTGAAAATCGAATATACGTAACCCGCGGGAATTCAAAATACGCGATACGTTTTGAACAGACCTCGTACATACAAACATAACACGGCACTTAGATTCCTGTATGTGTGTGTGTGTGTGTGTGTGTGTGCGTGTGTGTGTGTGTGTGTGCGTGCGTGTGTGTTGCCGTTCGCTTCTCCCGAATTAGTTTACCGTGTAGGCAACAACAAAGAGAACAAAAGATAAGAGGCAAATAAAGCGGTTTTACAACAACAACAACCACCACCACCAGGCTCCATGTAAGACTCTATTGCCATCGTTGGAGCAAGCAACTGGTTTGTTTTACTCTTAACAGCCAAAGCACATTGCGGCAGCGGCAGCAACAGCAACAGCAAATTATATAGAGGCTTATGGGTGCTGCCGCTGCCCTGAAAAATAGATTCTATTACGGCAGCAAGCAAAACTCTCTTTTTTCCACTCTCTTTTTCACTCAGTGTTGCCAATTTTCACTGAAAATCCGACAAATTGTATTGAAAAATATACGGAGAGTAAGCTCTCTTTCAAGACGAGAGAATGGGATACAGAATACAAAAACAAATAGCCGACTTGCTGTCGCTGCTCTAATGTACTTTGCTGAGCAGCGAGAGAGAGTTGCTGCCGCTGTCGCTGCCGCAATGTGCTTTGGCTGTTACAGCCAAAGCACATTGCGGCAGCAGCAGCAACAGCAACAGCAAATTATATAGAGGCTTATGGGTGCTGCCGCTGCCCTGAAAAATAGATTCTATTACGGCAGCAAGCAAAACTCTCTTTTTTCCACTCTCTTTTTCATTCAGTGTTGCCAATTTTCACTGAAAATCCGACAAATTGTATTGAAAAATATACGGAGAGTAAGCTCTCTTTCAAGACGAGAGAATGGGATACAGAATACAAAAACAAATAGACGACTTGCTGTCGCTGCTCTAATGTACTTTGCTGAGCAGCGAGAGAGAGTTGCTGCCGCTGTCGCTGCCGCAATGTGCTTTGGCTGTTATTGTTTTGTTGCCGTTTTTTTTTGCTCTCTTTAGATGAAACTTATATGAAGTTTTATCCTTTTCAAAATGCAAAATCTCTTTTAAAAATTTGCAAAAAAGAAAGAGAAAATGTTAAGGTAAGTTTGTAAGTTTTTTCCAACAATTTTTTCAAGAAAGTTTTAGTTAAAAAAAAATTGCCTTTTTATGCTGTATCATACATCAATTCGATCATTAACATTAAACAAAATATTAAACCAAAATATTTTTTAAGGAAATTCTCTACTAAAAGAAGCCGGTGCCGTTCTCGGATCTTGTATCCGTCGATAAGGCCTGCTCCGTATCTTCGGAACTTATTCGAACAAGAATTTAACAAGAAGGAGAATTTCGATAACGTTGAAGAAACTAATTTTCAACGTAAGAAACGTAACGTTTAAGAAAGAATCCTGATGAATGATTCTGAAGAATGATTGCTGTAATGAATTTGGACCTCACGTTGTTCCGCCGCACTAACCCGGATGTAAAATGAGCTTCTTCCTCAAGCATTTTCTACTCTACTCATTTGATCACTTCATGTATTTTCAAGGTATAAGTTTCGAAAAAGTTCAATTTAATTAATTTCTCAACAATTGTTCATTTTCCCATTCGCATTTCCATTTATATTATCATCATTAACATCATCATGATCCGATTGTTTTTTCTTTTTTTTCTTTTTTGTCACTTCTTGTCACACTTCTCACTCTTTTTTGCGACACGTACCGGACCGGAAATGTCGCACTGGCAACAATGCAAACCAACTGTGGCTGTCATCCGCAAGTGTCATTCTGTCAAAAGGTTTTTGCTGCTCGTTTGATGAGTTTTTTTATTTGCAGCTACTTTCGCTTGCTCCTTTCTCCAGCTCCACCGTCGAGCTCTTCGCCACGTACCCAGAGTCCTTTTCACAGTGATCCGACTGCTGTCGGATGACAGTCGTCGAACCCACCCACCCACCAACAGACATCCACCGAACAAACGACCAACAACGGATGTTGTTTTATGCCATTTTGTTGGTTTCTGTTACCAGCATTTTTTTGCAATTTAAATTTCAATGGTTTGGTTAAATTGCCTTTAAGCGCGCACACACACACACACACACACACATAATGTACGTTGCTGGTTAACAACAAAAAGAAACCGTTAAAAA
Source organism: Conops quadrifasciatus (assembly GCA_949752815.1). Classification (NCBI taxonomy): domain Eukaryota; kingdom Metazoa; phylum Arthropoda; class Insecta; order Diptera; family Conopidae; genus Conops; species Conops quadrifasciatus. Next base: position 14,373,117 of record OX457077.1, on the reverse strand, counting down.
ACCCAGCAGCGAGTATTAAAAAATGTTCAAAAAAAGTGTAACATAAAACACTACGAAGTTGTCACCACGAAGCGACCGAGTATGCATAAAAAATTCACACACTTACGCATATTCACAGACGTTTAGACACACACACACACAGAGGCACATGCTGCAACTGAAAGTCCATATAAATATATATATACGCACGTAGTATATGTGCACGTTTTTGTATAAAAGAACTAAATATGAAAAGAATGCAAACAAATCGTTTAAAAAAAATGCACTTTTGTCGCATCGCAAGGACATTCCAGAGCGTGCGAACCGTTCCCTTCTGACGTCCGATTAACATAAAAAAACGTATAAAAACTGGCATCATAATCCTCAACAGTTCCGACAAATTCATTCACGACAAATCGTTCATGATAAAAATGCGTGACTGTAACTTTTGAAGTTCGACGATTTTATTCTCATTTCGTTGGTTCGGTGATTGTTTTGGTTGGTGATTGTTTGGTTGGTTCTAGTATGAAGCTTCATGTTCAAAGGAATTACGATAAAGCCACACAAAGAACGTGCCGCCGCTGAACATTTCCTTTATTCAAAATGATCAACCAGAGTCAATTTAATGCTCGACAATTTCTTTTTTCGAACTGTCTTTCTTTTACGAGTAATTGTTTTGTTACAATTCAACACGACAAGTTCTCTGTCAGTCTGTCTGTCATGTCGAATACTTTGTCGAGTTTTCGACATTTTCGACATGTCAAACACCTACGGTAGACTACCAAACCAAATTGAAGTAGATTACAAAAAATTGTCGAAAACTCTGAAAAATGTACCTTCATCAATTACAGTCATTCTTTAAGTCATAAGAGTCATTCTTAAAGTTTTTAAATGTTGAAGAGTTTTCGACCAGGTTGAGGTGTACGACATGTAGAAAAGTCCTCTACAGTTTTCGACGTAGACTACATAAAAGGTCCAAAAATTCTTATCGAATGCCAACCCTGCTGTCATCGCAGATAGTTTAGCCATTTTTATGAAATTTCCATCATAATTGTTTGGGCAATGCCAAATTCCGAATCGTGCACGAAATGTGACATGTCATGCGTGATTCGTTTATGCGTGCTTAAAGACGTCAGCTGCAGCGTAGGCTACACACTTTAAAATGCACACCGCCACTAACACAGACACACACACACACACAAAAGCATTTACTTTAAGCCTTTAGTACAGCCATGCAGTTCTTTTTGCTTTATTTTGCTTTGTTTTTTGTTAATTTATTTATTTTTAATTTTCTTTTTAACGTTGCTTTTTTAAGGTTGGCTCGGTTGGAGTTTAATTTTTTGTTTTGTTTTCTTCATGCAGCTTACTTCGACGTAGACAAAAAAACTAAAGGGAAAAAAAAAACAACAAAAAAAAAAAAATTTCGAAAGTGTGAAGAAATGTCAAAAAGGTTTTTGTGATTTTATTATTTATTTAAAACGTAACCTTAAAAAAAATGTCGCTTTTATTTTTTTAATAGAAATTATAAACACTTCTTATTAAAACCAAACTCAATTAAAAAGACATAAACAAATCACCTTTTGGCGGAAAAATTATTTTAATTAATAAAAACAAAAAAAAAAATTATTAAAATTGATTAACAATTATAAAATATTTTTTAAACATTTTATTTTTTTAAATTGCAAGAAACTGAAATTTTTGCTTCCAAAAGAAAATATAATATTTGAAAAATGTAAAAAATATTATTTTTTTAAATAATTTTGCTTTTATTTATTTATTATTTTATTTTTTTAGCTTTTCAAGTACGAGTATGTATAACAAAATGGCATACAAACATGGCGACAATCGAGACAATCATGTTTTAAATTATAAAATTTGTAAACCTTAAAAAAAACTGTCAGCAAAAGGACGCAACATAAGAATCAACAAAACACTAACAGCAGAAATAACACTGCCGACAGTATGGAAAATATATAACAACAACAACACAACAATAAGCAAGAGCAGCTGCAGCACAGCTACTTTGACTACGAAGTAAAAAAAAAAAACATTGACAAGCGCTGTCAAGCGCTGTCAAGCGCTGTTGCTGGTGAGGGAGTTCTATAACAGCTGCCGCCTGCCAGTCTCTCTGTTAACGCTACCATTAGAGAGAGAGAGTACTTCCTTCTGCCGCTGCTCTGGCTTTCTGGTGTTATAGTTAATAGTGTTAATCGTTACTACTCTCTCTCGCTCTGTAGAAAGGCTGTTACTCGTATGTAAATAATTGAGAAAGATGAAGAAGAGGCAACTGCTGACGCAGCCGCAATGTTAACAGAGAGAAGACAGCAAATGGTAGTTTTTGTTATTGCTGTATTGCTGTTATTGCTGTGTTAGACACTACAGCAATTGCTGTGTTGTTGTACAGCGCACCAGTACGCGCCACAAATTTCGTTCCACAGTGTTCGTTGCTTTCGGAGCGCAACGTGTCTCTGTACTGCGGTACACTGTGCCGAATCCAGTGTTAGACGAGTAATGGACGTGTTTGGTTGTTTCTGCTGGCAAACAGATACAGATACCGCGATACAGTGTATAATATATCTGTAGAGATGCACGTTTTTTTTTTTTTCTATATAGAAAGTGAGCAAAGTAAGAAAGTAAGAAATAAAAAAGTGAGCAGAAAAGAAGGAAAGAATATTTTATGATGAGCTGTCGTGAGAAGAGTAGAAAATAAATAAAACGGAAACAGACACGCCTACCGAAAAGTGGGAGGTCAACGTTAAACGTTGTTCGCATCGAAGATGGCGCAGCGAAACCTGAATTAGTCTCAAGAAGTGTGGAAAGTGTTAAGAGTGGAGTGGTGGAGAGAAAAAGGGTCATGAAGGCTCCTTTTGCTTGTTGCTATTTTTGTTTTTTTGGTATTTTTGAATATATTTTTCTGTTTCAACGTTTTCAATGAACTGCGAAATAATCCACAGAGGCTCATAAGCAGGACCCCTTTCAACCCCCTTTTCGCCCCAATTCCCTTTTCGCCCCAATCCCTTTTTCGTGTTGGAATTACTTCGGTGCTCACGAAGCGCGGCAGGTGCGTACTCGTGGCGTGCGTACGTTCGTCAGGTACTCGTTTATTAGTTTTCATCTGAAAATTTATACATTATATATATACACACATACACATACACCCACATACAACGCTTTCTTGTATTGACATGCAACAATTTGTTGAACTATATAGAATTTAAAGTTCAATTTTCATAGAAAACGAAAGCATTTCTACAAATTTGTAAGAAAATTTGCAAAAAAAACTTCACAGTCGCAAGTAAGAAGAGCAAGAGAGTGGCTAAAAATGTGAAAAGTAAAAAAATAAAGTCAATAAAAGAAAATAATTACAAATTTTCTCTCGTCTTAAATTAATATCGATAGAAATTCTATGATTTGAGAGTTCTAGTATTCGCTTCTGTATACGTATTCGTATCCGCATCCGGTCCGTATCGCAGATACGCACTTCCTTTTACCCTTCCCATCCCCTCCCTCTATTCGTCTTACCATTACCTTGCTCTACCTTTTGCTTTTCCTCTCATTACATTTTATGTATCTCGTAGCTCATCACGCTCTATCGGTTACCAACTAACTTCAACAATTCAGGCAATACCATGCGGCAGGCAGGTCCTTGTTCTCTTCTTTTTGTTAATGCTGCTACTGGGTATTGTTGTTGTTGTTGTTGTTGTTGCTTTCATTTTATTTTTGAGGGAAGAGCGCGTACATCAAATGCTGGCCTTTTATCTGGATTTCTTTTATACCTGTGCGTACATCTCAATAGGAATTATTTCCAAAAAAAAGAAGGAGAAGAAGAAGAAGAAGAAGAAGAAGAAGAGAATAAAGTAGACGGAAAAGCGTGGGTGTTAGAGGAAGCAGAACAAGGAGTGGAAGCAGAAGCTTAAAGCAGAAGCAGCAGCAGAAAACTAGAAAAATAGAATTCAAATGAGAAGTAAAGACAAAGAAGAAGAAGTAGAAAAATAAGGGACCGAAGGAGAGTGAAATGAAGTAAAAGTAGAGACGATGAAGAGCACCAAAAAACACCAACCAGTAGGTTTGGTCGTGGGTGGGCGGAGGTGGAGGTTGCAAAAAAGGGCAAGGAAAAAAAAAAATAAACGATAGAGAAGACAAAAAATTAGTTTAAATTTGAAGCGATTTAAAGGGATCAAAGGGATAAAAATTTAAAGAGATCATTTTGTCATTTCTAAATTAAATTAAATTAGAATAAAGGTTCATTATGAATTATCAAGAAAGTGGGTGTGGCTTATGAAAGATTTGATTAACATTAAGATAATCAACCTTAGCGCTTTTGGGTTGTTGAGTGTGTGTGTGTGGGTGTGTTCGTGGGAGTATGCATGAGGGCGTGTAACATTATTATGCTCTCAAAGGAACTGCACGAATATACTCTGAAATCGTTCAAAGGCAAAAACTGAAGTCACGCAAAAAAAAAAAACCCACAAAAACCTGATTAATATAAAAAAAATATATAGGAATAAGACAAAAACAACAACAACAACAACAACGATGAGAAAATAGTAACGAAATTAAAAGAACAAAATTATTAGAAGAAAAAAACAACAAAGAGTCCGCAGCAAACTGACTTCAATGACTTCAAAATATTAAAGTCGACAAAGTACCGTGTAAGAAAGAAACAGCACACAAGGTGACGTCTAATGTCTAACGTTTGACAACTCAATTGTTGCCCTCGCACACGAACGAGTAGGATGTATCGAGTGCGTCTACAAGGAACGAAAACGAACGAATCGCAGACAATACAGTTCACACTTCGCGCCGCGCCCACCAAGAAGACGAGCCGCTGCGTCTGGCGGTGTTTGTTTTTTTCATCGGTGTTTGTTAGTGTTTGTTATTCTCTTTTAATTCTTATTTCTTATTTTTATCTTAATTATTATCTTTATTATTGCCCTCATGAACATCACAATCGTCATGTTGTTGTTTTTCTTCACGAAATCAACTCAACTGAATTTCTAAATTTTTCAGTATTTTTTCACAGTGTACGTGGGCGGGTGGGTGTGATACTGATACTGTGAGCAAATAAATCTAGACCGAAATTTGACAAATCAAAATGTTAATATATTTCAAATATGTTAGTATATGCATATATAAAGACACACACACACACACACACACACACACACACACAGAACTCCACTCACGGAGGACATAGCCGTGATTGTTTGATACTTCGGTCGTGCTTAGATTCAGCTCCTGCTAGAAATTACTTTTATAAGTGTGTAATCGAATTACTCAGTCAGATAAGTGGATTAATATAAGTGCAAGAGTGTGGCGCTGTGTTTTGTCTTATTGTATTTGCCGTCTTGGACACATAAGCTTGTTATTAGCTTCTTTTTTAGTGCCAGACGGTCAGTTTCTTCGTTTCGGGCATTGAAAAAAAAATCCAACACCTACTCCGAAACTACGAAACCCGCGCAACATTCGTGTGATCGAAATAAAAAACCTTCTTTTCGTAAGTGAATAGTGCGGTCGCATTCAAATAACTCGTTGGCTGCATTCGTCAGTTATATAGTCTGTGTTATCGACAGTAATAAAGTAGTCTTTTAGCACAAGGTTCTTGTCCTTGCTGCAATACATGTCGAAAGTGAATGAGGCAGCAATAGGCACACCTGCTGTAGAAAAGGTTGTTGCTGTAGGTGAGAATCATAAAGCCAGAGAAGGTAAGGAACAATCGAAGACACCCGGGAGAGCAGGTATGTTGAAGCCTTACTCAAAAAGTAATTTCATTGGTGGGTCATTGGTAGAGAAAGATCTAGTGCCGAATCATAAGCGTTCTAGATCTTCCCCACCTAGCCTGGAGAGCTCAAACCAAAATGGCGGCGGTGCCTCGGTATCGGCACTTGTGAGAATGGGTAATAAGATAAATGAGCTTGTAGTTATGATTGGCGGCGGTCGTCGCACAATTCATCAAGCGATGAGGGATCTGATCGAATCGATTGCGGTACTTTACAACACTGTGGCGGAAGAGAGTAAAATTAATGGGCAACCTGCCATTCACAGTCTAGATACAAAAAAGTCTAAGATTACGCAAACTTATCCGTTCCTCAAGGTTAAAAAGAATGATAAACAAAAGCGACGCATAGATCAGGTTCCTATAGGTGATCCGATGGCCAAGAAAAACAAGCAACCCATACTAGCGAGCTTCGCCAATGTAGCGCGCGCTTCGGTGGAACAGGAAAAACCATCAGAGGCAAATAGCGATCTAGAGTGGGTCAAGGTAGCTAGAAAAGGAGCACGAAAGGCGGTGGCCGGTAACGGGAAGCCGGATGTCATCATTATAGCTTCGCGCGGAGAATCAAGTTACGCAGACATCCTTAGGAAAATCAGAAATGAGCCTAGTCTCCAGGGTATAGCTAAGGACGTAACACGTATTCGACGAACGCAGCGAGGGGAAATGTTGCTGCAGCTGCAAGGTAAACGAGCTAGCGATACCGCTGCGGTCAAGGAGGCGTTGAAAGCTTTCTTGGGAGACGAAGCGGAAATAAAAGCTCGGTCTCAGGAGGCGTTGATCGTATGCAAGGACTTGGACGAGATCACTACAAAAGAGGACATATTGGATGCCTTTGAGAAGGAATATGGCGACATCAGTGCCAACGCAGTCAAGTCGCTGCGTAATGCCTATCGAGGCACAAGAATCGCCACGATAAGTTTACCCATGGTAGTAGCCAATAAAGTCTTAAAGGAGGGTAAAATTAAAATCGGTTGGGTCGTCAGTCGGCTGCGAGAGGCAAATCAGCCGGTGAGGTGTTACCGTTGCTCGGAGTTTGGTCACATGGCTAGCGCGTGTAAAAATCCCGACAGGTCAAAGTTATGTCGCAATTGTGGTGAGGAAGGGCACTTTGCTAAGGACTGCAGCAGCAATGCAAGATGTGTTATATGCTTCCAGGCGGGTAATGCCCCTTTTGATCATGCCATGAGCAGCAGTCGATGCCATGCATTCAAGACGGCCATTAACAACCAACGCAAATGAAAATAGTCCAAATAAACTTAAATCATTGTGAAGCTGCTCAAGACTTACTAAAGCAAGTAATCTTCGAAGAGAGAGCGGAGGTTGCTCTAATCTCGGAGCCCTATAAAATTCCCCTGTGCGATAGTTCTTGGGCTTCTGATGACGGAAAAAAGGCTGCAATTTGGGCGTGTGGCAGGTACCCGATCCAAAGCGTGGCTAGTCGTCCTAGCAGTGGATATGCATACGCAGTTGTAGCTGGACTACATATTTATAGCTGTTACGCGGCACCATGCTTGACAGCTTACGAATTTGAGACCATGCTGACCAATGTAGTGTCGGATGCCCGCAATCGCCACCCTGTCATCATCGCCGGTGACTTCAATGCTTGGGCGATAGAGTGGGGGAGTAGATACACTAACGCCAGAGGGAGAACACTGCTAGAAGCATTCGCACCTCTAGACATTGCGTTAGCGAACACAGGCGTGGAAAGTACCTATCGGAGGGACGGAAGAGAGTCTGTCATTGACTTAACGTTCGTTAGCAGCGCACTGATGCCGTATGCCAATTGGTATGTAAGCGAAGAATACACTTTCAGTGATCACCAAGCGGTTATTACCACCATGCAGCGCACAGAGAGAGTGCGGGCGAATAGCCAATTAAAGATGGGATGGAGAGAGAGTGGGTTGGACAAAGATCTCTTAAAATTTGTGTTCAACGAAGTAGAGGACTGGTCGGTTATCGCTGAAGACCGAGCTATGCAGCTAACCAAGAAAATAGCGAAGGCTTGCGATGCTTCAATGCCGAGTCGTAAAATTTCGAACCGAAGGCCACCCGTCTACTGGTGGAACGAGGATATAAGAACGTTGAGAGTTCAATGCCTGTGTGCGAGGCGACGGTTACAGCGTTGTAGACGGCCGGAGATAAGAGATTTCAGGCACAGGGAGTTTGCCGAAGCACGAAAGAGTCTTCGCAACGCTATTCGGCAGGCGAAAAGAAGTTCCTTCCAATCTCTTTGCGACGCAGCAGACGAAAGCCCATGGGGCGGTGCCTATAGGATGGTAATGGGTAAAATAAAGCGGCGTGCACAAGAAAGCTGTCCTCGGCTTCTCACTGTGATAATTTCGCATCTTTTTCCGCAACATCCAGAGCGTAGGATTGATGTCATTTTACCTCAAGTCTTTGAGAACATTACTGTCGGTGAAGATGAGATCATCTCGGCTGCGAAGCTAATTAAGCTAAACAAGGCTCCAGGACCTGATTTAGTTCCTAATGGGGTTTTAAAAGATCTTATGTTGAGTCATCCGCAGTATTTCGCAGATGCAATGCAATCTTGCCTACAGCAGGGCGTATTCCCCAGAGTCTGGAAAATTCAGAAACTGGTCCTTTTGCCGAAACCAGGCAAACCGCCAGGAGAAGCTTCTTCTTATAGGCCGATATGTCTGCTAGACACGGTTGGCAAAGTATTAGAGCGTATTATCTATGAAAGATTGCTACCATTTGCTGAAGGCCCTCAAGGACTTAGTGTGAATCAATATGGATTCAGAAAGGGTCGTTCTACCATAGACGCCCTTAGCGCAGTTGCATCAATAGCCAAAGAGGCAATCCGGGGAAGCAGGTGGAAAGGCGGAGACAAGGAATATTGCGCGATGGTAACACTTGATGTCAAAAACGCTTTCAATTCGGTGTCCTGGATCCATATCTTGCAAGCTTTGCAGGAAAAAGGTGTCCCTGAATATCTGCTACAGATAATTAGCAGTTATCTTTCAGCACGAACGCTGCTTTATGACACTGATGAAGGCCGTAAGCAAGTCGCAATAACAGCCGGCGTTCCACAAGGCTCAGTGCTTGCTCCTCCCTTGTGGAACTTTATGTATGATAGAGCATTGAAACTGCCCGTTCCTGAAGGGGTACACATTATCGGCTTTGCGGACGACTTGTCAGTAGTGATTGTGGCCAAGCACATTCATCAAGTGCAGGAGAAAGCTAACAAAGCTATTGAAGACATCCGTCAATGGTTAGCTTCTGTTGGATTGGAACTCGCTGAGCACAAAACCGAGGCCGTACTAATCAGTAGCCGCAAAAAAGCTGAAGTGCTTAATCTGCAAGTCGGAGGTGCATCCATTCAGTCGAAACGCGCTGTAAAGTACCTGGGTGTAATGGTCGATGACCGTCTCAGTTTTAGGCAACACATAGGTTACGCTTGCAAGAAAGCTTCAGCTAGCTACGCCGCCCTGTCGAGAATGCTGCCAAACGTTGGTGGGCCTAAAAGCAGCAAGCGCCGGTTGCTGGCGAATGTAGTAACATCGGTCCTACTTTATGCGGCACCAGTCTGGGAGGAGTGCCTATGCATTAAAGCACGCAGAAAACATATGGAGGGAATTCACCGTCTGAGCGCATTGAGAGTCATCAGTGCCTGTCGAACGGTTTCCGATGAAGGGGCGCTTGTGTTGGCTGGAATGATACCAATCGACATTATGGCAAACGAAGCTCGTCGGCGCTTTTTAAGTAGGAGCTCTGATGTAGATCCTCAACGTGAAAGAGAAATGTCCCTCGAGATGTGGCAAAATCGATGGGATCAGTCAACCAAAGCAAGATGGACGTATACCCTAATACCAAACATTAAAAAATGGGTTGAACGAAGACACGGGGATATAACCTACCACCTATCGCAATTACTGACAGGTCACGGGGTTTTTCGCAGTAGCCTCCATCGTTTTGGAAATGATTCGTCTCCTGTGTGTCCTGTATGCCGGAACGAAGTTGAGGATGCTCGTCACGTGCTCTTCAAGTGCCCTCGTTTCGAAGGAGAAAGGAGTGTTCTAAATGCCGTGTGCGGATCAGAGCTGAGGGAGAGCAATCTGGTGGACGAAATGCTATCAAATAAAGCTATGTGGATAGCTGTATGCAACACTGCCGCACGCATCTACGAGAAGCTAAGGTCCGCCGAAAAAACTAGGAGACATCCAGCAGCCGATGTTGGGGAAAGAAGCTTTCGGACGTGAGGTTAAAATATACGCAGACTGACGTTTACTAAATGAATGATCGTGACAAACGCACGACGTGACAATTGAGCGTTAAGGCTCCTTCTGCCTCCTGACGCAATACTTATCGGTAGTTCCGGGAGGACGATCAGACTTGGGGGAGGGGTTTTAGCGGGTTAAAGTCCCGCACTCAGGCTTTCGATGCGTTCCCCTCATTTGAAAAAAAAAAAAAAAAAAAAAAACACACACACAGAAGGGTAAGCCTGAATAAATTTAAAATAATACAAATTTTTTTTTGCCTGCGAAGCAAAATCGCGTTTGTTAAACACGCACGGACGCGCGTACAACCACCCACACACACACACACACACACACACACACTTACAGACACACACACACACACACACACTTACAGACACACACACACACACACACACACACACACACCTCTTTACATCATACATTTCAATAAATTGTATGTACATACAGTCTTTTCAACAGATACAAGAGAAAAAAAATTTATTATTTTTATATAATTAAAAAATTTTTTCCAATTCTACGCTTACAGTATATCAATAATTTCCTAAAAGAAATACAAAAATAGTATAATTTTTTTAATTATTGAATTTCGTTTTTCAATAATCAGTGCGGTCGCTGTGATCTTGTTGCGGTAAAGGATAATAAATGATTGATTTTTATATCTTTTTCAAAAAGGGTTTTCAGCTAAAGCAGAGTATTAGTTACAAGCTAAAATATAACGTTCTTAAATATACATATTTATGCTATACCGAATAAATTTAAATTTATAAATTTTTAATCGCTCTTTTTTGTTTAAAGTTTAATTCAACGAGTTGAAAATAATAAAACGAAATATTTTAAATGCTAAAAACTTTAGCAATTTTTATGTCAGTGTCGTCTATAAAGAACAATTCCCAAAAATAAACGAAAAAGAATAAAACGTTTAAATAATAAAAAAGAAATTTAAAAAGTGGCGAAAAAAATTAGTGGCGTAAAAATTCTGTTTCAAAAATTAAAATTTATGGAATATTAAAAAACATAAAAGAGTCAAATGGAATCTTACGAATATTTATCTTATCTTATAAAGTTCAAATCTTATAAAGTTTGAAGTAAGAAAAAAATAATAATAAAAATAAAATAATAAGAATAATAAAAAAAAATTTAGCGGTGTGGAAAACGTTATTTAATAAACCAAAAGACGTCAATTTCATTTTTGTGAATAAAAAAGAAGAAATTTAAAGAAATTTAAAATAGAAAAGAAAGAAATTTAAAATAATAATTCTACACACAAGTAATTTATTTAAACAAAGAGATAAAAGCAGAGACCAAAAAAATTTAGCACAAAAATTGAGTCAATTTTGAAAATTTAAAAATTTGAGCCTTTGAAAGCTTACAAAAAGTATGAACAATTAAAGTGACAAATAGTCATTAAAAAAAATTACACTCCAATAAATTTAAAAAAAAAAAATTTCATAATGCCAAAGTTGTTGATGAAGTTAAAGTTGTTGGTGATACATTAAAAAAATTACTTACTTACATCGAATGTTCCTGCAGAAAGTGTTGACTTCAAAAGAAAAAATACTAACGAAATATTAATAACAGAAGCAACAACAACAACAACAACGTCACCATTAATGATACACAGCAATCAGCAACAATGAATTAATTCCGCTCTCAGTAAAACTAACATAGTTGCAAAAAAAATCAATGGAAATGTTCAGGAAAAAAGTTTGCAATAAAGCAGCGTCAACGTTGTCAGCGCTGTTAGCGTCATCGGCGGCATCGCGTGTTTGATACAATCTACCGCGACGTGGTCCCCCCTTTTTTTTTACTGCGAAAATCAAGAATGTACTCGATTGTATTTCGCATAACTCTTGAGCTCTTTGACAAAATGAGATTCTCATACTATTATTATGCATAGTTTTGGATTGTCATTAGTGTTGGTGGGTGTGTGGGTATGTGTGTGGTTGTAATTGTAAAAGTTTTTGCTAAAAATATAAGAAGAAGGAGATCACTTTTCATTTAAATAATACGCGAAAAATTGAAAAATAATACTTAACAGAAAATAATTAAAAAACAAACAACAAGAACAACAGCAGAACAAAACAGCGAAAAAGAGAGAGAGAGAGAGAGAGAGAAAAGGAAAATGCAACAACCAACAGAAGAGAAGACGAGAAGAGCGATTACAACATTCATTCATAATAAACTGAAATAAATTAGTAGGTACAACAACAATTAATGAATTCAACAAAGCAACAGCAGCAATAGTATAAGCAACATCAACAACAACAACAACACCAACAACAACTTTCACTCTACTTAATTGTTGTAATCCGCTGCAGTTTCATTTGCGCTAAGGATAAAAGTATTGTAGCAGAGGAAACGATCCAATCGTATGGACATCGCTAAAGGTGAGTAAGCTATTTCGAGATTTGGTGGCGATCCCATTCGCGTCTCCACTGAAAAAAAAAAAAAACTCGTCAACACGTCTCGGTATTATGTATATTTACAAACAAACTGACAGCGAACAACTTCAGAAAAAACAAAAAACAAAGGAAAATATCGATATTGACAGTAGATCTTTTTACTGCGTACTATATATCGTATCTCATTCTCGGTTCTGCTTTCGGAATACCTCTAACCTTGTTTTTACACGGTTCCTTTTTAACACGGTCTTTTTTTACACGGTCTTTTTTACACGGTATTTTTTAGACGGTCTTTTTTACACGGTCTTTTTTACACGGTCTTTTTTTACACGGTCTTTTTTTACACGGTCTTTTTTTACACGGTATTTTTTACACGGTCTTTTTTTAGACAGTATTTTTTTATACGAAATAATACGGTCGTCAAAAAGCAACTTAGCCTGTTTTTACACGTTTTTTATTTTTTTTACGGATAAAAAAAAATTTCAATTTGAATTATTTTGAATTTAGCTGTTTACTTGTTTTTTTTTTTTTTCTTTGATATGAACCGTTTATATTTAAAGTGACCTAAGTCCGTTGATATTAAAATCAAGAAATTTTTTTACACGATTTTTTTTTGGTACATGACATTCTCTGGAACGTACGAGAATGTACCGTGTAAAAACAGGTTAAGCCATTATGTTAAATTATAGCATAATTAAACGGAAAATATAGAGAAGCAGACCTTTTGCAATTTTTTTTGTGTGAGTGAAAATTTGCTAACGTTTTTTTGATTAATCAGAATCATAGTCATAAAATTTCCCTGGTTTTCGTATCATTTAGTATCATTAGCGGTGTACCGACCGCTATTTGTCAGCAATTTTGTAATTCAGGTCAAGATAATTTGGCTCGTTTGAATAAAATTGCAAAATTGCAAATTGCAAAATTGCAAACTTATATTATTAAAAAGCATTGAAAATTTCGAAATCAAACAGCTGTCATCGTTCGTTTGTCCGTAACACGAGGTACGACGAGTGCGAGGCAACCCCGTCTTACCCCGTTAACCCCCCTTCTCCCGCCCAACAAAATTTTTTATACCTACATTCCTTCATTTACAATTTTTCGTGCAATCTAATATAGTTTCGTTCGTTCGACAGCGAAAGGTTTGCCCTTCATCCGTTCGTTAATTCGTCTGTTCGTCCGTTCCGTCCGTTTATCCTTTGAAGGCCGTCACAACATCAGGCCGTCGTGACTATAATAGCTATAGCCAGTTTTATAACAGTAATAAAAAAAATATTGTATTCAAAGTGAAGGCATAAAATAAAAAATTTTCATTGTCGTGCAAAAAGGATTTTCTCTTTGCCGACCAACAACGACGCGGTGGCAACGACCACCAGGCGGACGGAAGCATGGCGGCAGACACGCACATACAAGCGTACACACAATACCACACACATACCTGCACACACACACATACACACATACACTCCTGCGTAATGATGATTGCTGTGATGAAAATAGGAAAATGCATACTTGCGCGTACACGTCAGCGCTTTCAGTCATAACATTGCGCCACTACTTTAGTTTCCTCTTCTTCTTCCACTTCTTCTTCTTCTTCATCTTCTGCTTTTTACTCTTCAAAAATTGCACCTGACAACGGAGAGCTGGTGTGACGGCGGTGAGGGACAGCTGAGACAGGCGGTATTGTATGTCGTCACCTCATTCCGGAAGGAATGCATAATGTTGGCATAGCCATGTCGTCAGTGTGTGTTTCTGGGTGTGTTTGTGTGTGTGTGTGTGTGTGTGTGTGTGTGTGTGTGTGTTTGGATGTGCGTGTGTGTGTGTAACGGACATGCTGCGGAATAAAATACTTGCAGGTATTTAATATTAGCGACAGGACAAAGAGACAATATGCTCTTTTTTTTACCTTAAATTTTTTTATTTGCATAAAAGAAAAGAAGATTATGAAAAAACAAAAAGAGCACAAATATAAAATAATTTGTAATCAAAGTTTGACTAAAATTATTGCTTTAAAACAGACTTTCATTCCAATTTTTGGAACGTCTCCAATCCTTTGTTGGCATTTATTCTTTGTTTGTTTATTTTTTATTTTTTGGCAACGTAATTATGGTGTTGATGAGTTCAAATTTGGAGTATTTTTCTGAAAATCTGGGTGATGTTATCGCTGAAGAGAACGGGTGAGAAATTTCATCAGGAAATCAAAGAAATGGAAGAAAACTTTGAAGAAAAAATGGACTACTGCGATGATGGAAGGAAACTTCGGCACAAAAAAAATAAAATTGTGTATTTTACGTACCTTGCGTTACTAAGCTAAAGTAAAAGCTTTAAAAACCTTAAAAAAACCGTAAAACTTCTAAAATTCGCGATACTTTTTGAACAGACCTCGTATGTACATACATATGTTTGCTTTGCAATTAAAACCAATTAACCATGAAATATAGGTAGGTACAGTCAATTTGGTTTTAAATTTTATTTAAATTTTGTAAAAATTTATTTTAAAATATTTAAAAACTTTTATATTTGTGAAATAAATTTAAAAAATTAGAATGAATTTATTTCTTGTGATTATTTGAATGAATTTGGTTTCGGTCCCTTTTGATATTATTCGATTATTATTCGATAAAAAGGCGGGCGTCGCAAGATTTGTAATTTATTAAAAGTTTGTATGAAATATATGTATGTCTGTTTGACTGTATGTGTGCTTATACTTATGTACGTAGTATACATGCGTAATATGTCCTGCGGCAGCAGAATGAGCGAACATTTTTATGAAAATATTTTTTAATTTAATATATGTACGTACTTAAAATTCTTGTTACATTATTTTATGACGGTGTCGCTTGGGTGTGCTTGTTATTGTTATTGTCGTGCGGGTGGTTGTTGTTGTTGTTGGTGGTGGATTTTATTATTAATTCTTGTGTAAATTAATTTGCCAACGTTTACACACGAAGATAAAAGTAATCATGTCCACAATTAAATAAAAATTACCTCAAGCAAAATTAAGTTCGTTGAAGAATGAAAAAAGGTAGAAAGGAAGAAAAGAAGGAAGAAAGGAAGAAAGGAAGGAAGGAAGGCAGACAGGAAGTAGAAGCAAGATAAAAATTATATAATATTTTACGGTAGTTGTGAATGCATTAAAATTTATTTATTTTTATTTATTTATTTAATTATAAATATTTATCAAAAGTATTTTTTGATTTTTTATATATATTTAAATTTATTTTTATTATATATTTTTAATATATTTTTCATAAATAGTTATTAATAATAATAATATGTATTTAGGAATTTTGAAAAATCTGTATGTTATAATTTTAAAGCTCTTAAAAAAAATTTTTTTAGTAAGAATAAATAAGAATAAATTTTAAAAATCACAAAAAAGTTAGAAAGGTCATAAAAATCAATAAAAAAAATTTGTTTAATTGAAGCAACGTTTGAAGGAAAATTGTCCAAACAATTTAAGTATTCAAAAAGGAGAAGAAATTTGTAGCTACTGCATACGCAGTTGGCCGTGGCAATAAATACTACAGCAGCCTGGGCAACAACAACAACAACTAGCAACAACAACAACAACAACAACAACAACTAGCAACAACAACAACAGCAACAATTGCAAAAGCGGCAATAAACAAAAAATTTTTAAAAAAAGGGTTAAGGAAAAACAACAAAATCGGATGGTGATGAAAGTTGAAAAGTTTGCGTGTCCTTCGAAATTTGTTGGCTGTTAGCTCATGATGATCAGAACGATGATGATGATGATGATGATGAGGATGATCATCAACGACAGTGAAGTTGTTGATACTATGATGTTGGCTGGCCATTAAAGTATCCAGCACTGAGAAGCTTCAGCGCCGCAGTCGTTACAGCATCGACATACAACTAGCAACAACAACAACAACAACAACAACAACAACAACAACAACAACATGCGGCAATAAAAGCCTGCTTATCCTTGAGCCACAAACGAGCCTGCGAGCTAACTTTTATGCATGAAAGAGCTCAGACGAATCAACAAACAAACGGACCGATTGACTTATGTATGTATGTACCATACACGTACATATGTGTCTATACACGCACATACACTCGTATAGAGATATACAAATACTTACGCATTCAGGCTCAAGCGGAATGATGGCGACTCCTCAAAATGTCTATTTCTTCTTGCAATGAATGTGATCCGTATGTTTGGTACATTTATTTACATATTGCTTAAGCCCACACACACACACACACACACACACACACACACACACACACACACACGCACACACACACGCACACACACATTATGAGTTGTGTGTTGAAATAACGCATTCAATCAAAACCTAAAAAGCCTTTAATAATTAACAACGAGCGTAGCCGTTTACGACGATGGCGACGACAACGCTGCCAACGACGTCGACGACGTCAACGACACCGACGGCAACGACGACGTCAACGACACCGACACCGACGGCAACGACGACGTCGACGTCGACGACGACGTTGACGACAACGAATGGCAGTGTAAGGCCAAAGTAACGTTCATTGCAGCGAACGGCCTTTGTAGATTTTGTAGAAAATTAACAAGAAATTACAAGGTAAAATGCAAAAATAAGAAAATTGAAAAAATTCCTAAAATCAAGAAAGACGTACGGACACAAAAAAATCAATTTTCATTTTATCTCTTTCTTCTCTTTTGCATTTTAAGATTTTTTTAAAAAACTAACAGAGTTTAAAATTAATCCTTAGGAGAAAATTTATGTGCAAAGGTCCTTTAAAAAGAATTACCCAACATTTTATCAAAAGTAAAAAATTTATTAGAATTCTGATCAAGAAATTCTAAAATGAAATGAAAATTTAAAAGTTGATGTAATCGTAAGAGAATAATATCCGATCTAGCCAAGAGTGAGTCCAAGGCAAGGTCAGTTGGTTCCCCAACTCAACGCACCTCGACATCAGCCCTTGGATCCACTTTCTAGTAAAAGCCGACTCAAACGATCGGTTCATTTTCAAAATTCCTTGGATTCCGAGCGTTCCGTAGAGTATAGAAAATCTCGTTTACATTTGTTTTATTCTCGTTTCCGCTTGATTTTTTCTTATTTATATTAAATCTTCTTTATTTGTAAGATTTATAAGAATCTTTTTTATTTACATTTAATAAAGAAGAAGAAGAAGAAGAAGAAGAAGAAAAAAAATAAGGAGAAGAAGAAGAAAAACAAGAAGAAGGAGAACAACAAGAATAAGAAAAAGAAAAGGGAGAAGAAAATAAAAATATGAAAAAGAAGAAAAAAAAAACAAGGAAAATAAAGAAGACGAAGATAAAGAAGAAAAACAAGAAAAAGAAGAAAAAGTAGAAGAAGAAGAAAAAGGAAAAGAAGAAGAAGAAGAAGAATGGAAAAGAAGAAGAAAAAAGGCGAAGAAGAAAAAGGAAAAGAAGAAGAAGACGAAGAAGAAAAAGAAGAAGAAGATGAAGAACGAGAAGAAGATGAAGAAGAAGAAAAAAAAGAAGAGGAAAATGAAGAAGAAGAAGAAGAAAAAGGAAAAGAAGAAGAAAAAGGAATAGAAAAAGAAGAAGGAATAGAAAAAGAATAAGAAGAAAAAGAAGAGGGAAAAAGAAGAAGAAGAAAAAGGAAAAAAGAAGGAGACGAAGAAAAAAAGGAAGATGAAGAACAAGAAGGAGATGAAGAAAAAGAAAAAAAGAAGAAGGAAAATAAGAGGAAGAAGAAGAGGGGAAAAGAAGAAGAAAAAGGAAAAGACGAAGAAAAAAAAGAAGAAAAAGGAAAAGAAGAAGAAAAAGAAAACGAAGATGATGATGAAGAAGAAGAAGAGTGGAAAGGAGGAAGAAGAAAAAGAAGAAGAAGATGAAGAACAAGAACAAGAAGAAGATGAAGAAAAAGAACAAAGAACAAAAAAGAAGAAAAATAAAGAGAAGAAGAAGAAAAAGAAAAAGAAGAAGAAAAAGGAAAAGAAGAAGAAAAAGAAAACGAAGATGATGAAGAAGAAGAAGAAGAGTGGAAAAGAGGAAGAAGAAAAAGAAAAAGAAGATGAAGAACAAGAGCAAGAAGAAGATGAAGGAAAAGAACAAAGAACAAAGAAGAAGAAAAATAAAGAGAAGAAGAAGAAAAAGAAGAGGGGAGAAGAAGGAGAAGAAGAAAAAGCAAAAAAAGGCGAAGGAGAAAAAGGAAAAGAAGAAGAAAAATATAAAGAAGAAAAAGTAAAAGATGATGAAAAAGAAAGAATAAGAAGAAGAAGAAGAAGAGGAACAATAAAACCAAAAAGAAAAAGCAAAATAAAAATAAAAATAAAAAGAAGAATAAATAACGTTTAGCAACTGCGACGCCAATAACAAAACGACTTTCCTTCTTCTTCATTCCTCTTCTTCTTCTTCTTCTTCTTCTCTTCTTCTCTGGCAATAACGGATACGGATGCGGAAACGGACATGGTAGCGCTTGAAATCGGTGTTGTTGCTGTTGTTGTTTTTTATGGATGTAATAAAAAAACGGATGCTCTTGTGACACACAAACCATCAAACAATCTTCAACAATTTTTACAAATTTCTACAAGAGAGCAAGAAGCAGCACTTGGTTGAAGAGCTCTCAAGAATGATAACAAGCATAATGTTCAAGGAATTTCAAGGATTGTGTCCTTCAGTGGTCGATAGAAAGAGACAGAGAGGGAGGGAGGGAGGTACGGGCCTACGCGCCTCAAAGATTTTAGCTTTTGCTCAAAAAACTTTTTCAACGGACGATAATATCGCGTGCGTTGTATGCACTAACAGTCCGCACTAACTAACCGGTCTTCCGGTCTTCCCGTCCTCACTTCCACCTGCTTCCTTCTTGCCACCTTCCTTCCTTCCTTCTTTCCCTCCCTCTTTCTTCCTCTTTTTATTGTGAACATGTCTTCTTACGGCTGTCCGTTAACGATTTAACGATTGGTTTTTTAGCTTTTAATATTTTCTGAAAATTGTCTAAAAACAATTTTTCCAGACTAGACCACACGAAGGAAGAAAGAGAAGCCCAAAAAAAATTGTTTCTCAAATATTCAACAAATATTCGGAAGTTTGCACTTGTTGGTGGCGTAGAAGAACAAGCAAGAAATTTTGAGTACTTTAAGAATTTCTCTCATTTGGCTTTTTTGGCTTTTCTTTGCTGTTTTTTTTTTTTTTTTGGTTTCTCAGTAAGAAGGGCCCTTGCCAGGCCCTCCTGGCGGGCCAACTTTGCCAAATTTGCCAACTTTTGAAGCCACCAACTTGCTGCCGGCCAATTGTTTGCCTATTGTTGCTTCAACTGCTGCCACCGACGCCAGCCTCTCTCTCTCTCTCTCGCTCTCGCTCTGCTTTGGCTGCTCGCCAGAAATGTGTTAAATTAAAAATCGGTTTTATGTGGCTGCGGCTTCAGCGGCCGCAGTAAAAGTGCCAAAGCGAAAGCTTATTTAATGCCGTTGCTGAGGCCGGCGCGCACTCAATGCTCCAGCCAGGATGGTCTTCAATTATTGAAGAAAGTTTACTTTTAAATAAAAACAATAACCACAAAAAATAAAAAAAAACAGCCGTAATTTTTTTCGAAATTAATCCGAATTGATCGTTTCGGTATTAGCGATTTCTTTCTGTGGTTGCTTTTCACTGCTCTTCTCTTCTTCTTCTTTCTAAAATGCGGTTAGTTTCAGTAAAACATTTGTGATAAATGCCGGTTGTAGGGCACCGTTTACAATTATATAGCATTCAATTAATACGATTGAATTTATGAGCAATAAAAAGTTGTAAAAGCGGTAGACTATACTGCTTCTTGTTCTTCTTTGGAGGAAGCAGGACCAGAAGCGGCAAGCAACAGCAACAACAACAACAACAACAACAACAACAGCAAAAAAATACTACAACAACTAGAGCAATTTGTTTACATGGCGAGTAATAAAAAGTAACATATTTATGAGATACATTCATTACTCTTTTAAATGCCATAAAGCTACAGATACAAACGCTTAATGAACGAATACGCATCTATCGGATAATGTGTACAGAGATACCGTTAAAGATATGTACCAAAAAAAAAAAAAAGAAAAGAAGATATCTGCCGATAATAGAGACTGAATAGATTTTATGTAAATATATAGATATTGCATTTATTACACAGAGAAAAATAGTACCACATAAAAATAATAGGATTAGTGCGAATTGAGCCATTTTACTATGAAGTCTTATTAAAACATACAAATAATATGCTTTTTTTAGAGAGAAATCTTATTAATTTCATAAAAAAAATTCGTATTGTGTTGAAACAAAAAGTAATCTTATTAATTTGTAATTTTAATGAGAAATTTATTTATGTTTTTCTCCAGTAATTCATGAAATCAATAAGTCGGTCTGGTCGGAACGTTTAATAGTAATATTTTTGCTGTCAAGCTTACTTCAGATCTATAATTCAGATTAATTTTTTTTACATTGCCATTTTTTATTATGGATGATCTCTGCTGCTCAGTTGTGAGTACTTTCCATCTACGTATGCATGCTTGGAGACGTGAATGCACTATAAATGCTTGCAATGATTTTCTAAAATTTATGAAGAAAACAAATCGAGAGCGGTTGAAAGATAAAAAGATAAAATATAGATAGATAGAAAGATAAAAAAAAAAAGATAGAAGACGAAGAAAAAGAGAACCGGAAACTGCAAATATTCATGTTAGCACCAAAGAAAAAAAAAAAACAACCACAATTGAACTAAACAAATTTTGTGCATTCTTTTTTTTTTTCAAACAAAAACAAAACAAGCTAAATTTTTCGAAGTTTTATTTTCTGGCATGCAAACATAAAAAAAACACCGAAAACAAAGTTCAATCAAATGAAAATTAATAGTATTAAAAAAAAATATAGAAAAAAAAATCAAAGAAATTCAAAAGAAAACCGAAAATACCGATTGTTTGTTTATTGGTCTGAAGAAATAGCAAATAATAAAAATACATAAAATCGAGGGAGGTTGTTTTGTTGTCGGTTGTTGTTGTTGTCATTGTTGTAGTTGTTGTCGCTATCGCACACACTCACACTTACTTGAATTAAATGAAAAATGAAGCACACAAAGTAACAATTTAATTTACAAGAACAGCGCCAAATTGTTGTTAACAAAGAACACAGTTATAGAATTTCTCTTTCCTTGAAATGAAGATTGGAAAGAGAAAAGAGTTTCTTCCTGTACTCAAGATACCGTGAGTGGCATGAATAACATCAAAGATGAAAGAATTTGCCTTCAGCGAATCAACACATTGTTACCTTTCTATTAAGCACCACTCTACCACAGTGCACCCACACCCGGTTCTCATTCGCCCCTCTTTCGCCCCTTTTTTATTTTGGTTTTTCGGTAACCTTTTTGTGTCGAAGCTTTTCTAAGACAGACAATCGTGAAGAAAAGTATTGGAAATAGTAAACTTATCTTTGGGAGTCAGTAAAAATCCCGAATTACAAAATCCTGAAATGAGAAAATCCCACAAAATTTTAAAATCCCAAAACGACAAAATCTCGATGCGACAAAATCCCGTAACGACAAAATCCTGACAAATTTTTAATCCCGAAATGAAAAATACCGAAAATTTTTTAATCACGAAATGAAATTTGAGTCTCAATTTTTTCCGAAACGAAGTACACGCCTACTTGCTTTTTTTACAATGACAGAAAAGCAAAGTTGTGTCATATAGAGAGAATTTTGTTGTCTGAGGATTATATTTCTGGCCGAGGTCCGCCACGCATCAAGACTTTTAATGCGAAAATACTTTGGATTATTGAGAGAATTTTGTTGTCTGAGAGTTATGATCCTGGCCTTCTGAGAGTGGCTAAATTGAACTTTGCTAATGGTTTTAATCTGTTCAAGAGGCTGGAGAATACCGAAAAACTATTTCTGTCACTTCGGGATTTTGTCATTTCGGGATTTTGTCGTTTCCGGATTTTGTCGTTTCGGGATTTTGTCATTTTGAGATTTTGTCGTTTCGGGATTCTATCATTTCCGGATTTTTTCTTTCAGGATTACTTTTGATTACTTTTTTATTATTACAGGAATACTTTTGACAATAAAACTAGAAGAGGACAGGTATAGGCAGAGAGAGACAAGGGGAGAGGCTATAAAGAGGCCACATTCTCTTTTCTGTGGATTTCAAAGATTTTTGTTGTTTTTCGTTTGATTTTGCCGCTTTTTTGTTGATGCATTTGCACAATTTTGTTGCCAGCAATTTCACGGTTTTGTGTCGCTTTCTACGATTTTTTATCATTTCATTATTTTATTACATTGTTGCTCAAATTAGTTGCTCCGTCTTCGGTGTCGGTGTTGTTTCCTTGTATTTAGTCTGCTTTGTTTGCTTTAATTTTTGTTTACTTTGTTATAAAATAAATAAATAATAATATTTGCCGTTTTCTAACTTCTTCCTTTTCCTTTTTCACGGTATTTTTTTGTTTGTTTGTTTGTTTGTTTTAAGCGTTGTTAATGCTATTGCATTTTTACGGTTGTTGTTGTTGTAGCTGCTAGTGTTGTGTTGTTGCCGTCATTATTTTAGCTGCTTTCAGTTCTCTCCGAAGGTCGGCTTAAACGGTTCAAAAGTTGTTATGGCTTGTGTGAGTGTATAGCAGCGACATTGCAACGACGTTACAACATCACAACAACAACAACAACAACACAGCTCAATGGGTAGCAGCAGTAACGGCAATATCATTACACAAAGTACAAATCGTACCGGAGGAATTTGTTGTTAGTGTAGTGGGGTTGTTGTTGTTGTTGTTTTTGTTGTTGCTGTTGTTGTTGTTGCTGTTGCTGTTGTTGTTGCTATTATTACTGCAACCAACTGACCGACTTTGCTGCGAGTCAAAATCTGGCGCGATGACGTCAAGAGAGCAGAGCGTCAAAACCTACACACTTACAGAGAGACTTATTTATTTACTTATTTGTGCATTTCTAATACACACACACACACACACACACACACACAGTTATGTCTGCTTTAGGCACTATTTTCAATGTAAGTTCGTTCGTTCCGCTACTACTGGCGTGTCAGTCCCGAATCGTAAGTCGTGCTCAGTAAAAGTGTTTACACTCTTTTATAAATGCTACTACTTGACCTCAAACAACAACAACAACAACAACAACAACAACAACAACACCAATCACGCTATTTTTCTGTTAGTTTATTAAATTTTTCCATTCATTGTACCTAAGTTCAAAATCGTATAGATTTAGAAAACAAAGACCGAACGAATAATATTCAGAATAGATTTAATATGCTCAACAATAGGTACATATTCAGACAAGAGGGGGAGGGGGAGGGGGGAACAGCTAACGTCCTTCCTTTATGTAGCTTATAAAAAAATATGTATTTATCAGCATGTTTTAGGAGTGGCCAGTCGTTCATTTCCTATGATTTTCTTTAAATTCTTTCATAATCAAAAGCAGCGGAACGGAGGCCTCTCCTTCCAAACAATTTTCTTCTGTTCCCAACTTCGGCAATATTAAAAATCTGTATATTTAGTGTCCTGCTTCCTGAAATGATGCTGACTGGAGGGCCCCGCCTCTACTTTTCTATGATGATAAGAAATCTATGATAACGAAATCCCGAAAGAAAAAATCACGAAATGACAAAATCCCGACGAAAAAAATCCCGTAACGACAAAATCCCGAAATGACAAAATCCCGAAACGACAAAATCCCGATGCGACAAAATCCCGAAATTACAGAAATAGTTTTTCCGTATTCTTTAACCGCTTTAACAGATTAAAACCATTAGCAAAGTTCAATTTAGCCACTCTCAGGAGGCCAGAATCATAAAATTGCGACTCCAATTTCAT
This sequence comes from Conops quadrifasciatus, assembly GCA_949752815.1. Lineage (NCBI taxonomy): Eukaryota > Metazoa > Arthropoda > Insecta > Diptera > Conopidae > Conops > Conops quadrifasciatus. Next base: position 14,348,925 of record OX457077.1, on the reverse strand, counting down.
TTCGTGATTAAGAAGTATTCGGCATTTTTTCATTTCGGGATTAAAAATTTGTCGGGATTCGGACGGTTCGGGATTTTGTTGCATCGAGATTTTGTCGTTTCGGAAACTTAATTTGTTGCTAATTTGTCGTTAATGCCTTCGGACGATTTTCTTTCTTAATCTGGATTTAATTAAAAATTTTTATTCACTTTTGCGTTAAATTTTAAAAATTGTCAAATTGTTCAGAAGTCATAAAATCATCACTAAACTAACAAAGTGTTTGTGGCAACAGCGTAAATCTTTGATGATTGTTAGAAACAAAAAGAAGAAGATGTAAGAATAAAAAACGTCAAAGAAGAAAATTATCTCTTCAAAAAGCTTACAGTTTATAATAATTTAAAAAATAACCGAAAAAGTAGAGAAAAAGCAAATAATTTCCGTATTTTTTTCGGCTTCTCTCTTTTCGTGCTCACTGAAGGCTTTTTTCTGCAGCTTTCGTGTCCGGAATGCAGTAAACCTTTGAAGGAGGAAGGGAAGGGGGATGGCGGGAGGGCGGTATGATACAATAGAAAAGAAGAAAATATCAGGAATTTTATTAAAAGAGAAGAGAAGAGAAGAGAGTGTGCAGGAATAAGCATAGAATGTAATGACAAAGACAAAATTCATAAATGCACCTGAGACACTTCGTGTGCTGTTGTTGTTGTTGTTTTAGGGGTGCTGGTGGTGGTGGTTATTGTTGTAGTTGTTGTTGTTAAATGCTTTGCCACTTTCTCTCTACCATGCATCCTTTGTCAACGCAGCAAATCCTTTCAATTTATCGCTTGATCTTTTCAACTTCGTCTTCGGTTTCGACAATGACGTTGTTGTTGCTGTTTTATACAATATAACAAAATTGTTGCTTTTCCTATTGTTCTTTGTAACGGCTGGTGCTGTAATGGTTCTTGTTGCTGTCTTCTGAACTTCAACCAGATTCAATTTGATACTTTCTGCTTCGTTAAAGAAATCAAAGCATACACTTTGAAGGCACAAAAATATCGTTAGAGCTAGTGTTGGTGTTGTTGTTGTTGTTGCTCTTGTTAAAAACTGCTGCACATTTTTGTTTTTATTATTGTTATTGTTTTTCCATGATGTCTTTGTTGATTGCGTTCATTGCGCTAAAAATGTCTATAGTTTTGAAATAACTGAAAAAGAGTTTTGGATTTCACAAAGAAATCTTAATTTCCTCCAGAAAGAGAGAAAAAACAATTATGACACACAATAATCTCGTCACCGAGTCATCAAAATTTATAACCTGTTCTATAACACGAGGATTTTACTCGTATCATAAAATTTATATTGCATAAAAATCTATAGCACACAACTCTATATAAAACTTATAGCAAACCACAGTATGTACAATTATGTTGCTTTTAGTATGATCGGTCACTTTAATAGCGATATTATGGCCGGAATTTTGCCACTTAAAATCATTGCAAACACTCAACCTTCCACAAATGAACTGTCGCCCATGAGAACTCATACAGCAACACCATTCGTATCATTTAAGCATTAAATTTTCCATGCATTCAGTCATTGCGCCAATCATCACTTAATCAGCCATCTGTGCATTGATCCAGCCCGCCAGCCAGCAATCAATCCTTTTATCGCAATCATTCAATCGTTTTAATACTTTGTTGCGGTTGTAAAGTTCGCGCGTGCTTCTCTTTAAAATAAATAGCACTCAAAATGTACACTCGTTTTAAAAAAGAAGACGCGTAAAAATGTTTACGATGTTGCTGACAAAATCAAACACCTACACAAAGACAGTCTCGTTAACGTCAACGCTCAAAGAGTAAACATACAGCAAAGGCATCAAAGGTTCTTTCTCGTTTCAATTTTGCTGGTAGCAGCTTGGTTTGTACTCACGGCATCATGGATGACACTTGGTAAATATGTATGTACATGGATTCAGTACAACTACAATAGTTTTTATGATGCTGTCGTAAATGCGCAAATGGTTGCCCCAGTGTGTGTGTGTGTGTGTAGGTGTGACCGTGTCATCTCAAAATCGACCTTAAAACAGAATTTTTTATTTTGTATGCAGTGCAAATTTTTCAAGCTTTTACTTTTTGTTACTATTTGTTGTACAAATACAATGACTTATTCAAATATTTGTGTTAACATGAATTGGAAGGTGATGTTAAATTGCACTCATCTCGTCTCATCTCATCTTATCTCATATCGAAAATTTCATACCGCATAGTTCATATCTTTAATCGCATACATCATATCTCCTATGTCATCTCAGCTCATCATCTCATTTAATTCATCTTAGCTCATCTCATTGCATCTCATCTCATCTCATATCTCAAATCTCACATCACACATCTTATATCTCATATGGTATATCTCATATTTTAAATCATATCTTATATCTCATATATCATATCTTATGTCTTATGTCTCATGTCTCATATCTGATGTCTGATATCTCATATCTTACATCTCACCTCATCTCATCTCATCTCATCTTATCTCATATCTCATAATCATTTCTCATATCTCATATCTCATATCTCACATCTCACATCTCACATCTCACATCTCACATCTCATATCTCATCTCAGCTCACCTCATTTCATTCATCTCATCTCATATCACATCTCACTTCTTATATATCATATCTCATATCTCATATGGCATATCTCATATTTTAAATCTCATATCTCATATCTCATATCTCAAATCTCACATCTTATATCTCATATCTCATATCCCACCTCATCTCATCTCATCTCATCTCATCTCATCTCATCTCATCTCATCTGATCTCATTTCATATCTCACAATCATTTCTCATATCTCATATCTCATATCTCATATCTCATATCTCATATCTCACATCTCATATCTTGTATCTCACATCTTATATCTCATATCTCATATCTCATATCTCATATCTCATATCTCATATCTCATATCTCATATCTCATATCTCATATCTCATATCTCATATCTCATATCTCATATCTCATATCTCACATCTCATATCTTGTATCTCACATCTTATATCTCATATCTCATATCTCATATCTCATATCTCATATCTCACATCTCATATCTTGTATCTCACATCTTATATCTCATATCTCATATCTCATATCTCATATCTCACATCTCATATCTTGTATCTCACATCTTATATCTCATATCTCATATCTCATATCTCATATCTCATATCTCATATCTCATATCTCATATCTCATATCTCATATCTCATATCTCATATCTCATATCTCATATCTCATATCTCATATCTCATATCTCATACCTCATATCTCATATCTCATATCTCATATCTCATATCTCATATCTCATATCTCATCTCATCTCATCTCATTTTATCTCTATCTATCTATCTCATTATCTATAAAAAAATGCGGGATACGCTCTAAAAGTTATGCGAATAATATAGAATTCGCAACTCTAGGCTTACAATCTTTTAACTAACATAATAATAAAATCTAAATAACCTTCTTCGCAACCGTCTTCGAATTTGAGACAGCAGACCCATGAGAAATGGTCCTGTGAATTGATGTTAACGACGACGATGACGATGATGGTGATATAGCAGATTATTTATGTTTCGCATACGTCAAAGAAAATAGTTATACAGTAGTTTTTGTTGGTGTTGTTGTTATTGTAGTTGTTGTTGTTTTATTTGCTTTCTATTTATTACAACATACTTCTTTTTTTTAATTAAGGCTAAAGCGTGTCGGGTTGAAGTGTGTCAAGGCCGTGTTTAATACCATCGAATACAATGAATTCATTCGTCTCTGATGTACGACTGAGTACCCGATAATGACGGTGGCAATGATGATACTCTTGATGCTGATGATGAGAATGATAGTGACGGCGATAATGATAACGATGATGGTTAAGATGGTGATAATGGTGATGGCAAAGGTGGTTGGTGGTAGAATAATTATGCATGAACTTAACGAAGGTGCAAATTGTGGATGCTGATAAAGAGATGTTTGCTATTGACAATAATGTTGTTTACGAAAATGATTATCATCATAATAATGATTTCAAGTCTCGCGACACTTGAATGCATTGATTTTGACATCGCTGTTGTCGTCATTATAGTCATCATAGTCATCATCATCATCGTACGAGAGAATTTCTTCTAACTCAATGCTTGCCATTAAAATTATTGAATTTTTTGCGCTTATTAAGCAAAAATAAGAGAAAGTAGAAAAGAAAAAGAAGAAGAAGAAGAAGAAGAAGAAGAGAGAAAAAGAAGAAGAAGAAGCAGTAGATGAGTACTGAAACAAAGAGAACGCATACGCTACCGGAAGTCTCTTTTCCTATGAAAGAAGACAGAGCAAATCTACACGTAACCGCTTCATCGACGACCCTGGTTGGCAGCCCTTCTCCAGTTACTCTCACCCCCCCCCCCTTTCCCCTTGCCCCCCTTCCCCCCTTCCCGACCGACATTTTAACATATGCTGCAATTACTATACTTTGTGAAATCCAGAGAATTCCATCCAATTAAGTTAACACTAAATATTATTTTATATGTAATTTTTCAATTAATTTTGTTTGTTATAACAAACTCTGAGAGAGTTTACAGCAGCCTCGAAGTATGTATGTCTGAATTTCTGTATGAAGTGAGATATGCTTTTGTGCGCATCTATTTCTACTTCACCGGAAAGTAGCGTAATACTATTTTTTCTGCAAGGACGAGTTCACATTTGCATCCAGGTATACTCGCAAGCAAAAAAATTTTTATATCTCATCCTTATAGGATGCAAGTATTTGATGATATGGATGATATCCTTCGTTTCCAAATGTCTCTAATGAAATTCGAAAATGCGTTTTTTGAACTTTCAATGAAATACACATTATTTTCCTTAAAGATTAAATAAATGAATAAGAAAAGGCAAATATGAAAAATTTTAGAAGGATAAATAATACTATAATATTTGTATAAAACACTAAAACCAAATAAGAGTAGCCGTCTGGCCTTTTTTATTAATTTTTCTTATTTTCTTTATAAATTATACTACTATAAATACGAGTATAATTTTTATTAGAATTGCTTAAACTATAAATTTTCTGGATTTAATAGAATTTTCTGGGCTTATCAATGTCTTTTTCTCAATTCAATTTTTTTTTGGGGTTTTTATTGCTTTATTTTGTTATTTTTCTAAATGCTTTTGTTTGCGATACGCAGTCGATATTTATGCTAATATAATTTTGCTGACCATATTCATTGTTTGTTTTCTTTTTCTCTATCGTTTTAGGTTTTTATTTTCATTTTTATATTTTAATATTTTTATTATCTTCCGACTTTCATTCTTATTCTATTTTTTCCTCTCTAATGACCGTATTTTATGGCCGTATCTATTTTCATTAGATACGATACAATACGATACACCCTTGGGCGACCGTCTGACGGTTTTGGCAAAATTAATATATTGAGGTGTTGAAGGGGCTTCAGCCGGCCCCACAAGCATTTGATTAGCATGAGTTCGGTGACCAAACACCAACCGTTTTGCACTTTGATCCCTCTAGTGGGTCATTTTAAGAGCTGTTGGCGCGTGTGTGTCATTACGTATGCCGTTTGACAGGATGAAAATAAACACATAGATTCATAAGGATCACAAGGACAGGGTTTTGTGTGTGTGCGTTGCCTTGCTCATCATATATCCATATATTCTTTCAATTTTTATTGCTATGCTTCCTTTTTGGGCACACACAAAGATAGTTGCATTAGTATTTGAAATGCATTTTTTCTCTTTTGCACTATTTTCTAATTGGTTTTCTTTTTAGACGACTACTGTGCATTTTTATTCTCAGATTCAGAGCAAAATCATTAAATATTTGTGAACTATTTCCATTCTTTTTCGTCTAAGAATTTTAAATTCCATGCCGCTTCTTCTTCTGCCATTTCTTTCTCTTCTCCTACTTCTTCTTCCTACTTCTTTTCAATATTGCCAGAAACTGAGAAGATTCTTTTATACTGTAAATATTTGCTGAATTGTAAAGAATCTTATTCTGAAAAATAATTAATTTTTTTAACTCTTTCTTAGACTGAGTTTTTCGCAGCGAGAGAAATTAGAATTATTTTTTAACTGAATTTAATTTCATGCTATACAATAAGTTTCGATATAACGGAAATTAGTTGACTAAACATAACAATAATTTCTGTAAATACACAAACTCAAACTCATACTCAATTGTTCTCAAAATAGCCCACAGGCCAACGGTGACATACAAAAACACACGACACACATACACACACACACAAAATCAAAGCCGAAATTTCGATATTACGAGCTCGTATAATATCAAAAGGTTAAGTATGAAATGCCTTAATTCATCTCTGTCTAATAGTTTATGCATCAACCGTTCACATACTCTCTCTATTCTCTATTCTCTCTCCCTCCCTCTCTCTCTCTCCATCGTATGCAATACTCTGCCAGAAATTGAACTGGTTCCTGGAGAACTGAACTACTCCGCACTACTTACAAAGGAAGTAGTCCATTTTGTCCGTACCGCCACTTTTGTATGAAATAAATTATTTTTATTAAAATATCGAGAATGAAAAATTATAATGTTTTAAAAATAATAATAATAAAATAAATTCTAATTAAAAATAAATAAATAAAATTGTATTTTCAATTAAATGAAAGGCTTTTCGGAATCGCTGACAATCTTCTATTTTACCTTCTTCTACTTATTTTTCTTTTTCTATTCTTTTTTCTCCTTTTTTTCCTCTTCTTCTTTCCTAAAATAAAACTAAGTAAATTTTATTTGGAGGAAGCTGCCCTTTAAGCATTGGTTCAAATATAATTTGTAACTATTTGCAAAATTTCTCGTAGAGTTGGTGTGTGTAATACGTTTTAGTGTGTGTGTGTGCTTTTGCAAGAATACTAAAGAATTGTAACTTTTATGATGATAAATTTACTTGAAAAATTTTAGTGTTATAACTAAGTTCTTCCTCTTCCGCTGCAGCTACAATAATACAATAAAAAAAAATCGTAAAAAATTTAATTTATGCATTTTCAACACTAAAGTTATTGCAGTAACTCTAATTACTTTCTCTACAGAAAATTAAAAAAAACCAAAAATATAAAAATATTCAAATTCAAATTGATAATTTTATAATTTATAATAGATAATTAATAATTATTGATTATTGATAATTGCTAATTTAATTCAAGCATTGAATAAAAATATTATGAAAGATATTATGAAAGAAAAGTTGAAATTTGAAATTACTAAAAAAAATATTGTATATTTAAAAGGAAAGTACAGCGTTATACATAGCATTAGTTACATATTTAATTTTGCATTAATTCCCAAACCTCACGAACTTAAAGAATTTTGTCCGTTTTACGATATCTTCACCATTTCTGATGTGAATGGCAATACCTTGAGACAAATCTTGTCTCGTCTGAAAAACCTAAAAGGCCAATTGTGTTGGCAAAAGTAAAAATTCCAAAAGTTAAGGTTCTAAATTTTCTGCAACTAATAGCGTAACATGTAATAAATTAATAGAAATTTCGAGAGGAATAATTTCCGGAAAAATACGGTGCACCGTAGCGTATGAGTAACCGCTAATTTCAATTAATATTCATCGAGAAGCCGAATTCATTCAAAGAAAAGGCAAAAAGCTAGTAAAAAAATTAGTAAAATTAGTGGAAACTCTAATACAAAAACTAAAAAAGTAGCATTAATTTATAAAATTTTAATTTTTTTTTAATCTTTAAAAAAATCCCTGAAAATTGCTTAAAAAAATTCTGCGAATAATAAAAATGCTCTGAGTTGGAGAAAGTTTGAAGAATTTGTAAATAACACTTTGTAATATTTTTATTAAATTAAGAAATATTTTTGTTGTTTGTCGAAAAAGTTTTTTTCAACTCTCTGTCTCTCTCTCTCTTATTTTCATGCTCGGCTTCATTGTTATTCTTTGCAGAACAAGCCGTTAGAATGTAATTTAATAATGGGTTAACTCTACATTGTCAAGGAGTTGTTGTTGTTGTTGTTGTTGTTGTTGTTGTGCATGTACCATATGTAGACAAGTGCAGATAGAATAATCTTTTGAGAATACTTATTTTTTTTATAAAGGAAGAAATAAACAAAGAAAGGAAGAAAGAGATAACGCTTAATACTTTAAAGTGAATTTTAAGGAAGTCACAAACGACTTCTCAGCAAAGAGCTTTCAATGTTCTTCGAAATAAGACAGTTTCAATTTACTTTAAAGCAAAAAGAAGAAGAAGAAGAAGAAGAACAAGTAAGAGTATATCTGAACAAGTATATATGAACAAGTAATCATTTTAAAGTTTAAAAAGCGCAACAGTATCGCAGATTTGATTGATCTTCTTTACGTTCTCGACAGGATTGATTGATGATGGGTTCTGGAATATCAAAAATCCATAGAAAACTGTTGGAAACAATTAGGCGCCCTTAAAATTAGGAAACAAAATCCGCTTTAATGAAACTTGAATTTGATGCATTTTGGAACATTTTCTAGAGAAATTTTTTTTAAAGAACTCGTTTCAAATCATTTGCTGTCCGTCCGCTCTTTGGTCCTCTGCATTATCTGATAACCATCGGGCTTTTTTTTCTATTGGTTACGACAAACTTTACCGCATCAACGGAAATATAGTCGTTAGTCTTGCGGTCGTTGATGGGCCAGGCCGAAGCGAATGGAATAGATTTCAGTGGATTTAATTTCAACCACAAGGAGCAATAAATTTACAACAACAACAACAACAACAACAACAACAACAACAACAATAACAATAACGGAGTGAAAACCTTCATAGCAAAATTTACTGCACTTGATTTAGTCTTTTTTTGTTGTTGTCGTTCGGTTGAAGCTGTCGCGAATGTTAGCAAACACATTCAACTCAGTTGACAACAACAATAAAACCAACAACAACAACAACAACAACAACAACAACAACAACAACAGCAATGAAATATTGCACCATGCTGGATATTGGTTGTGATCGAATCGCTTTATATCAAGCGGAAGATTGCTAGAAGTTGCTTCCGGTTTCATTTCCGTCGTTGTTACCGTTACCGTTTCCGGCTCCATTTCCGTTTCCTGTTCTTGCGCTCCGCCGTCTGTTTTGTTTGTCGTAAGCGTTATTAATTTCATGTTTCGTTGAAACGGTTTCGCTGCCCAATCGGTCACTGCAAACGGTACGATACGTTAGTGTTATTCTTAGTTTGATCCTGTTAATGTTGTTGTTGTTGTTGGTGTTGTTGTTGTTTTGACGAGCATATATTTTGTGGCATATCTTTTATCCAAACTGACTTTCTTATTTGTTTAATTTATGAGAATTTAATGAAAATTTGTTAATTTTTATTGACTCCATTGATTTTTTCAAACTTTTATTTCTTACAGAGATCATTTTACGCCAGAGACCAATCTTTGCAACGGCAAGAAAAATTGCTGCAGTGTCATTCATTGAGGCCCACACGGTCTGTCGTTTGAGTATTGCCCAGTCCACCTAGACGGATACAAGCTACAAGCTACAAGCTACTTGGCGATGAGTACTCGACTGCCGTCAAGTGCTGCTGCGTCCTTCTAGAGCTCTACGATTGTTAAATTGAATGGCAAAAGCATTGAGCATGAACCATTGAGTATGAAGAAACGAAAAAAATCCTGGAAAATCCCTCAGCAGCAGCAGCAGCAGCAGCAACAAGCAGTACAACAACAACAACAACAACAACAACAGCAGTATCGTTCAGACATCAATGGCGAAATAATGCAAATTTTATAGTATCCAGTACAGAAAAAATGGCCGATAACGCGAAAAAGGAAGCCCTGACGGAATATGAGGAAGTGGTGGAGGTGGAGGAGAAGGCGGAGGAGGTGGAGGTTGAGGTGGAGACACAAAAGAATCAGAAATCAACCGCTGCAGATGATGCCTCTAAGATTACGGAGTTGGTCGAAGATGATGAAGCGATAATGTTTGCAACGTTGGACAAGTCCGTTTGCATGCACGACACTCTGGAGGATCTGCAGAAAGCGTTGACCTACGAAGCTGTCTTCAGCTCGCTGATCGAGCAAAAGCTGTTGGCGATTAAGCGCGACTGTGACGAACGCAAACGTCTTAAACGCATGAAGCGAAAATCAATCGGCCGGATTCTCTTCAGCAAGAAACTTTTCGGCAGCGGCTCACGGAAAAGCAGCGCGCTAGATGCCGGCGACGAGAGAGAGGAGAGCGTCCAGCATTCTGAGACGCCGCAGTTGAGCGGCCATGCGACGACCCTGAGGAGTGATGCGATTGAAGCTGCCTCTCCGTCGCTTTCTCAAATTCAAAGAGCAAAATTAAAAACGCCTGCGGCTGCGTCTACGTCTGCCTGTGGACTAGAAACGCCGATGGCTGCCGACGACAGTCTGACGAGTACTTTCAGCAACGACAATCCCAGCTACTCTTCTGCCGATCGCAACAGCTCCGCCGCCGCCGCCGCTGCCGTCGCTGTTAAGCGCAGTCTGCTCGTCAAGGCGCAGACACATGCACCTTCCACTGAGGCTGTAGCTTCAAGCTCGTCCGGCGACTCTCGAGGCGACATCGCCACACCTCCTACGGCCTCCGAAGGTGTTGCACCACCACCGCCGCCGCCGCCACTAACGGCATCGCTTAACGATGTCAACTCATTTGCCAGCGCCGGCAATGGCGGCATCGGACATCTCCACACCTCGACCATGGCCGAAGGCAGTCTAACCTCGATGCGCGACGACAGCATCGAGAGCCTTTCATTCGCCAGCTCCCGCTGCACCGTCAGCTTCGGGGCCACCGAAATTATACCCGACGACACTGCCTCGCTGCTGACCGAACGCGCGCGTGTCGTTAAGCGTTTGCGCATCCTGGAAGCCAAGTCCATTAGCGCCCAGTGCAGTCCGATACTTCCGCGTCACGTGTTCAAAGCTGTGCCGACAAGGGCGCCGGCCATACCGACCACAACGCCGAATGCTGTACCTGCACCTACTTTGGGCGTGGTTGCAGCGACGGTATTCGACGACAGCACCCAACTGCAGCGACAGCAACGTTTCCTGCAAGGCCAAGCCTCGTATACGGACAGCGTGTACGCGCAGCGCATTCGAGCCGACTCCGAAGCGGCAACGTGTTTCTTCTCACGCCAGAACACCTCCGAGGATAGCGCCAATCTGACAGTGAGCACGCTGCTGAATGAGGGCGATTCGCTGTCACTGCATGTGCCGTTTGTGTGCTCGCCCATTTCATGCGCCGACGCTGATGCCGGCGTCACCGCCCAGACTATTTTGCTCAGTCCTGGCGAACGTTACAAATCCAAAAGCACCAGTTTGTTGGCGAGCAGACAGACCGCAAGTGGACCAACACCATCGACGCCACTCCTCAATGAGCTGGAGCAGCTGCACGTTTCCGGCCAAATAAGCAATAATGGACGCTTAGTAGTTAGTACCCGAAACCCTAAGAGTAATCTCGACTCTCTCGTAGCGCGTAAAGATGAGACGCTTAAAGTAAGCGAGCCAACCGAGCCAACGTATGGCATGCAATCGTCGCAGCCGCCATCGCATTACATTCCAGCGCTCGCATCGACGATGGTGGCGACCATTACCTCGACAACCACCAAGTATGCGGACGGTTTCGCGGCGGCTGTAACGGCGACAAATGGCACCGCTAACGGCACAATGGCCAATGGTGGGGCCAACGGAGTGGTTATTGTGCCTCACAGCAATCTGTCGGGCGATACAGCGAAGTTGCATCGCATGACTTCTACCTCGACCGGATCGAGTGTGGCGCCCACGGGTTGTTGTGCTACAAAGACGAAATCTTCTTCGCGAGACAAGGAGAAGCAACGTTTCCGACCGAGATGGCCGTCAGGTCAAACTGGCAGCGACGATGAGTATCGCAGACGAAAGCGAAAATATAGTAAGTTTTTATCGGGGACTGAAGGAACCCCGTTAAATCGTTTTGGTGGTCAGTAGCAGGGCAGGCATGAATGAAAGAGTGGTGCGCTCCAGACCTCTTCCATACAGCTCCAGACGTATAAAAGCTTTTGTCTCAATTGCAAGAGATTTGTAGTTGGGACGAAGTCCCAGGACGAGAAAGGCACCCGTAGAGACGAGACGGACGAAGTTTTTCCGTCGGGACGTGATTCGGAAACTAATTTCCGAGATGAGTCAGGTTTTTCCGCAGAAATGACAGCTTTAGACGTATAAAATCTTTTGTTCCGTCTGTAAAAGATTTGTAGTCGAGACAAATTCCCGAGACGAGACAGGCACCCTTTCTGTCGAGACGAGACTGATTTTTTTTGTCGGAACGACATTTTGAAGGGTTGTAGTCAAGACAAGATCCCGAGAGAAAAACAAAGTTTTTCCGTCGGAACGAGATTTTGAAACTAACTTCTGAGATGAGTCAGACGTATAAAAGCTTTTGTCCTGTCTATAAAAGGTTTGTAGTCGAGAAAAATTCCTGAGACAAGACACTTTCTGTCAAGACAAAATCCCGAGACGGGACAGGCACTCTTTCAGTCGAGACAAGACTAAGTTTTTCTGTCGGGACGACACTAATTTCCGAGATGGGTCAGGCTTTTTCCACAGGGATGACAGCTTTAGACGTATAAAATTTTTTGTTCCGTCTATAAAAGAATTGTAGTCGTGACAAATACCCGAGACAAGACAGGAACCTTTTTAGTCGAGACGAGACGAAGTTTTTCCGTCGGGACGAGATTCCGAAACTAATTTCCGAGATGAGTTTATTCCGTGTACTGAGTTTTTCCGTCGGAACGAGATTCCAAAACTAATTTCGGAGATGAGTCAGGTTTTTACGCAGATATGACAGATGCAGACGTATGTATAAAAGTTTTTGTTCCGTCTATAAAAGATTTGTAGTCGAGACAAATTCCCGAGACAAGACAGGCACCCTTTCAGTCGAGAGACGAGACTGAGCTTTTCCGTCGGAACGAGATTCCGAAACTTATTTCCGAGATGGGTCAGGTTTTTTTCCGCAGGGATGACCGCTTAAGACGGAGGCAGAGTTTTTCGGTCGAGACGGAACGGAGTTTTTCCATTGAGACGAGATTTCGGAACTATTCCCGAGAAGAGTTCGGTTTTTTAGCCGAGATGACAGCTGCATTTATACCTCTCCACTATTTGTCTCGACTATAAAAGGTATGTAGGGTCTTCTTGACCCTTTAAATCGAGTAGAGGCGGAGTTTTTCAATCGGGACAAGAGCCCAAGACGACCTTTTTAGTGGAGACGAAAACCCGAGGCGAAAAAGTTAAGTTTTATTTGAGACTAGAACCTGAAAAGAGATAGGACGTTGCAATCTAGACGAAATGCTAAAACGAAAATGTTTTTCAATCCACACGAGATTTAGAATTAAATATCCCAAATTTCGAAAAATCTCTCTCGTCCAGACCACTGACCATTCAGACGAGATTGTCAGACTGGGGCAGATAAGATTTCATTTGGATAATGTTGCTTCTAAGTTTCTACATATTTATTATGTTCTTAATTTAAAATATACTCGTAACAATTCCACTTAATTTCTTCTTAATTTTTCCCAGAACGTTATCATCGGTGTTCGGATCCGGTGCTGGTGTACCCTTCTCCCAGTGGTTTGCAACATTGTATACTCAGCATGCCGCCGAATGATCCCACGTAAGCCAACACCAGCATAATTAAAAATAAGTAGAATCATTTCGTTTAATTGTCCTTTTTTCTTCTCTTCTTCTTCTTCTTCTTCTTCTGCTGTTTCTCTATTCTGTGGTCGTTGTTCCCTCCAGACAATTTCACTTTAATGAAGACTTTACTTATGACATGCAGTTACCAGTTGAATGCGATGATAAAACCGACGATCTTCAAGAAATAGTTCCAAGCCACAGACATCGAAAGCATCGGTAAGATTTTCTTTTTCTTGGATTTCTTAGTTCGAAGTAATTTGTTAAATAATTACATATTTAGAAATTGTAGATAAAGCAAATCCTTAAGTCTTTTCTTTTAACATAACATAGCATATTAAGTACTATATTTTGTGGAAATATATTCGGGGCATTTACTTGTAAGACAGCCCGATTGTGGTATGTGAAGGCGCTCGTTTGTGGCATTTAAAAGCGCTCGTTTGTAGCACTTGAAAGAGCTCATTTGTGTCACACTTTAAAGAGCTCGATTGTGACATTTGAATGTGCTGGATTTTGGCATTTAAAGGAGCTCGTTTGTGACATTCGAATGTGCTCGATTTTGGCACTATTAAAAAGATGTCCATTATGGCATTGAAAAGAGGTCTATTGTGACATTTGGAAGAGCTCGTTTGTAGCACTTGAAAGAGCTCGTTTGTGGCATTAAAAAAAGCTCGATTTTGGCATTTAAAAGAGGTCGATTGTGGCATTTAAATAAGCTCGTTTGTGGCATTCGAATGTACTCGATTGCGGCATTTGCAAGAGCTCGTTTGTGGCACTTAAAAGAGCTCGATTTTGGCATTTAAAAGAGCTCGATTTTGGTACGATTAAAAAGATGTCCATTATGGCATTGAAAAGAGGTCTATTGTGACATTTGGAAGAGCTCGCTTGTGGCATTAAAATGAGCTCGATTTTGGCATTTAAAAGAGGTCAATTATGCCACTTAAAAATTTGTGGAAAAGAAAAATTTAGTGCTTCCTAAAAAATTTATCAATTTCTTGTTTCTTTTACTCTAATTTTTCATATATAATTATATTATATTTTGCATTAAGTTCTTAAATAAAGTCTATGAACTTGAGATGCTTTTTTCGTTTTACCATCGTCGCCTTTGCCGGAAAATTATCTCTCTCCGCGATGGAAAAAAGCGCCAGGTGCAAGTTCTTTCGTTCCGCCCAACAAAACAAATCATTTGGAAATAACTATTTATGCTGATAAAGATTGTGAGGATGATGATAATGATGTCGGACACAATAAGTTCACTAAATTGTTGTTGTTGTTGTTGTTCTTAATGTTATTGTTGATGCTGTTAGTTTGGTTTAGGTTTGTTTAGGTTTTAGATTAATGCTTATTGGTTCAACTTTTGCTGTCGTTTTACTTTCTCTTCCTCTTCGGTTGTCTTCAGGCTCGTGTTTTAACAGGAAACGGAAGTAAATGCCAGAGATAGCCTCGGCCAGGACGCCTCTGTCAGTCTGTCTCTGATAACTTTTTAATTAGTTGGCGACGTTGGCGTTTTTGTTAATGTGATTTTGTTCTGCGTCAGTAGAATATTGCGAGCATAGTTTTTGATAATTGGTCTAATTGATTTCATTAAATATTATTATTTCTTTCCTTTCAGCTTTTCGTGAATAATGTTGCTGGTAAAAATATTGTTAAAAAACTAAGTGCTCAGTTTTTATTTTTATTTTGCTTTAATTGAATTTTAATTTTTAAAAATTGAGTCAGATTAGGGTCAAGGTAGGCAGTGCTGTTGATTATCTCTTAAGAGATAATTAGGTATATGTGTTTTCGTATATAATTGTGTTAATATGTGAAACGTTTTTCACGTTTTTTATTAGAAAAATTTTAAAAAAGCTTTAAAACATAATCTTTAAGATCTTTAATCAACTTTGAAATTTAATTCGATGCTTCTCATTCGATGTTCCACTTTTTTTAATCTAAAAGAGTTGTGCTTATTTTTCTCTTTCTAACTCTTACAGTCATCATAAGCACAAAAAGAGGCATCGTCATAAAAAACGAAAACTTTTAGTACACGATTTGGATACTCAAGTTGTTAAGGTTTGTTACTCTAATTTATTTATATATACTCGTGCTTACTTTGTTATCTCTCTCTCTCTCTCTCTCTCTCTCTCTCTCCGCTCTATCTTAGAGCCTCTTCTCTTTAACTACTCATTTTTTTAGTTTGAATTTTACTAAATTCTTTTAATTTTGTCCATGTTTCAATCTATTTCCATTCACTCTTTATCGCTCTCTGTGCATACTACTCTTTTATGTTACACTTTTATTATTTATTTTCTTTCTGGTTTTTCTTTAGCCCCATTTTTCTCGCCTGGTATGTCCAAAACATTGACTTTTCTCTCTCTGCCTTTTAGGTTTTATTGTTGACTCTTTCTTGTCAGAAACTGCTCTTTACTGCCTTAACTTTTTGTGCTCTTCTCTATTCTCTCGCAGGTTATTGATCCCGATGATCTGCCGCAAAAAGCTCGCTGGACCATTATCGCGACCGCATGTCTTTTGCTCCTCATGTGCCTCATGTTGGTCGGTATCACGCTGCGTATGGCTCCCATCATCGACGACATGGGTAAGTCTGGTTTCGCCGAATTCTCGTACTTTTAGTCTTTTTCCTTAATCCTTACTCTATTGCGCATATCTTTGTCGTTTTATTGGCAACTCCATACAAATTCTATATCATTCGATTTCCAACAAACAAAGGGGCCCGGGCTCCTGTAGGTCCCGAATTCCATACCACCATCAATCGAATCTTTTGTCTGGCGTACAAGTTGGACGGATCTGATTGATGGCGTTTCACCCTTTCTTTAGAAAAAAACAACAAAATATCATTCGATATGGGACGATGTATAGACATACATTAGATACACCTATACATATATACAAATGTGCCTGTATATGTATATACGTATATACATACATATATATACGATATATATTCACAGGTATACAAATTTATTTTGAAAATTTCAATTAAGCATTACATTTTATTAGAAATATATATCGATATTGTTCTGTTTTTGGTAGTTCCTTTTCCATCATTATCCTCCCATTTTTCTTTCCAAACTTCTGCTTATTATCTGCTGTCCTGATATCAGTCTATACAAATTTATCATAACACAAATCTAATGCTATGTTGTTGTTGTATTTGTTTTAATATATTCAATACTATACCAAACAACGATTTAGAATTACGCAATTCATGTAAGTACCAAAGTATTATATATAACAACAATGTAGGTACAGTAAGTACATAAGTAATATGTAGGTAATAAGTAAAGTAACAAGGTATAAATATTTGTATATGCATTATGTCCATTTGATGATTTTCGTTATAATAAGTTGATTCGGAAGGGTTGATTTTATGCAGATAAAATAAGGAGATGTCATATAATTGGTTTTCCAATAGGAACGGGTCGATGTTGTTTGGCTGTGGCGGCCATGCTGTTTTGGCGGCGTCTGTCCAGTCTATTGTTTATCATTTAGTCAGTAATGCCAAATCACCGTTGTAAGTTACACAATTGAGAAGAACGTCTAAATCATGAAGACGTTGACTATTGTCAACATCGACCCGTCTCTATTGGAAAATCTTGTATAATAAAATATGTTTGTTGCCTTGTGATGGCTAAACTCCAGAACCGTTGGACCGATTTGAATGCGGTTTTCGGCATTATGTTTCACATTCTAACCAGAGTGCTATAGGCTATATGAATTTTTGAAAATTTGCCGCTTAAGGGCGCTGTGCATCTGTATAATAAAGCTGAACTTATGTTTTTTAGTTTGTGATCGATAAACTCCGAAACGGCTAAACCCATTTGAATGCGGTTTTCGGTATTACCTATGTCGTAAAATCTATTCAAAATGGTAAAGGCTATACGAACCTAACCTACATAAATATTTCTGTAACTTTAATTGACATAATGTAGAAATATTAAGTTATAATCTAATTTAATACAATGAATTATGAAATTTATTATATTTTGTCGTCACTGTTAACGAGAAAGCTTCTTCCGGAAATGAGTAGAGTAACTTTTTTATAAGTTAATCTTTTTTTAAAACCTTTGAAAAACTTGAAAAACTTTCCGAAGGTTCTAAAAAGCCTCATTATGCCCGAAAGCCCTAACAAAGCTTAGAGAATATTTCAGCTTTTTCAGATGAAGGTGGTCGAATTAAGCTTTTACTCAACCGCGCTTCTCTCTCGCTCAACTTCTTTCTCAATTTGTCTTTCCTGTTATTCTCATCATTTGATTTTGCGAGAAATTCTCAGTTTCATTTGGCTAAAAAGCTTCTGCTTAATTTAAGCTACTCTCAGCATTACGTTAACTCTCTCTCACTCTTTCTTCTCGGTTCTTCAACAAAAGCTCTGTAGTGGACGTAAAGGCTTATTCTTATTTCAAGCGTTTTAGTTCAGTTCTTTAATTATTTCTTTATTTAATTTTTCTTCGTCACGTTACGTAGATTATTTGAAGTATTATTGTATATTAAAAAAACAAAAACCAATGCCGTAATATTTAGTGATAAGAACGAGCGAGATTTTACGAGATTTAGATGAAGTCGTGCTCTCAACTCAAAAAAGTTCTCTCTCTCTCGTCTCAGAATCTCGCCTTAACTGAAGAAGTCTGTGCAGACTCGTTATCGAATCTCGTATCTTGCAGTTCGAGACGATATAGAGATAAAAATTATAATTTTTCTCGTCTCGTAAGCATCACTAGTAGTGGCCTCATTCTCACAAAGTGAGTATAATACGTTTGTCGGCCTCAGCAGCTTTTTCACTCAAGTTGTTATGTTACCTTCATAGCAAATTCTGGCGGTGAGTTGAGTGAGAGGCATGGAGAAAGAGAGAGAGAGAGAGAGAGGGAGAGCGCTTGTATCCTTGAAACTAGAGCAAGGCTTTACATTCTATTGCTGTACGTTACACTTTCGCTAAATGACGTTTATTATCCTTTAAGGAAACAATTTAATTTTATGAAATTATACAAATAACAAAATATTGAGCAAACATATTTAAATTTGTATTTTATATCTTATTTTATTGTGTTCTACCTACCGCTTCTTGATGAGAACTTTGGTGATGGATGAACGAAGAATATGATTAATCCAAAACACTTGGGATGACCATTCTTGGGTGGTTTAAGATGACGTTACTGGCTGAAGCCATTCTGTTATGGTACTTGTATTATTGCAAGCTGTATTATCTATAAATGGCAGCTGCTGTCCATTCAGATTGCATTGAAAAAGCCTGTTAAAGTTTATTCTTTGCCAGAGAATCGTTTTTCTTCCTTTCTGATCATCCTTTGACATCTTTAAAGATATCACACACCTGCAGAATGGTTTATTTCCTAACAAACTTTGAAGATATAAAATTACGATTGGCCTTAATCAAGTCCATACTTCATGGACTAAACGATTTCACGGAATAGCACTGAAAATATGACGTATTTGTAGCATTTTGAAGTGGAAAATCGTTTACTTGAAATTCAGCAGGAGCATGATATTTGTTAATGTCAATAGAGAGAGAGAGAGAGAGAGACTACTCGGTAACTATTCGATATACGAGTATGTATGTATTTGTTTGTGCTCTTTGTGTTGTTGTAATGAAGAATCTACAACACACCTACAACGACCACATCCAGCACTGTCATAAAATCCATTTATCTACCATTCACTTTCACAGCACTACCACACGCACACACACACACACACACACACACATACACACGCCCGCACATCCAGAGACAATGCTTTGTGAATCACAATTAAATGCATTTTGCAAGACAGTGCTGGCAACTCTATCTCCTTTTATCAACTCACGAGAACGTTACAGCACGAGAACGTGCAGCTTAATGTCATCTTTGTTGTTGCGGTTGTTCCAGTTGTTGTTGTTGTTGTTGTTGTTGTTGTTGTTGTTGTTGTTGTTGTTGTTGTTGTTGTTGCAAATCGGAATGCAAGTAGCATTATTGCGTTCGCCATAACAGATTTCTCTCCAAGACTCCAAGCCGAATTATTAAGTTTCTAAGAAGAAGAAGAAGAAGAAGAAGAAGAAGAAGAAGAAGTAGAAGTAGAAGTAGAAGTAGAAATAGAAGTTGTAGGTATAAAAATAGAAAAAGATAAAGTTATATTTTATCTGCTTTTCATGTATGTATGTACCTACGTTTGCATACCGATTATACTGAGAATATAAATTTCCGTTTAACTTTAGCAATTGCTTACAAAACAAAAGAAATACTATCTACCTTCGCAAGCTCGCACTCTCATAAACCATTCTCGTACATTAATTCGTACACGACATTATTGCATCTGTCTATTGTTTATGTTTTTTCAATAAACTTATGTCATTAGAAGTTTTTTAAAATTTAGTATTATGTTGTCGTTTTTGCAACGCAATCGGTAACCAACATGATTACTCTGCACTACAACGTAGACGTGTGTGTGTGTGTGTGTGTGTGTATTGTTTGTGTGTGTGTGGATATACGATATTTCAATTTATACCTTGACTATGTTTTTTTATGATTCATTTCAATTGTTCGACTTCATTCTTAGTGATGCAACAGTTATCGACAGTGGAATAAATTAGAATTTAAAATAAATTAGAATTTTAAAATATATAATTTTATATACTAAATGAGGCATAAAATTTAAAAAAATAATAATAATAGTAATAATAATATAAATTAACGAACGATAAAACCAACAAATAAAGTCTAACCATTTTAAAAGAATTTCATTTCATTAATCCTAGTTCAAAGTATTTAATAACAATGTTAAAAAAGAACTTTTAATCAACTTTTATGAACTTATTTTAAAGTCATTTTTAGCTTTTGTTAAAATCGATAGAAAACAATTATTGAAGAATTATGACGAGAAACTGAGAAATAATCTTGAATTCGTAACCGTCTTCTATTGAATTAATTCTTATATAAAAAGAAAACATTACTTTTGAAGGTAAAATATTTTAACTGATAAAAAAAAAAAAATTAATGATATTTTGTATATACTCGTAATTTTACAAAAAAATTGAATTTTTCCTTGAAAACCATTTCCACTGAAATGTTCAATCCAAAACTGACGCCAAAATACAAAGAAAACCGTAACTAACCGTAATAACCGTATAGTGCGTAACTTCGGAACATTCAAAGGAGAAATAAAATAAAAGGAAAATCGCCCAAAAGCGCAAACAGCAGAATGGCATTGTCATGGATTGGAAGCAATCCATCCATCATCCAAACATACATATATGAAGCATATAAATTTGGGATAACCTTATTCATCATATGGTCTAAATGATCAGTTACTGAAATGCTGAAATATTTCATTCGTCACGAAAC
This sequence comes from Conops quadrifasciatus, assembly GCA_949752815.1. Classification (NCBI taxonomy): domain Eukaryota; kingdom Metazoa; phylum Arthropoda; class Insecta; order Diptera; family Conopidae; genus Conops; species Conops quadrifasciatus. Next base: position 14,327,942 of record OX457077.1, on the reverse strand, counting down.
GTGGCAAAATGTTGTAAATTGATTAAGAGCGATGGAAATGCGGAAGGAAAACGAAATAATATAATTCTTTCGCTTTAATTAAAAATAGATTAATAATGGATACTCTCTTTACTTTACTTTTCTTTTGATATAGATATGTAAAAGTGCAAATAAAAGCAACGCGAAAAATACATAACGTAAAATTAAAATATCATAAATTCCGTTGTTTTATGATAACAGAAAAAAAATTTGTTGTTGATGTTTTATGAAAAAATTTTATACTAAGAGGGTTTTTATGGGCCGACAGTTATAGTGATGACGTGAGAAGTTAAAACAAAAGTTAACAGATACAATAATTCAAATTTATTTCAAAAAAAAGCAGAGACGAATTCGTATGAAATTCGTCATTTTAATGGATTGAAACGTATTTTTTCTTTAATTCCATTTAATTTATTTAATCTATTCTATCTATTTACTTTAATGTCTACTAAATAAATCAAAAGCAAAGTAATCTCTATTTTTAAAGATTGTACCACTGTGCAAGTTTTTCGTAAAGAGAGAAGAAACGTGTTAAAAAACCATCTCCTTCGTCTTAAGTTAATCAGAGTTTTTTCCTCTGCATCAAAGAGAGAGGAAGCCTTAAGGGAACTAATTTAACAAGTTTGCAAAGCAGTCGGAGAGTAAACCATTGTAGGAGAAGGTTGATTTTGGGTGTGAGTGTGAGTGTGAGTGAGCGAAGTAGACCAATTTTTTAACCTAACCACAAAGGATCAACGTGGAAGGACTAAAGAAAGCTAAAGCAAAGAAAAAACACGAATGCCTTCGTGTAATAGAATTAAAATGTGCAAACAATATGTTGAAATTGAAAAGAAGAAGAGAATGAGAAAGAAAAATAGAGAGCGTTGGAGGGCAAAATCTGTGCAGAGGTTTTTGATAATGTGAGAGAAGAGCGACCAGAACGTATTATTCTGATAAGAATTTACTAAGTGTGAGTTGAGTTAAGGTATAAAGGAAGTCGCAGCTGACCTCCAATGCGGTTGTTGTGGTATTGTTGTTGTTGCTGTTGTAGTGATATCCAACAACTTACTCTCGGTGGCACAATAGTTGACATTCTCATCCATTACAGGCAAGCGTGATTAACGCACTATGGCTTTGGCTTCAGTTTAATTGGAGCATGAGTAAGTAGTTCTTCCGCTTCTTCCACTCTTCTTCTTCTTCTTCTTATTCTCAAGACGGTTTTACTCATTCGAGAAATCGAGAACTCACCGGAGAGAAGAGGATGAAGGAGAGCTTTGTTGTTGCTGGTTTAAACAAAGTCAAATAATAATAATATAGAGTCATCGTTGTTATTATTATTATTGTTGTTGTTGTTGTTGTTGTTGTTGTTGTCGTTATTATTGTGGTTTTTGTACTTACATATCTACAGACAATATTGGACGGTGGGTAGTCCTTTTTGTCCTTTTAAAGACCTTTGTCGGTTAGAAAAAATATTTTAATTTTTTTAGTTGTTGCTTTTTTTGATTTTTCAAAATAATTACTTGTTTTTTTGTTGTTTTTAGTAAAAGGATTTTTGGTAGTGATTATTTTTATTTTCATGTAATTAATCGCTAAGACCTTTTTAACGTTTTTGTTTTGTTTTTTTTTTTTTTGTAATATTTGCTTTGAGCTCTTGTTGTTGTTGTAATTTTTATAATGTGTTGCTGTTATCGGTTTTACATTTTTCCAATGTTATTAGTTTGAATGCTTTTTGGTTTGTTGTTGTTGTTGTTGTTGTTGTACGATAGTTGCCGAATGTAAGCTTAATGTTATTGTGTATGTTGGTGTTGTTGTTTTTTTTTCTCTCAGCATCGTACACTTTTTCTACTTCTACTTCTACGTCTACTTCTTCTTCTTCTTTTTCTTCTTCTTTTTCTGATTTTTCTTCTGATTTTTCTTCTGATTTTTCTTCTTCCTTGTTGTTGTTGTTGTTGTTAACTTTGTGTTGTGTCCTTGTCGTTGTTGATGGTTTTATTTTTTGTTGTTGTTTTTTGTTTTAGTTTTTGTTTTTGTTGTCGCAATTTGTGGTGTACCCTGGCAATAGAGATTGTAAATGTTGTTGTTGTTGTTGTTGTTGTTGTTGTGGATCATATTGTTGCTGCGTTTGTTGTCGCCATTATTCAGAGTCAACGGCGTTGTTTTTCATCGTGCTTTCTTGTGCCACAAGATCTCGGAAATTAGCTTTCTTTGTTCGCGATGGTTGTTGGTGTTTATTGTTGTTGTTTGTTGTTGTTGTTGTTGTGTGTTGCTGCTGCTATTATTATGTTTTATTGTTGTTGTTGTTGTTTGCTGTTATTTCTGTTAACGTCATGGCCAACATTGTTCAGCGTGTTCTTTATACAAGCAGCACCCAACGTTTCGTGGAGTTTCTCAAAATAAGAAGAATAAGAAGAATAAGAAGAAGAAGAAGAAGAAGAAGAAGAAAAAGAAGAAGAAGAAGAAGAAGACGACTACAACAAATTTTTACCTCTATAAATAATTATGCCTGTAATTTTCTTTTTTTTTTGCGCGACTAATTTTAATATTTATAAGCTTGAATAAATTGTGAACATAATCTTGAAAAAGTGAAGAAAATTAATTTATAAATGAATTGTCACACACAAACACACATACACACACACACACACACCATGTATGCATACATACATACACACAAAGAAGTACATAAAGTGATTATCATTCTTTCATAAAGTCAAACAAAATGCTATTTAACTTTTCGTTTAAGGAAGAGAAAAAGAGAAAGCAGGAAAGGGAGGGAGAGAACATGAATTCAATTTATCTCAAAAATTTAAAAAAAAATTATATACTCGTAAAATGATGAGCTAGAAAGTTTTAGGAAAAAAAAATCTAAATATATTCAATTAAAACGAAGAGTCAAAAGATTTCTTACGTTATTTTTATAAAACGACAAATTAACAGGCCACCATAAAAGGAATATAAATGTGGAAAAATTAAGGACAATTTAAAATTTCTTCCAAATAGCTTTTAATCTAAAGAAGCTTTTACAAGTATAGAGTTTGTTTTTTTTTTTGTCTTTTGTAAAGAAATAATTAATTTAATTTAAGCGCCGACTGGCCGTTCCTTTTCTCGAACGTATTGCTGGGAAGTACAGTCTACACTTTCTAGAAACATACCCACCACCCATTACCCACTTCCTTACCCTTCCCCCTAATATTAGCATTCAGAGAATCTCGTTGCTTTTCTTGTTTGTCCTTTTTGCACCATGTTGCAAAAAAAGGACTACTGGCTTTCTTTCCTAAAAATAGAGTACGTTACGTTACCTACGTGCTTCCTTTCTTGTACCCCCACCCTCCACCCCCACTCCCCGCACTCCCTCGCGCCCCTCCTGCCATCTATATGCACTATACACTTTCCTCTATTTAGTTTGTTTGGACAAAGAAATAATTAAAAATCTTATCGCTTTGTGACAAAAGTTCAACAAAAAGGCGCCGTAAAACATGCAGGCCATAGGACAAAAGCGAGAACGATGTTTGCACAATAAAACTGATGTCAGATTTCTGTTTCCATCCATTCCATTCCATTCCTTTCACCACGGCCCGCCCCATTTAGTGCCGCATTTCAGTGATATCGAATAAATTTGTTATGAATCATGGCGTGTCCAAAGGCAAAAAGTGACGAAAGTGACAATGATTTACATTGACGACGATGAAGATGACGACGATGAAGGCGACGAAGATGAAGACGACGACGACGATGATGATGCTTTAGCAACAATGAAGTAAACTGAAAGAAAAACTGAAAGGAAAACTGACTGGAAAACTGTTTGAACAAATGAATATTCATTCACTTTTGTCACGATGCTAACAAATTGCAAACAATTAAAGGACAGACGAAAAGGCAGATTTCAAGGCGCTTGCAGTGAAAAAAAAAAACGAGAAAAGACTTATTTTCCGGAAGAAAAGTATTCCATACAAGAAATCACTGAAGCCTTTCATGAATATTACGATCTACGCTACGTTCAGTGACCTTCAATAATTGATGATGATAATGATAGAATTCGGCTGCTTTGTTCGTGTTGCTTCCTTTTTTTAAATATTTGATGAATTTTGAGGACTATGAAGCCTTGAAAGACTTTCATTTAATGTACCTACATATGTAAAATATATGTATATATACATACATATATAATGGAAGAACTGGACTGAAAATTCAATTTTAAAAATGCTGAGACAATCTAAGATATTTTATTATCAACGTAATGTAATACATACCTTTTTAGACGACTTTCGGTCAACTTTTTGCGCTTGTGTTCAACTTTTGTCAACTTTAGATCGTTTATTATCAGGCTGAATATTATAATAATCATGGAGAAAATATCAAACGGTTATTTACGTATCATCTTACAAATTCTTTCATTATATTGACTACAAAATTCGCGTCGTTTCGGAGACAAGATTTCAGTAGAGACGAAATTTCGAAAATACTCGAAATTTGGCTTAAGCTTTTCAATTAATATTATTTTCAACATTTAGAGATTAGAGCTTACTTTATCTATCATTTCTTAATAGATAGAAAAAAATATCCTTTTTTTATTTTATCTATTTTAAAAAAATTTATTTCCAATTTAATTGCATAATATCAAGACGAAATCCAAGCAAGAGATTTTCAGAATGTCGCTATTATTGATTTACCGATTATTTATATTTATATTTTATTTATTATTTATATTATTGTGTATTAAATTTATTATTTTATGTTTATTTATTATTTTATATTTATTGATTATTTTATATTTATTTATTATTTTATGTTTATTTATTATTTTATATTTATTGATTATTTTATATTTATTTATTATTTTATATTTATTGATTATTTTATATTTATTTATTATTTTATATTTATTTATTATTTTATATTTATTTATTATTTTATATTTATTTATTATTTTATATTTATTGATTATTTTATATTTATTTATTATTTTATATTTGTTGATTATTTTATTTTTATTTATTATTTTATATTTATTGTTTATTTTATATTTATTTATTATTTTATTTTTATTTATTATTTTATATTTATTTATTATTTTATATTTATTGATTATTTTATATTTATTTATTATTTTATATTTATTTATTATTTTATTTTTCTTTATTATTTTATATTTATTGATTATTTTATATTTATTTATTATTTTATATTTATTGATTATTTTGTATTTATTTATTATTTTATTTTTATTTATTATTTTATATTTATTTATTATTTTATATTTATTGATTATTTTATATTTATTTATTATTTTATTTGTATTTATTATTTTATTTAGTTATTATTTATTATTTTATTATTTATACAAAGACATTGATATTATTAGATTTATTATACAAAGGATTATCCTTTCATTCTTAGAAGAATTCTAACGAAATAACACAAAAAAATGAAGGTCAAACTAAAATGAAAAGCAAAAATGAATTTAATTAAAATTCACAGAGAGTATATAGTACTATTAATTAGTATATACTACTACGCAAAAAAAAATAAGAAACTTAATCGCAATTTTAATCAAAAATAAATTAAAATACTCAAAAGCCGGTAGAAAAATGTTGACAGAAAGAAGCTTCTGCATAACATTTTGTTTGCTTTGCTTTTTAAATGATTTTTTAATTTCTTTAAAAACAAGGCAAAATTTCGAATCGACGAAGGTACGAACAAAAAATAAAAGGAAAATTTGAACTAAGAAAAAATAAATAAATAAATAAATGACATTTAAAAAGTTTTGCGCAGCAGCAGCTTCAGTTTCGTCAGCATTATCAGGTTAAATCCAACAATGCCAAAATAAGACAGAAGGTACACAAAGAATACCAATAAGAATAAGAATAAGAATAAGAACAAGAAGAAAAATAAGAAGAAAAGCAAAAACTAGCAGGCATTTCCGTCGAGAAATATGATAGAAGAAAAAGAAGAAGAAAAGAGGAAGCCTTGAGAAAAGCAACGAGAATGCGACGGAAAGAACTTAATATTAGCTTTGTAGTGTTGTTGTTGCTGTACATTGTTGTTGTTGTTGTTATTTCTGTTGTTGTTTTACGTAATTTTTTTTTTATTGCTATTGTTGTTGTTGTTGTTGTGGTTGTTGTTGTGTTTGTATTTCTGTAAAAGTTCAAAATTGTAAAAGTTGTTAGCAAATTTTATGTTTTTTCACCGTTAACGCAATAATCACAAAACAACAACAACAACAACAACAACAACAACCAAACAAACAACACCAACAAACAACAACAGCAGCAACAACAACAACAACAATAACAACAACAACAACAGCAACAATAACAACAACAACAGCAGCAGCAACAACAACAACAACAACAGCAGCAGCAGCAACAACAACAACAACAACAATAACAACAACAACAACAACAACAACAACAACAACAACAACAACAACAACAACAACAACTTCAGACACTACAAGTATTACGATCGGATGATTTTTTGAAGATCGCGCAACGAGACGGCAAAACTTTTTTAGTGAAGACAAGAACCATAGACCGACGCCGGGATGCAGACAAGGACGAGATCCCAAAACGAAAGAGGCACGCGAGAATATGGACAATCCTTTTGAAAGGAAAAAAAAAAATTAATTTCTACAATACTTGAAAAAGCACAACGAGTTCATCATAGAGAGTTGCCAGAAACAACAACAACAACAATAATATGAAAGGGTCACATTTTGGCTCACAGCGAAATTTTCTCCCTCCATTTTTGAAAAGTATTTTATTTCAAAATTTAATTAAAAGCGCGCATTTGAAATGCTTTTTCATCGTCATCGTCATGGTCCGACATCGTATGTACGTCACTTCGTCATTGCGTCCGTCCGTCCGTTGGTCGTTCAAAAAATGGGTGCATATAATTTTTACGAATACGAATATTGGGTTGGTCGGTTACTGGTTATAAAAATTCCACAAAACTTCATCAACAGACAGAAGAGGAACGCACACAAAGCGAACGAACGGCCCTCGCCGGAGACTTGGAATATCCTGGTGGATCCGGTGTCGTTTTGTGTGTTGCATTCGGCTGACGCTAGAGCAGGAACTGTTGCAGCTGCAGCTGCTGTTGCTGCTGATACTGCTGATGATGTTGCTGACGAGTTGTAAAATGCACGACTGTACCTATATTTTTTACCTTTATAAAAAATTGTTGTATCGTAGCTGCATACAGGAATGTTTTATGTATGAGTGTATGTATGTATGTATTAGTTTAAGTGTTCTTAAGTGTGTGTGTGTGTGTGTGTGTGTGGATGGAATGTTGCCTGGAGTTATTGAAAATTCCAATCTTTGCTTTGTTTCATAAAGAAATTGTTGCCGAGCAGCAGCGCAGTAACACAAAAACAACAACAACAAGAAGAAAAACAACAACAACAACAACAACAACAACAACAACAACACCCGAAACGAAAAACAACAACAACGTAAGATAGTCGAAAAAAGTCCAAAGTCGAAAAGGCAGTCGAAAACAAGTCGAAACAAGTACACAACAACAACAACAACAACAATAAGAAAAAATTGTTTTTATTTTTGATATTTGAGTGAAGCAAAAATACGCGATGTTTAAAAAAAATGTCATGAAAGTAGTGAAAAATGTGTGTGTGTGTGTCGTAGAAAAAAATTTTTGGTAAAATAAAAGGAACTTTTATTTGACTGAGAACGATACACTTGAAAAAAATGAAAAAAAAAAATGAAAAAAAAATTAAGCAAAAAAAAAAGAAAAATTTAGTAAAAGAATATGATAAAAATATACGTTATTACGTAAAATCGATCGGTCTTGTTTAGCGATCTCATCGCCCGAACGAAAAGTTGCAGTGGGCTCGCCTCAGGAAAACTGTGTCTCCTTTTCGAAACTTTTCTTGAAATTCAAGACGATGTTTCGTGATAACATCGAGACAAAATTTGAAAAATCAAGACGCCGCAAGCACGTTAGTCACTGTGCAGTATCTCATTACATCCATTATCAAGGTTATGCTAACAAATCACTATAGTTTTCATGATCATCCTGGTGACACCAATTTATTTTTATATACTCAATTTTTTTTCTTTGAAATTTTGAAATTTAAAAAAATTTTTTTTTTATTATTTTTTTATAATTTTTTTATTTTCAATTTTTTTATTTTCAATTTTTTTTGAAAATTTTTTTTTTTTTATATAAAAAATTTTTTTTCAAAGTAATATAGAACTGCTTTTACGAACACCAATCGACCGCCTATAATCAAAACCTCGAATGCTCAGTATCTCTCAGAATGACTGCAAAACTGCAAAAACAGTCAAATAATAGCCTTATCAGCTTGTCACCGGTTGTATCATCATCATCATTATCATCATCATCATCATCGCTTTCCATTACCGATTGTCCTCATGAAAATCAACCAACTTTTATTCCATAAAAAGTTATTCTTATGAAGTTCGAAATAATTTGAAATGTTTGTCAGCTTCATTTGTGGTCATTTATTTTGTTGTTTTCCCCCCCACTTGTTGTTGTTGTTGTTGTTGTTGTTGTTGTTGTTGTTAATGATGATTGTGCAATATACATATATTGGCTGCAGAAATATCGATCAATTGCTGTGCTGCTTTGTGAGCACAAATAACAACAACAAACAAACGAAAAAACTTTTTAACATTGAGCTGTTAAATGTGTCGAAGTAAAAAAAAACAACAACAATAACAACATGACCACAAACAAAATTAGCAACAAAACCTTGCTGTCATTGCATTGATTATCATTATTTATAAAGCTACAAGAAACTTTACCAATTTTCATCGTTTACGGGCATCCTCTTTCCTTCATTCCTTCACGGAGCAGATCCTTCGGTTACTCAGAAATGAGGTTAACCGTAGCAGCAGCAGCAGCAGCAGAGCAACGTTCTGGAATCATAAGAATTTCAAACAAAAAGAGCACACACACACGCTCACACACGCACACTTCTTTTCATCATTTTAGTGAAATTTTTGAATACTCATAAGCTCCAAGCTTATGTACATATATATATATATACATATATATATATATCACTTTACATAGTGGCAGAGCACAATTAAAAACACACACACACACACAGACACACACAGTCATCCCTGATAAAATTCTGCTTATACGAATATTTGACTCGTTGTTAAAAAATGACCTCGCATAAAAGTACCGAGACCAAAAAGCCAAAAACAAACATTATCAAAATCATAGCAGAGACACACACCTTCGTGCCAAGAATTCAAGAACGAGCTGATGAAGATGAAGACGATGATGACGATGACGATGACGCGAGCTGACGGTGTATGACGACGATGGTTGGGCTGACACGAAGTTCTGCCCGAAGCTATGTAGAGTTAAGACCAAGACCGAATTTGAAGCACATTAAAAAAGCAGTTTGTGTTGTTGTTGTTGTTGTTGTTGTTGTTGTTGCTTTATGGGCGTAAATTTCGGGTTGGTATGTGTTGTTGTTGTTTTTGGCGGCGGAAAATGCTTTTTGTATGGTTGGCATGAAAGCGACGAAAATTTATGAAATTATAGAATGCACCCGGAGAAATCAAAAGAAAAATAAGAGGAAGAAGAAGAAGAAAGAAGAAGAAGAAGAAGAGAAAAAAGAAGAAGAAAGGAACTCCCCGCCTCACTCAGCCTCACGCTTTCTATTGTGAATAGCATAAAAGCATAAAAAGTTTGACAAAAGCAAGAAAATGCATTTACACAAAACTACGCTGCTTCATTATTTTTTGTGTTCTTTTTTTTTTGTGGTGATAACAACACTTTTGAAATTAAAGCTATTTTAAGGACATCCTTTCGTGAAAATCATCATCATCGTTTTGAGCCGAAAACTAATTAAATGCAATCTGTTGTCGTGTTAACTTCGTTTGCTTTTCGTGGGTGCAGGAAACTACTGATCTAATAACAGCAACCACAACAACGACGACAATTACAACAACATCTGCACATTTGCTGCGACACACACAAACACTTATTCTCTGTGTTTGCAAAATAACTCAAAATGATGGCCCAAAAACAAACATTAACAAACGAGTTGCTCGCAGCTTAGCGCGTTGAGCGAGCCGCCACAGTGGAACAATTGTAGAAAGAAATGAGGAAAATTTCTTTTTTCATTCATTGTCATTTCAACGCCATTAACGTATTACCATCATTTAATGACGCCAATGCAAGACAATGACATCCCTAAAGTTCTAAGAATTTTCCATTTAAAAGCAAAAATTTCATAAATTTCTTAAAACTTTTTGCTATTTTAGCACTTTTTGTTGATTTTTGCTGCATGTAATTGTGTTCAGTGTTTGCTTTACTGTGACTGCTTCTTCATTCTTTCCAATTAAAATCTGCTTGGCTTGGTTGTTTTTATTGGTTTTTACAAAAGTTAGTTCTATTTGACTTGTAATTTGACCAAGTCAGTTAGTCAGTTAGTCAGTCAGTACGTTGGCTCTGGTTGGTTTTGGTTTCAAAACTTTTGCAAACAACTGAACATCGAAACAGGCGTGTGTACTTGCGTCATGTCTGTATGTGTTGGCCTCTATGTGGTCGTGCGTATGGATATTTGCCCAATTCGTTGGTGGCCCTAATGAGCCACTCGTGTACCTTTTTTTGTACCGTCTTTCATCATTACAATGGTTGCAAACTGTTGCATCAACGGTTATGTTGTTGTTTAATTTTTGGTTTTCTGGTTGTTTGTTTTTCTATTAATAATTTTCATTACATTTCATTTTACTTGGTTTTATTTTTTTTTTTTTGCTCTGTATTCATTGTATTCGATGTTCCTCTTTTTTTTGTTTAAATTTACATAATTTATATTTGCGCTATAATATTTTGCCCTAAATATTCTCATTTAAAATCGTCTATATTTTCTTTTTTTTTATTTCTATATTTTTCTATATTTTTTTTTTACCTTTTTGGAAAAACTATAAGGAAAATGGTGCTCAGTTTAAGTCTTAAATAAAAAAAAATTTGTTTTTTTTAAATTTATATAATTGACAATATTTTTTTAACAATCAAAAGGACCTTTTTTGATCAAACTACGTCGAGAGAGGAACGCCTTCATGTTTAGAGATTAAGAGAGGATCTAAACATCAACAACAAGACGTCTCTCTCTTTATAATATTTCATCGGAAAATATGCGGAATTCATTTCATGTTGACAAATGAGTTCTCTCTTGCTCTCTAGTCGATGATAAAAAACAAAAGGAGATGTTTTGATCAAACTACGTCAAGAGAGGAACGCCTTCATGTTAAGAAATTAAGAGAGGATCTCAGCATCAACATCAGAAGGTCTCTGTCTTTATAGTATTTGATCGACAAATTTGCGGAATTTATTTCATGTTGACAAATGAGCTCTCTTGCTCACGTTAAAATTCAGCACCGTAAGAGTAACCTAAAAAATTAATTAAATAACTTTTGAGTAAGGCCTCTTTTTAAGTGTTTTCAATACATATTGGCCTAAATATCTAATACTAAAGGGGCGTCTCAACGGTACTCAGCCTCGGCATTTCGTATTGACTGAAAAGCGCTTTCTCATCGCAGGATCTTGTCTCAAGCACAAAAACTGTCCTTTCCTGAACAAACACTATTTCGTCTCAGAAAGTCGTTGCTATCATTCTCGTTTAGTCTCTCGCATGATAAACACTCCCTCATCTTGAAATCTCATCGTCTTGAGCCAAAAATCTTTCTCATTTCGGAATCTCGTTTCGATTGAAAAATCCTTCTCTTTTCAGAGTCCGTGACGATGTCGCGACGAGAAACGCAATTCTCTGGTGTCATGCGCTTTGCTAATCAAAACTATGCAGCTACTACTCCCTTTTTTTCTTCTCTCACTTATGCAATATCCTCTCTCTCTCTACCTCTACTTCTCTTTGCCAATTTCGCTCTTAAACTCACTCAATTCCAAAGCTCAATGAAAAGCTTGCACTCCAAACATGCAACACGTGACTACGCCGCGTAAGCTCTTGAAGAAGAGGCTCTAAATAAACTCAATAACAATATTTTGAAAGTAATTGAGAGAAATGAGGTCAAAAAAAGAGTGAGAACTACTAGAGTGAGCACAATCGAGTGAAATGTTTGTACAAAGAAATTGAGCGAAATCCTTCGAGGCTGTTGCTTTGTGCTCCTGACGGTGCTCTTACTGCTACTGCTGCTACTGCTGCTGCTGTGCTGTTGCTGTGCTGCTTCTAATAACAATAATGCTGGTAGCGCTGTTGCTCTTGCTTCTTCTACTTCCTGCTTTGCCTGCCAGAGTTGCGTTGTTGCTTTTTCAACGTGTTGCTTCTGCTCAACATGGTTCGGTCGCAATTTGTACCAATGATGCTTCCTTGGTCGCAAGAAGCATTGTCCACGATTTCCATTTCGAAACGCATGAGTTCAGTTCAACTTTTTCCACGCTACGAGACAGATCCTGGCAGCACAACATCAAAACAAAAAAAAGCACAAAAACCAGGCAAAAAAAAAATTTCGAGTATTTGAAAATAAAATAAAAAATTTGTAAAATATTCTCCAAAAAAAAAAAAAGAAAAAAATAGTATAATTTTAAAGAAAATTATAAAACTAATATTTATACCAAAATAACTGAAAAGAACAAATAAATATTGTGACGTAATGAGAGAGAGAGTTTGGTGTGTCTTACAATATAATAGAAAACAAGAAGAACAAGAACAAGTTTTTAAAAACATTGTAAAAATCTAAAAATATTTCAAATGTTATTAAAAGATGGCCAAAAAAAATCCGTAACGATTTTAAGGATGCCGTTTTTTTTAACTTTCAATTAGGCGCAGACCACCGTTGCGCAACAAGCAGAAGCAACAACCACAACAACAAGCAACACAACATGCGTCCTTTTCTTTACAAACAACACTAGAAACAACAACAACAACAACAACAACAACACAAAATCAACAGTAGCTTACAAAAATATTAAATTGTTAAAAAAAGCATTTTCATTACACAACAACACAAAAGGCCATAACAACAACAACAACAACGACCATGTGCTGTCAATATGCTGCTTTCCTGCGACTGCTGAGACCGATTGACCAACCGATTGACCAACCGAGTTGGGCCGCTGGACAGCGTTCGCTAAAATTTCGTCATTAACTTCGTTGTTGTTGTTGTTGTTGTTGTTGGAGCGTTACTGTTAGTGCTCCTTCCTCTTCTTTTTGCGACTGCTTCTGTTGTTGTTGTTGTTGTTGTTGTTGTTGTTGTTGTTGTTGTTGTTGTTGTTGTTGTTGTTGTTGTTGTTGTTGTTGTTGTTGTTGTTGTTAGTGCTTTAGGGATGGGCGTTAGTATCTAAAGCGAAGTGTTTTGCTGTTTTTCGTTCTCTTTTTGGATCACATCGAGTGCGAGTGTGTCAAGTTTTTGCGTGCTTTTGCGTTACTTTTTACTCCGGCCGTTTTTATCCGTTACCTTTTTAATGGCGCTGCTTGAGCATTCATTCGAACGCGTAACGTCCGCCATAGCGGAAGTGCTCGGAGTGTGCTCTCGTCACCTAGTGTGTGAGAGAGAGTGTGTGTGTGTGTGAGTGAGAGTGATGATGCCTGTGAATTTGAAAGAAAAACCAAAACATTAATAAAGTTTAATTTCTTGGTAAAAATTTTTTTTGAATTTTTTTTTTAAAGAAAATTTTGTTGAACAAAATATTCAAAAAGCAAAGCGTTTTTTGGTAAAAAATTTTTTTTATTACCAAAAATAAAACTATTAACCATTAAAACTATTAACCAGAGAGTTTTTTGTCCGATCTATATTTGTTTATAAAAAGCACACGGATTGACTGAAATGCATTTAAAAATTAAGAAAATAATAAAATTATCGAATCCTAATAAAATTGATATTTATACAGTAAAGAACGGTTTCCTAAATAAAAACCTTAATACGTTAAAATTGTGGTAGCGCCACAGTAGAAAAATTTCTTGTTGTTACAAAAAAAAAAAAACAGAAAATTAGAAACACAAAAAATAAACCGATGCGTTACAATTTTTAAGTGTGATCGATGTGATTTTTAAAATTTTAAAAACAAAAAAAAACATTTACAAAAAAAAATTAAAACAAAATTGTTAAAATTGAAAAAAAAAAACACTTAAAGAAATTATGTATTAAAGAGATTAGCAAAGCGGAAAAATTACCGTTAGCGATTGCTGCGAATCATAATAACTTAATAATAAAATAATTAAAAAGCGATATTTTAAAAAAAGGGCGGAAAAAACGCCGTGCAATGCAAAATATTTCCAAGTTCCCAGAGAAAATCAACAACAACAACGTAACGTACTCTGTAGTACTCAACGTAACGTAAGCCAGAAACGCAAGCTGCGCATGCGTTTGCGTTTCCGTTTCATCGAATACTTCTCACCGTTTCGTCTGGTTTTTTTCTTTATTGGTTTTGTATTTTGCAAAGAGTAATTTCAAAATCTTTAATACACAAATTTTCCTTCATCATTCATCATTTTGTGCAACAGTCTCACTAACTCTCACTAACTTCTTCACTTCACTTCTTTATAATAATATTAACTTTATATTTTTTCAGTGTAAAAAAAAAATTTTAAATTAATCAATCGAATCGAATGCAAATTAAACCACATCAAGCGAAATTACTTTGCAATCGTCATTTTTAATTAAACTAGAAAAATGGGCACTTTCCTTTAAACGGTTCTACAATTTCCAAACATTCACACAAACAAACACACACAAAAAACCACGCACAAATAAAGAAATAAAAGGACAAACAAATACTGAATCAAGCAAACAAACAAACAAATAAACTAGAAATAAACAAGCAAACTTAGTCAAGCAAACAATCACACAAATAAATAAACAAACAAACAAGCAAACAGATAAACAAACAAACAAATAAATAAATAAGCCAACGAACAAATAAACGAACAAACAAATAAATAAATAAGTAAACAAACAAATTAACGAACAAACAAAAAATTAAACGAACAAACAAACGGGAAGGCCAGCAAACAAACGAACAAACCAGCAAACAACCAAACAATCAAACATACAAATAACAAGCAAACAGATAAACAAACAGAGAAATAAATAAGCAATTTAACAAATAAATTAAACAAACATTTGAACCAACAAGCAATCACAAACATAAGCAAACATACAATAAACTTATAACCAATCAAACGCAAACATAAACAGATAGACAGATAGAAAGCTATACACAAAAACAAATAAACAGATAATTATTGTTCTTTACAAACAAAAGCTTACACATCAAACAAACAAATACACACAAAATAACAGAGTTAAGCAAACAAACACACTTTGTTGTTAAAGTTGAAAAACCATAAGCCATTCTCCATATTGTATGTTTGTAAACGAATAAATGAACAAGCAAAAAAACAAACAAACAAACAAACAAATGTATAAACATTTATTTACGTACAAACGTTCAAAATTATTCTACGAGCAAACAAACAAACATATAAACCTTCAAACCTTAACGCGTCTAGCTTCAAACGTTTGTAGATTAAGCAGGAACAGTACAGGACAGCACAGGACAGGACATAAATTATTTAAAAAACACACAAAACTGTAAACAAACATACATTTTCAATCAAACAAACATGCATTTTCATACTTAATGCAAACAAACATATCTACAAACTTACGAGTATGTTGAGCCCAATAAAAAAATAAGCCAGAGAAATTATAACAAGAAAAGAGATGCTGATGCTGATGCTTCTGGGAAATAGGGCGAGTATAAAAAGGCTAAAAGCCCTTTAACCAGCCACCAGCATCCACCATCACACCATCATCATTCTGTTAGAGGAAATTTCCTCCGGGAAAGCACAAACCGGGTCAGGGTTGAAAGAAGGAAGGAGCCGTCAGTGAACGACTACGACTCGCTTACAATTTGAATAATGGGCCGCAAGACTTTCTACAGTATTCGTATTGCTGCTGCTGCCGCACCCTCCACCGCCCCTTTTCTACCCGTTTCCGGTAGATACAATGCCAAAGAAATTGGTTGCAAAAAATACGTATGCTTTATGGTCGGTCGGTCGGTCGTAAGCAACAGTCAAGGAATAGAAAAGCAACAACAACTAAACAATGACTTCCTTTAGCATTTTATCAAACATATAAATTTGTATTTGTGTGAGTGTGTCGTTGGTGTATTGGTGTGTTGGTTTTCTTTCTAACATAAAGAAATTTCATTCTTGTTTAGTTTAACTTTTTTTCTTACTTTGATCATTTTTCTCGCCCCTCTCTCTCTCTCTCTCTCTCTCTCTTGCTGGAATGAAGTATAGTCTCATGCAACATGTTTTCCAATACCGCCTGCAACCGTAACCGTAACGGTATATAAATCATTCGAGAAATCATTGATTCATTCATTATTTGCCCGATAAGAGTTTTTTTCTGGAATTTTAGTAGCGCAAAGAATCCATAAGATCATACAGTTTACTATATATTATGTTTGCTGCTATTGGTTGCTATTTATTCCATTGGCCTTGTTGTGGTTGTCGTCGTTGGTAGCTCCGTCCGTGTCGCTGAGAGTCATTAATCTTAACCGAATTGTACATTATAAATCCAAGTTCTTTAAAAAGAACGTTAAATTGCTCGGCATCAATCAAAATCATTTGGCTAAATTTATAATTGTTATATAATTAATAATATAATGAATTATAATTAATAATTGTTGAGGCTAAAATTTTTGGTTTAGGAAAGAAATTTAAGAGTAAAACTGTAACATTTCATAGGTTTATACATAGTTCATCATCATTTCATTCAGAATAATTTCATAGTTTTCAGATAAAACCTTCTTGAAAAGTCTTATTTTGAAAAGAATAGAAAATAAAGAATTTTTTATAATGACCTTTTATATTTTACCTTTTATAGACCTTGTAATTCGTGCCAAATGACATTTTTTTTGCAGCTATTAATCATAATGTAAAAACATACAAGTATCATTTTCAAGTGTCAAACTAATGCTCAGCCTTTCCAAAATAAAATCGCAATAATTAAAAAAATCTTTCTCTCTAAAGAGAACAAAGCAAAAAAAAAAACCTACACGCAAAAAAATTTTTAAATAAATTCAGCTGTTCACAGGAAAAAATTGATTATTTATTTATTAATTATTTATCCACATTTTAAATTTTTTAAAAAAATATTACTGTCAAATTCTCTATTAATAATGATTAACAGGACTAATTAACGGAATTAAATAATTACAGACCTTTGCGTATTAGTTTACTTTGTACATTGTTACAGTCTTTGTTCATTTGCTGAGCTTTATGTTTCATGGAGTTTATCGTCAGACATACTGCATACTCGTACATATATCAAATATGCATGTATTTGCCATAAAAAGAAAGAAAGAAAGAAAGAAAGAAAGACTGGACAAGTCTTATTTAGCCATTTTACAGAAAAACACTTTTATAATTGAAATCCGTTTTGATTTACGTTTCTATGACGACACAATCGCAAACAAAATCGTTCAGTTGTTCAACTTCACCAAAAAAATCATGCAAAATACAAAATAAGCTTAGGAATAAGGATGCTTTACAGTTGCTTTCCTAGCTTTGGCCTTAACTCAGTTTTGCCTATAGTTGTCATTTATTCTTTTCCATCGCAAATATTTAGAAAATATATTTGAAGATATTTAGAAAATTTGACTTTCTATTTCTACCCTAAAATTTTTTAACAAGATTTTTCTATTTGTTTTAATCCAGAGAATGTAAATTATATTGAAAATTGTAAATTGGGAATTATATTGTATAACGGTGTCTTAAACTCCTTTAATTTTAGACTCTAACTTTTGATAAAAAGTTTTAGAAAGTTTCGTAAAGTGAGCGAGTTTCCTCAGTGTAATCAACTTTCAACTCTCTCACTCCTCTCTCTTGGCACTTTCCTCTCTTGGTTTTACTAGGTTAAATTTATTTAATTTTATTACCAGGCATTATCGTAACTCCGTATCTTTCTCAGTTGCTGCAATCTTTGTAGACCTTGTGGGTTTTTTTTTTCGTGTAAATTTCAACAGATTTGCTGCTGGCTTTTACACGGCGCTACATACATAGACGACGGGGAGAGGGAAGGAACCTTACCATACGAAGTCAGTGAGACCATTTAAAAGTCATTAAAAAGTGTGGCTAAAAAATGTACTACGACACATTTTCGACCGAAAATTTCGATCGTAAGAAATCAAAAGTTAAGTTCAGCCCGGATTTTAAGCTGCTGCCATCAAAGGACAGTCTTAACAGTCTTAATGGTCTCTTAGGGCTCAATTTATTTGGACACAAAATTAATTTCCCTTTTTGTAAATTTGTCATGAATTTAGCTTTAGGAATTTCACCGTCAGCTCTTAATGCTCACTAATGGTTCCATGAATTTGAATTGATAGCAGTGAGTGAGTGGTACGGCCCAACGTTTCATCTTGTTACGACGACAGCGACAGCGGCAGCGACAACGACAGCGGCAGCGACAGCGACAACGAAGACGACGACGACAGCGACAACGACGATGACGAAGACGGCAAATCAATTAGGATTTCGTGTACGTGCTCAAAATGTCAATAAATTCTATTCGATTTAAATTAGTACGAAATCGAAGAGAGGAAGTTAGAGTTAGAAAGAGACAGCGACAGAGTCAAACGGAAAACGACAGCGTGAGAGATGCAGAGATGCACTTAGAGAAAACGTTAATAGTTTTAGCAAAATGGTTAGAAAAATAAAATGGTCAGTAATATTGATGCTCAAATTTCTTGAATAATATAAAAAAATTTTAAAAAATCTCTGCTCTCCTAATGATTTTATTCTCACTCCTTCTATGTATATTATTTGGAGAAAACCAACATCCAGAACAAAAATCCTTATTTTTCGTCTGCCGTTTGTTTTTCATCCGGAGATCTATTTTCCTTTCGTCAACTTTTTCACTAAAAAAATACAATAGATTTGAGAAAATCAAATGAGATTCTGAATTATTTCAAAAGTGGCTACATCAGTGTTAACGAATTTTAATTATTGAACTTACTTTTCACGTTTGAGCCTTCAGCTGAGCCTTTAACAAACCTAAACGAAACAAAAACTTCTCTCTGTCAGTTTTTTTGGTAATGATCTTCCAACTGGCGAAGGTAATAATGATGATGATGACAAGGACTATTTATTTTCAGGATTAATGCAACTCGTTTTGTTGTTGTTGTTGTTGTTTTATTCTTTACTCTTTAAGTTACTAAAATAGGAATACTTTTCGACGTAATAAAATTACTTAAATAGTTTCATCTACAAAATTTATCACACACACAAATGCATACTATTTATAATGCATAATATTTCCTCACACATACATACATACGAGTACCATAAAAATATTACATACTCGTATGTATTTTTTATATTTTTTAAAAAACCACAATAATCGTTCCATTGCGCTTTCGTTGCTGCTTCTCGTTACCAAAGAAAAATTATAGTGCCATGAAATTATGGTAGAAAAAGATATAAACAACAACAACAACAACAACAATAAGAATACCTACTAGTCATAACAAAAGCAACAACAATAGCCTCATCAAAAGCAGTACCAACAACGGACATTATCTGTTGCCCGTAAAAGCATGAAATGCACAAAGCGAAGGATAAGATGAATATTCTCGCATACTCATAAATATTTCACTGCATTTTAGAGCACTTCAGTACATTTCGCACAACGATTACTTTCGCCAACTGATTTTAAAGTAGCTGCAACAGCAGCGGCAGCCGCAAGAGCAGCAACAACAGTAGCAATAGCAGCAGCAGTAGAAAACATAAGAAGAGAAAGGAGAAGAAGCCGTTTTTGTTCATCTGTTGACAGCAATTGCCTTCACAAATATTTTAGTTGTTTACACTACGTTGCTTTATGTCTGTTTTCGTTGTTGACATCGTCGTAGAGACCCTTACCCTCACCGTCAACAGCATCATAATCATCATCATCGTCTTCTTCAACATTTGCATGCCTTCGTCTTCATTCTGGTAGTCTTCATTCAGCATCCTTGTCGTTGTCAGCATCACCATCCTTGCCTTCGTCGTCATCGTCATCGTCATCGTCAATGTCGTTAGCTAAGCTTATGATGAAGTGTGAGAAATGGAAGAGAGCAAATATAAAAATAAAATAACAGCACTCAAAAGATTCCGTTCGTCCGTCCGTCCGTCCGCCCGTCTTCATCTAATTCTAGCACTCTGGCTGTAGTCTGCCTTCAAAAGTGCAAAGCATACAATCTGCAGAGTGCAATTAGATTAATTTTCCACTAACGATATTTAATTTTCTTTACCTTTTTCATAAACATCGCAGTTTTAACACTTTGATCACTCTTGGGTGAAGAACATTTTCGGGAACATTACATAAAGCATTTTTATTCAAATTAAATTCATTTCAATTTTAATAAATTATAAATTATAACAATTTTAATCGAATATGTTGAAGCCTTCCCAGTTTTAAAGATTCTCTGAAAAAATTTTAATCTTTCTTCAAACTGTTTTAATTTTTTTTTAATTAGCATTTTTTCAAAATAACGTTTCTTCTACGAGATACGATATACTCTCGCAAATGTTTTTCTTTTCCCGCAAAATGAGAAGAGTTGAATAAAAACTCTCTGCGGTTTCTTTGAACTATTGTCACGTGAGCAAGGAATTAAAAATAATTTTTTTCTACTCTCTCTGAAGAAAGAGAGGAAATGGTTCAGTGATTAGTTGGAGAAGTGACTGACCATAGTGACACAATCTCTTGGTGAGAAGAGAGAAAAGTCGTATGAGAAGAAAAGCCTAAAAATTCCTTGTTACGTAGAAATTATAATTTTCTCTTTGATGAGTTTCGAATTTCATCTGTTTTTTTGTTTTTTGCTCTCGTTTTTGGCAAAGACAGGTTCCCCTTCGGCCAAAATGTTCTCACCCTTGCATTCAAACCAGGAATAACTCCCGCCAAGAAAAATAGCTTTATAACTAACCAAAGCCCAAGCCCAATCTCCTCTACTGACCACATTCGCATTCGTTAAATTGACCCTTTTAATTAACCACAAATCTACAGATCTCTCTCTCTCGACGTTAAGAGAATTTTCAATAACACTTCGTTTACGTAGAGCTACGTACATTCATACATATGTATATACGTACATACATTCTTTGGCATAGAATGGCAATGAATTGTGCATTTGAAAATCTACGACAATGAGAGTGAAAAGTACAGGAAACAAAAGGACCTCTCATTCAAAAGATTCCCACTAACTAAAGACCGATTGGTGGAGGATAGCCCTAAACAAAAAGATCCTCAAGGAACCAAAATGTTTAAAAGTTTTCAACATGTAACGATTTGGAAAATTTAATCATTACTTTTCTCCTTTGTGAAAAGTTAGACACTTTAAGATTAACTTACGATAAAAGTAACTTTTTGAAACATACGTTTGGCATGACATTTAACCGTGTGGACACGGTTTTTGTATGAAAGTAGGAATGTTATGAGCCTTTGAGTATGAGTATAGATTTTGAATTTTATTTGAAATAAAATAAAATTATTTCGAGGAAGAAAAATTTTGTGGATATCGTTCATAATTTCTATTTAAAATTATTGTGAAATTTTGTAATGACATAAAGCAGTCATAAAAAGCGTCTACCACGTTATTGATAAGGATACTTCAGAGAAAATCTATTAAGAATGCATAAGAATATTGGTCTTCGGATAATGATTCTTTTTCTTTTTGGCGGTTTTGCCATTTAAAATTTCATAATAGAATTGAAAAAAAAAATTCTTTAACTCTACATTGGTTTAGTGAACAATTTTAAAATAGTTTTGAAAATATTTTGAGTCAATATGCATTAATAAAACATACTAAATGATGATGTTTGTCTATAATTAATGTAAGAAAATTGTTTTTCAGTGCAAAATCGTCGTGGTGGTTTTCTCTAATCTGCCCTCGACATGATAAGTCAGACCATGCACAAATATCGATTTTAAATGGTAATTGATTTCGGTAATAAGCCGATCACAAAACGGCTGGCTCCTATTAGATAAACGCACGCTGAAGATACTCTGATACTTCTTGAAAATGTTCGTTGGCAATTAATTTGCATAATCCGCTTAAAATGAATCCAAGTACAAAGACGACGAGAAGATTAGTAACTTCTCTTTCACTACATTCTCTCAACAAACATTAATATATATATATGTACATAATATATATGAGTATATACATATGTATATATAGTTTGGACAAAAAAAATACATTTTTGAAACACTTTGAAAAAAATTTTTTTTAAATGTTTTTATTCTCTTCATGTTAAGGCTTATAACTCCTAGACTTTTGTAAGGATTTTCATTATTTAAAAAGGCTTATTTAGCTTAGGATTTTAGCTTTGAATAGCAAAAAAAAAAATTATGTTTTGTTTAGCTAAAGCAAAGTTATAAACGCTGGAGTCTGAAAATTGTAGTTTTCATGAATCCCTAAAGAAAATTAAGCGAAATTTCTTTTGAATAACATCTCGTGTTTTATACTTCGGACTTCTTTCCACAATTTCGATTTCTCTTTTTACAGTTTTTTTCGCGCATGTTTTTGATCGTAACAAGTTTTTTCCAACTCATCATTATTCCCTCTATTTTTATATTCTTTTTATCTAAATTTTATTCGATTTAACTTTTACAATTTTTATGTCTTTTGGCATCTTTCCTGAGGCACAGCGAAAAACAACCACTACCACTTTGGTGCTATAATGCTGCCACATATTTTAGCACCACAACAACGTTACAACGACACTACGACAACAACAAACATTTCATTAAGTAAAATAAAGCTGGTCAAAAAGAGTTTTTTATTTCGTTTGGTTATACATATTTAAAACTTTTTCGTGACAGCGGAAATAAAATTCCTTAGATATTGTCGGCCTCGTTGTCATCATCGTCCTGCCCCTCCTTACGTCATCATGCTTTGTCCTTTGTTCTGAAAACGAAATTCCGTACAAAACCCTTTTTTTTCTAAGAGCAAAAAGGAAAATTATCCAGAAAACGGCTGAAAATATTCGTCTAACGAAAAGAGAGAATTTATGGAAAGTGGTTAAAAGAGGAAGAGACATAATCTTTGTCATTCTAAAAATTTTTTTGCTCCCATATTACGAGTATAAAAACATTTAACCTTCTAAAATGTAGATTTTTGTTTTGCTAAAAAATATTCTAACTATTTTTAGATGCTGTTTTTTCAGTCATTTTAATATTAAGAGGTCACCTTTTAGATTATCAGGAAAATTTTTGCAGAAATAAGTTTTGAAAAACTTTGAAACAGATATGGTATTACTTTAAAGGGCTGTGCGCGCTAATACTTTTTGTCCTTGGTTTTTATTTGAAGTTAATTTTAAGTTTAGAGAGCGAAAACCTTAATCTTCTTAATCTTGCTATGTACTTCTCAATAACTCTTAAACTTCTGTTTTTCTACCTACGAAAATATGTTATCTCAAATTACGAAACGTTGATGTTTTATTTTTTTGAAAAGTTTGTATTTTCTCTTCTCTGAATCTTTTTTTTTTTGAAGAAAGATTTCTTTGATTTTCAACCATTTTTTGAACAATCTCAATTTTCTCAATCTCAATGACTCAACGAACAATCTTCATTTCCAAAGTAATGCCTTCAAATATCTTAGATATTAAAGATCTTAGTATTTTTATATGATTCCTACTCAAGTGTCTTTCTTTCTTTCTTTCCTTTTTTCTCTTTTCTTTTAAATACTACGAGTATTTCATTCCTTCAGTTTTTGCTTTTGCAAACTTGATGTATCCTTACACACAACATCTTTGTCCTTATGAGCATTTCTTCATACTTAATCGGATCGAATTTAATCTCAAAGTCTCATGTACCTGCGACGCACTTTGCGCTTTTTGTCAGCTGAGTTGAAATTCTTCATGGAGGACAAAAATAACACGGTACGACGACTTCTTGTGATAAGCTTAAGCTGGCAACATTTGTCAGCCTTCTTGCTTCATGACAGGGTCATTTACTCGTTAGACATTTTGATAACCCTCAACTTTTGCGGGCTTTAAAAATTTTTTATCGTATAAGAAAATATTGAAAGTGTAATGATTCTTATAAAGCTTTATGAGATGCGCAAGTATCAAAAGAATCAAGTACGAGAATCGCGATGGTTATATAATAAATTTTAATATATATATAGTATAGATAGTATATATAGTATATATAGTATAGTATAGAGTATAGACTTTTACTCTGTAAATTCTCGGCGTGCTGTTATTTCCTTCCACTGAGAGATTATTCGTTATTCGATACTCATACTCATACTCATACATTTTTTTATAGAAATTTAACAGAAATTTCATAATTTTTTTACTTTTAAGAATGTTTTTCATTTACGTTTCAAGCAATTAATCCACCCCACGCACTGGATACACCGTAAATAAGCCCTTTTGCTGGATTTTTCATCAACTTTAGAGTTAAAGCACGAACGATTAATCCGTTTTAAGCCACTCTAAGTCACTTTAAACGATTTTAACCACTTTATAACCTACTTTTCACCTCCTTTTTGATGCTTCTCAATAGAAATATAAACTACTATGGAGACTACTCTGTGTATTCATATGCAAAGCTTGAAGAGCCACTCGTTGATGAAAGCTTTTAATGCTCATGTCTCTTTTAAGTCACTTACACAATGCAGAATATTAATAAAACCTAAAGTACTTTTCATAAATATCAATATTAGTGCATAATATTTACTATGAATCACACTCTGACACTCTGTGAATCATTTGTGATATATATACTACTCACAAGCACATATTCACAAACATAAAAAGCGCTATTAACTTTTTGTTTGAAGATTGTTTAAATACATATTAAGCCACCGAAGCCACAAGAAACATTATAATTAACATGCGTATTTTTTCGCGTTCTGAGCACGGTATAATCAATCATTTTGAAATTGTAAAGTCTTAGAAATGCTTTCTCCTCTACTCATTAATCATTTCATTATCATTTTGACAGCACACACACACCCTCCCCCCGCTCCCCCCGATTATTTCATACTAAAGCATTAATGCTGAAGCATTAAAAAACTATAATATCTTTTACTCTTTTCGACTTTGAAAACTGCTCTTGTCTTCTGCTGTCTCATTTTATTAATGCAATGTACTATTTTTGCAATGAATGTAATATGTTTCATGAGTTTACATTTTCACACATTTTCAGCCTCCGTAAATATCGTATTTCATTTTTTTGCTATCTTGCATCGTAGCTAATTAATTTCTGTTTATTTATTTTTGCCATTTTTTCTCATTTTCCCATTTTCCATTTTTTTCTTTTTTGCACTATAATAATTTTTAACATACTTCAGAAATTTATTTAATTTGTTTTTATGTATATTCATTGATACTGTGCTCTTTTATTTATTAAGTGTTCATACACGGGTGGCCTTAAATGGTCTTGTGTGTATATATGTATATGTATAATTTAATCGTTCACTTTTTCGCAAGAGAAAAATTAATAAATGTTGATTATTGCAAAATATTGCAATAAGGTTGCGAAAAGCACTTTTGAATCATTAAAATTCTGTATCGTTGCCTAAAGAAGAAATGAAAATACAACCTGCCAAAGAGCATTCATCCATGATGGAAGAACTCGTGCGTGTATGCGCGTAAAAAAGGACTAAAGAAATGCAAAGAAAAACAGAAACTCTTTCCATAAAATATTTATACAAACTATTGCATAAAGTGATAAAAAGCAATATATTTTCGTCAAAGTGACAAAATTGCCGTTTACGAGTATTTTTTTCTTATGAGCAACGCACAACTAAAAAATACAGCTACTATAAAAATATGAGCAGAAATAAAATCTTATTAACAGTCTTCTCCTCCTTGCCCTCCACTCCTGCAGCTGCTCCATCAACTCGTTAAAAGCGTTGTACTTTTCAAAGATTTGTCCCATTCCGTTCCAATTTGAGAATGCATTTTTTAAGAACTGAAAAATTAATTAAAATGAAAACTTTATTCAACAGAAAGTGCTTTGATATTAAAAATAAAAATTCTTTTCAATATACCAACAGAAATTCGGAAACGATAAAATTTCTTTTAAATAAATACGTATTTATACATGGATCTTACACAAAATTTTTATTAATTTTCCATCAAATCTGTCTGAAAACGATTAACAGAAAATCATTTTGGTTTAAAAAAAAATTTTTTTTAAATTTGTTTGGAAATTTCAATAAATCTTGAAACGTGTAATTAACAGAGATCTAATTAGAATTTAATTTTCAGTCAAATCTTGCTAAATATATTTAACAGAGCGGCCTGCTGATCGAAAAGATATGTATGTTGTATACAATTTGTCACAAGAATCTTTAGAGTTTAATGAAATTTTTAGAAAGAATAGTTAACAGAGATACTCGTAATTTTCTTCAGGAGAATATTTATTAATTAAAATTATAAAGAATTTTATTAAAATTTTCAATCAAATCCTTCTAAATATATTTAACAGAGGAGGAGCAACCTGCTGATCGAAAAAATACGTATATTGTATAAAGTTTCTCAGAAGTCTATAAAGTCTAGAAAATTTAATCAAATCTTTATAAAGATTAGATAACCAAGATCTATTTTTTTTCAAATTAATATATAAATTTATAGGAATTATACAGAATTTAAATTTAATTTAAATTTAATTTACAGTCAAATATTTATATGTAAATATATTGAACCAAAGATCATGCTCTGGAGCAAAGATATGTATGTTGTTTAATATTTTTTCAGATTCAGATTTAATAAAATCTTTAAAAAGATTAGATGACAAATATACATATGTATGTATTTTTTATGGCTTTTAAAAATTCGTCAATTCATCGAAAAGCATTAGTATAAAGGAAGTTAACAGAGTCTGTAGGTTTGAGACGAAAATGTGTTGATCGTTATAAACAACATATTTTTGTATGTTAGAAAATTAAAAATAAAAACATAGAAAATTAAAAAAATATGTAAGACATAAATAATGTGAGACATGTTTATAGCTGTATAAATATTGACTACTTTCTTTATAAAAAGAAATATTTTAATTGTGAAAATAGCACTTCAGTATTTCTGTTAAATAACAGAGAATCAAAGAATTTTAATAACACATTTTTCTTCAAGTGTAAGAGGAATTTTTGCGAGTGGTATTTTTTTACAAAAGCGAGTAATTAAATATAGTTCACGTAACTCGAAGTAGATTAATTTTCAAGTAAGTAATTTTAACTTCTTTAGTATGGACACATTAATCCATTCAGGCGGAATCGTGGTGTGAGCAATTATGAAATGTTGCGGATGATGCTGTGTTGCTCGTGGTTATGTTCATGGGTGTGTCCGTGGGCGTGGGTGTGCACGAGGCCATGCGATTATATGTACGTTTGTGAAACTATTACTGCATGAACTACTTGCAAAGAATGCTGGGAGTGTGCAAAAGCGCCTGAGCTTAAAAAATCCTTTAAACCGTTTATGTAAAGCAGCTGTTAGCATAAAAAAAAATGTAAACAGTGAAAAGAGAACACAGTGTGTTAAAAACATACAAACAGACACACAAATACATACATAACATATATGTATGTATATACACAATTGTTCACATGTTCTTTGCAAAAACATTTTGTGTTAAAATTTTGCGAAATCATCTCAATTTTCAAAGGATTTTTATAGACAAATTATTCACTTTATTTATGGTTTCTAATTTTATTATTTTTTTCCTAAAATTTTATTTCTAAAATATCAAAAATTTGGTTGACATCAATTTTTTGGTTTACGATGCAAATTCAACAAAAATTCGAAACAAAAAAATTCGGTTGCGAAAAATTATATTTTAAAAAAATTTCGTCATCTTTGAAAGCGCCAATAATTATTTATCATCAATTATAATTGAATGATTGTTAGTATTTGTGTGTATATACATATATTTATATGTGTATGTGTGTCAAGCGCGCTCGATTGACAATACTGCTTTAAGCTCTCACTTTGTTACAAAATAATGTGAACGATTTTATGAACGGTACTCATAGACACCAACATTTCTGTGTTTTTGCGGATGTGCTTTGTTCTTGTGTTTGTGTGTGTACTCGTACGCGTTCATACGTTTGTAAGCGTAAGTGTGTGTGTAAATATTTTGCTCATTATACGCATCCGCTTCGTTTAAATGCTTTCGATGCAGAAAAATTTTAATTGTTCAAAAATATTTTACTCATTTTAATTTAAAAAAAAAGAAATTATAATTAATATGGCTCCAAAAGCAGGCAACCAAAAAGAAAACAACACCAAAAAAGGACAAACAAAAGCAACAAATATTTTTTAAATGTTTGTTTGCATTTGGAATAAACAGAGTAAAATAAATAAAATGAATTTTTCATAAATTGTCATAAAGAAATTAAATATACGAGTATTAAAAAAGAAGAAGAATTATTTTATTAAAAACCAATAATAATAAATAATAAATTAAAAGTCAATGGTTAAACCGAAAAAGAAAAAAAATTTGATCAGTACAACCATCACAACCGTTAATGGGTTAGTTAATAAACGGTTCAATAATTATACACTCGCAAAAAATGTTTAGACAAACTTTTGGAAAAGACCATGATTTTTTACTAAAACTTACTCTTCGAAAAAATTATGATATTTTTATTTTCATGGAAATTTTTAACATTTCCTCAAGAAAATGGATTGGACAATTTTATTTTACGGATTAATTAATTTAAACTGAAATTACATTATTTATTATTTTTTTGCGATTTTCAATCTCTTTTAAATTTTTTTTTTCCCCCCCTCCTGTATCTACAATATACTATCAAATTAATTTTTCTCATTCTTATTTCTTTTTTTCTTTATGTTTACCATGCCCTTCGCTTTATTATTCTTTCCCTTCTTCTTCTTCTTGAAAGCATCTCGCTTATCTTCGTTTATGAGAAAAGGCAGAAAATAACAAAGCTTTCTCAAGCATTGAAATTGTGTTTTTTTTTAATCAATGCTTCTGTAAAAAATATGTAAAATTGATAAAAATGCACTCTCATTTGGCATGACCCATTTCTCTGCCATGACAAAGATTGACAGCAGGATGAAACAGAACCTGTACTCTCAAATCATAGGCCCCTCTGGGTATTGTTATAAATCATCATCACCATCATCATCATCATCATTTCGTCAGCAGCATCACCGCGTCATCTTTTTGCTACTTTCTTAGGCAACAACGAACAACGACGTGACGAGTTCAAATAAATTGAATTGATTTTTTACGTTCAACGTTGTATACATTTAATGGAAGGTGGAAAGAGAAAGAGAGTGGTTGGAGTGGAAGGAGGGGAGAAGGAGAGGACTATAACACAGAGCACAGAGCACAGAGAGCATTTGAGAAGACGAAGTTCATAGAACGAAACGAAAAGACATCATATTTGTTATGGTCACAAATTCCGAGACGAAATCCAAGCACGAGACAAGGTTTTTGGCTTGGGACGAAAAAAGAGAGAGTTTGTAGAATATTATTTTGAAAATTTTAACATAAAAATCTTACATCAATATATTGAAAACATAGAGACGAGATGGCTGTCATTAGTTCAGAGAATGCTCACGAACGAAGTTCACTGAAAACCTTTGAAAGAGCTTTAAAATTTTATTTTGAAAATTTTCGAAGGTTTGTAGAAATATTTCATTAAAAAATAAAACATTTGGAATAGATATTTTTAAAAAAAACTAAAAACGATTTTGGAAAGATTGAATAAGAATTCAAGAATTTCATGGTATTTGATAGCATTTGAAAACAAACATTCGAATCCAATAAACAAATTCCATTATTCCGTTACTCGCCATAAAAACCGATATAAAGTCGTTGCGAAGGCTGCTCTCTCAAAGTCTCGTAATCCCTTAACTTTTTCCCCCAACAATCGACAATCGACAAAAGTGTAACCAAGTCAAACGGAACTCATTCCTTCCGTAAGCCGGAAACGGAAGGAGATTCCTTGATTGGCATTGTCAACGTCTCGATAGACAAGTCGACGAGAGACGATTGTGTAACATGACATGACAAGTGTCCCGGAATTTCGAACGAGTAACACGCAAACAAACATAAACGACAACGTAATCGTTGTTGTTGTTGTTGTTGTTGGTTACTTCGCAAAAAGCATCAATCGAAAGCGTTTGGAATGTGGAATGAGATTTTATATTGAGCTTGTTGTGTCAACGCTCGCTAATGAATTTTCTCAAAATGTCACAGAAACGTCACAGAAATGTCACAGAAACGTCACAATCCATAAAGTGGATAAAAAATACGAAAAACTCACAGAATTGGGAACCAATTAATAGCAACACGGCGGTTCTTTACGGCTGTTCTTCGCGGCGTCTGACGATATACCATTTTTTTAATTATTTCACTGAAAAAAGAAAACATTAATCCATGACAATATTTTCGGTTTTAGTTAATTAAATAAAAAACAAACAAAAAAATTTAATTAAATGTTACTAAAATAAAAAAAAAATAAACTCTCAGCCATATTTTTTTTTTTAAAATGAGAAAACAAAAACCAAAGATAAAGTTTAAAGAGAAAATCTCGCTCTCGTGACACATTCAAAATGGCGTTAATTTGAAGAAAAACAAGTCCTTCCTTTTGCCCCGGAGTAAGAAAGAAAAGGAAGGATATAATAAGCAAATGAAATTAGCTCTCTATATACAGCTCAGTACCGTCTCTCTCATTCTCCCGCTCTTTCCCATTGTTCCACTCTCCCGCTCTGCATTTAATCCAGTACAATTTTCACGCTGACCAGTTTTTATCTGTTAAGCTAAATTAAATAAAAAAAATAAATTAAATAATGGCCAAGACAGACATTTTTCCACATCATCAGGAGCCTTCACCCTAAATTTCTTCCAATTTCGTCCCTCTATTTGTTCACTCCTTTCGCGGCGCGCGATGACATAAAGTTTTTTTTCTATAACAAAATAACTGTTCACATTTGTTCAGCTGACGTTATTTCATTATTTCAGAAGTTTTTGAAAGTTTGCAAATAACATTTTTGATCCTCACAGCCGCACACACATTGTCAAATTTTTCAAAAAAAATTAAAGAAATGTGTCATGTTTTCAAAATACTTTTTAATTGTAATTTCTTACTGCAAACATTCTTGTCAAAGTTCTGTAAAAAAAAAACTTAATTAAAATTATGTAACGTTATTACAATCTGAAACCAGAACCATTCATTCATGTTTGATGACTATCAGAGTGTAAGAATATAATGCTTCTGTTCGTCAAGTCAAAGATTACAGAAAAACTTTGAAAAGTTTTCCTAAAAAATTTAAATTCAAATAAATTTAAATTCAAATTTAAAGTTATTTTTTTTATACACTTACAGTTCATTATCCATTAAAATGTCAATATAATTATATTGTCATCATATATACATACATCAGGAATTGGACTTTTATACAGTATCCGCATCTATTTATCAAAAATTCTCAACTATGAATGCAATATCCGCAATTATTTTCACAATATTCCTTGGTTTTACCATATCCGCCATTATTTATGGAATATTCGATGTATTTCTGAGTTACGCTGCTTAATTTGTGCAATATCCGCAAGCATTTTTGCAATATCTACAGTCTGTACAATAATCGTTATAATTTATTGAGTATTTGGACATATTTATGCTATATCCGCAATTATGATCACAATATTCCTCGGTTTTACCATATCGGCCATTATTTATGGAATATTCGAATGTATTTCTGAGTTACGCTGCATAATTTGTGCAATATCCGCAACCTTTTCTACAATATCCACAAGTAAATGCAAAGGATATTCATTATCATTTCTCGAATATCTGAATACATTTACGGGATACGCTTTATAATCAATTTATAAAATATCCGCAAGTACTTTTATACAACATCCGCGAACTTCTTGAAAATATCCATACTTTATAGAATATCCGTCATTATTTACAGACTATTTGAATCTATTTATGATGTGCATATAATTTCTAAAATTTAATGTAATTTCTAATTTAATATAATTATAAATGAGATTAATAATTTGGGGTATATGTGGCAGATACTTTTCCCTCCCTCTCTCTCCCTCTCTCTCTCTCTCTCTTTCTAAAAATAATAATATAAAATTCTTTTGATCAACGAGTAACGTAAAAAATTGCAAGAGCATTCAACTGAATCGACGAGGTTCAGTGAAGATACGTTTTGCCCTTAAATTCATATAACTCTCCTTCTCTTCACTTGAATTTTTTCCCTGCCAGCGAAATAATTTAAAATTCTCTCTTTGAAGCCATCAGCAAAAAAAAAAAAAAATAAATTGTGCCATTGTGTTTGTGCATGTGAAAATATGAATTTGAAATGCAGCTGTCTCCGACCAAAGAATTATTCGAACAAAAACAACAAAAAATGCTGAAAGTTTTACTTAAATTTAAAATAAAAAAACGGTTACGCGCAGCTGTCACTGCTACAAACTCGATGACCAAACAAACTCACCAAAGACTGACTGAATGATTGAGCTCAATGATTGACCGAAATAAAAATGAAGATATGAGTAAAAAGGTTTTGCTATGAGTATTACGTATGAGTTATATCTTAAAAATTTTTAAATTATAATAAAAATGAATGTTGTTGTCGACTTTTTTTCAACTTCCGATTTTTTCTGGTCTTATCCTTTTAAATTATGACACGTAGTGAAAAACTATATGTGCCAAAAATTCAGCAAAGTCGGAGACGAAAATATCATCGAAATGATGAATATTATTTTCTTGAACAAATTTTTTTTTTCTTTATCAATTATTCTTCTCTATTTTATGGCGCTAACTTGTCGTCTCCGTGGCTCTTATTGTCCTTTTTCATCATCAATAATATTCTATGATACGAGTATGCAGCACAAAAGCAGTTCTCAGCAGCTTTTAATCTCTAGCCTTAAGTCTTGTTGTATTGCTGGCCATTTGCGATCCATCGCTGGGTCGCACTCGCATCGCATCGCTTCGAACACACGACGATGGCCACAAATGAGTCGTTGTCGTGTAGCGTTGAGTCGAGGTCGGTTGAGTTGGGATGAGATGAGATGAGCTGAGCTGAGCATCCAGTCAGCTTTTAGCGTTAGTGAAGCCGATAATAAAAATCACTACAACAACAATAGTAATAATAATAATAATAAAAACAAAAATATCCGCAACAACAATAACAGCAGCAAAACAATAGCAATACAATAGCATTTCAACACAGGCCATGAAAAAAAAGAGCTACAACATTTGAAACAGTACAAAACACAATGAAGTCTAGTGCATGGCAATACTGACAGTAACAAAAACAACAACAACACGAAGGACGTTGGTGAAAGTAGAGCAAGCAAATCATTTGGTCGAGTGAAAGAGAGTAAGAGAGAAAGAGTAGAGAGAACCTCATGAACCATGTACTCGTACAAAAACATCCCTGTAGGAAACATTGTAATGTACAGATAACGTAATGAACTGGTTCCAAATCAAAAAATTAATTTAGCATAAATTTAATCAGATTTCTGTATGGTTTTTATTAAAAAAAAAAACGATAATTTAAAAATAACAGAAATATCTTATTAATAAATTATACATTAAGTCAGACAATTATACAAACACTGCCCAGAAAATTATAGAAACACTGTTCAAAAAGCAAAAATTAGGGCAAAAAGGATGAGAATGCAATGAAACTTTTCAATGACTTTTTTTTTTCTTTAACCAACTCTCCCCGAATAATGTATATCATAATTTGTGTTGTCGTTTATGCAATTTGCTGACATTTATAACGTAAGATGGGACTTGAATCAAGGTTCTTTGGATTAGTATCGACAGGATCCTAGGTGCGACGCTATAAGCGCGGAAATAAAAGGAGACAATGGTTTAATGAAATTAAAACACCTCTAGGAGTTTGGAATACGATAGATATGTACGACATATACCGGTACACACAGATAATCAATCAATTAGACATCAATTAGACATGAAATCACTTCAAAAAAAGAACCTTAAGAAGGTTTTTTCTAAAACATAAAAACGTATTTTGCATTTATATGAATTTAAATTTAAATAAAAGGAGAATTCTAATAAATATACTATAGAATAGAATTGATTATTTTTTATTAGATACTACTTTCCAAGTTCTTTGATGTTAAAACGATCACAAAGTTGCTGCAACTTTTATTTTCATGACAATAATCTTTATTCAACGAATATTTGGAATTTTAATTTTGTCTGCGATCTACGTTTTCTTTCATGACATAAACTTCCATGCACAAACTGACGAACGAATTTCCTAGGACGCGTTTTTGTGTTGGATTTCGTTGCTCCTAAGACCTCAAAAATACTATAACGGTAGTATTTTATGTTATCTGATATCTGTTATCTCTTCGACACAGTTTTTCATATGCGACATGGTTTCCGAACGGGATTTTCTGTTTTGTTGTTGTTGTTGCTGCTGCTGTAGTGTGACGATAGTGGTAGCAATCGTCGGAAGCGTAAGCGTAGTAGAAAGGGATACCGGCGAAGAAGAAGAAGAAAAAGAAGAAAAAGAAAAAGAAGAAGAAGAAAAAGAAGAAGAAGAAAAGGAAGAAGAAGAAGAAGAAGAAGAAGAAGAAAAAGAAATAAAATCCCAAGAATACTACGCTACAAGTTAAATCCTCAACAAAACAAAACTTTTGCAAAATAATTTTCATTCTTAATTTTTTTTTACCTACTATTTTTTTTATTTGTTGTTTGCAGTGTAAAATTGTTTTAATGGTTGTTTGTTGTTTTTTGTTGTTGTTGCTTAAATTCTGTTCTGCTGACGTTGAAACCTTTCAGTCTCATTTTCATGGAAATTTCGATTATTCATGCGTTGGCATTTTTATTCATGTCTGTGGTGGTGGTGGTTGTTGTTGTTATGGTTCTTGTTTTTGTTGCAGCTTTTATTGCTGTTGTTGTTGTTGTTGTGAGCATGCGGTTGATTGCTTATTTCCGGCTTATTTCAACCGGAAAGACATATTGACAGCGACCGTTTATTTCTTGTAGAGTCAAGGTAACGAAGGTCTCTGTTACTACAATGCTCCACCTTCTCCCGCCCTCCTTTCTATCCCATTCTTTCCTTCTACCATCAAATACCAGAATTACAAATTTTTGAGAATTGAAAAAAAAAATGAACTGAACTTGAACTGATTTCATTGAAGCACAATGAACAACTGACAATTATTTGCAGCAGTGTCTAACTCTCATCGTCTCTCTTCTCGTCTATCCTCATCATTCTTGTCCTGGTCTTAAATTTTCATCCGCTGAAGCTACGTAATGATTGCAAAGAATGAATGAAGAGACTATTCTTTTCTACACCAATCGAAATTATCATCGTCATCATCATCATCATCATCATCATATCATACAACAAGAAGGTTTTTTTTTCTAGTAACTTCCTCAAGTATGTCCTTGTTGCGGGGGGGAGGGGGGAGAAGAGAGATAGATTAAAAGAGTGTTACTTCGTATAAAGCGAGACCATGGAATTATGCCGTAGCGCGGTCCTTTGGCCATTCTTTGGTATGTACGTACATGCTGGATAATTGCTTCCTTCTGTTCTATTTTCTGTCGTTATTATCCTTTTTTTTTCTGTCTTCGTATTCCTCTTCTTCTTTAGTGTTTCCGCTTTTGCTCATTTGCATTTTACGCAAGTGTTGTATTGTTGTTGTTGTTGTTGTTGTTGTTGTTTGTTTGTTAGTTTCATTTTGTTGAATAACGCTTTGTTGTCAACCATTCGGTTTGTTTTAGTGCATTTGCTTGGGTTTTTGTTATTGTTGTTTGTGATGGTGTTGCTGTTGGTTTTGCTGTTGGTGTTGCTGTTGGTGTTGCATGTAATTATTTCTATAGTTTCTGTTGTTGTCGTGGTTGCTGGTGGTTTTGTTGCTTGTTCTTCTTTGCCTTGTTTTCTCCATCATGATTATTTATTGCTTTACTCGATTAAGAAGAAGAATAAGACGAAAACACAAACGTTTTTGTTGCATAAATTTAATTGGTTTTCAACTGAAATTTCAACAACTTCAATTAAAATTAAAAAATATTGAAATAGTAATAATTATTGCTAAACAGTAATTTAGCAAAATAAGAACTATAAAACCAATTTAATGCTAATTAAAAATATTTATTTAGTTAGTGCGATGACAAATATTTATTTACTTAGTGCGATGATTTTGTCGCAATCAATTCTTTTAAAAATAATATTAAAAAGATGACCCAAAAACTGAACGAATGCAAAAACAAATTTTTATTTATCATTTTTATTAATACAATAATTGCAAAAATACAAAAGTTTTAGCTCGAAAAAGATGCAATTATAAAAGTTTTAGCAAATCCTTGAACTTTTCTTTTTAATTAAAATATACTATTTTTCGTTTTTTTAGTAAACAAATTTTTTGAGTGCTTTAATTTGATTAAAATTTATATTATTTTTATTAGTTTCTTAGTATTCTTATTCTTAGTATTAGTTGCTTACTTATTTTTAATTTTTTATTCCTAATTTTTTTTTTGCTTTTTTTTTTTGCTTTCAAATATCGACCTAAATTTGTGTTTGTTTTTATTCACTTTAACAAACTTTTTCCCTTTTTTATTTCAGTCTTTTTTTACTTTCATGAAGTTTTAAAAACAATGTTTTTTTTTTTTCGTAAACATATAGATCCGTGTGAAATCTTCCGCCTGCCACAAATTTTTCTGTTTTTCTCTTAAATTATGCCATACATTTTTATTGGGTTTTTTTTTTTTTTGTAATTTGCATTAATGTAATAATTACCCATGTATAGGCATATTTTATGTTATCATATAATTAACAGTATTTTTTTAATATTTTTTATTAATTCGAAATTAACTAATTGATGGTTTATTACGATGCTCGGTCTGTTAATCCTGGATTTTAATTTATTTAACTTCATTAAATTAATACCTACAATTAACTTAATAAAAAAAACTCTCTCTAATTTAAATTGCAATAAGTTTTGTATTAATTTTCTAGTCCGAATTGTTCGCTTTTTTATTTGTTATTTATATTAATATATGCACACATGTAGGTACACATGTACATACGTATGTATATGATTTCTTTTAAACATTTTGAATATTTTTTTGCTCTAACAAACGTTACCGAAAATGTTTTAAATGAACAAAAAAATGTTTTTTGCACTAACGAATACATATTTGTTTTCATTTCAATTGAACGGAAGAGTTGCTGTGTTGTGGTTGTTGTTGTTGTTTCACCCTCTTAAAATTTACACCTTAGCTATTTCGCCTACGCACACACACACGCACACACACATCTACATAACTCATACTCAAAAAATACTATAAGGAAACAGCCGTAAAAATAAAAAAAATTTTCGCCCACTTGAAGCAATTTGAATGCATTGGCAACACTTTGATGAAATTGTTGGAGCGAGCGAGTCGTATGCGTTTTAGTCCATGAATGTATAACGAGTATACGAAAAAGTTTGTTTGTTTGTTTGTGTCTTCTTGTCAGCAACGAGTTCGTGGAAGTTGGTAAAGGAAAGGCAATAGCCCAAGTAACGAAATATGCTCGTAACAACAACAAGAACAACAGAAGTTCAACTCTAAACACTTCGGTTATATTATGGTAGTCGGTCCACATCGATATCGATATCGTCGTCGCAGTCGCACTCGCACTCGCAGTCGGGTAGTTGCAGTCGTGATCGTCGTCATCGTCATCGTCATCGCTGTAAACATCGTAAACGTCGCCGTCTACGTCGTCCATCAACGATTATGGGTTATCAGAGCAGAAAGAACAGAACAGAAAAACAGTGTAGTCGAGTTTTTATTTTTATGTATGACTGCGTGACTGCGTGAGTGCGTGAGAGAGGAGACCAATGCATGGATGGATGAATACTTAAGATGGATGAATACTTGAATGAGAATGCAAATGGTCGATTGCGTCGAGTTGAACGGTTATAGTGATGGATATGAATTGATTGAATGAAGCTGATGATATTGCTCATACAGGATTTTAAGAAGGTTTTTACTTTCCTTTTTTTTTGTTGATGTTGTTGTTTTTTGTAGATTTATTGTTGTTGAAATGCGAAAAATACAAACATTGGAATGGAAAAAGCTCTCAGCTAGAAAGTTTTGTAATAAATTAAAATGGACGAAAAGAATAAAAAAAAATTTTAAAGGAATATCATCAACAAAGAAAGAAAACATGAAAATATTTGAAATTCATTTCATTGCATGAATTCATTTCAATGAGTTCATTACTTTAAAATTTATTGCATTATTGTTCTGTTTGCTTTGTATCAACATGATCTCAAAATAATATAAATAAAAACTCTCGTAAAATCTCGTACTTTTAGAAATGAAACATTCTAAACTTGTGCTATTTCTTTTCCAAGTAAATACATTTTTTTTTTGTTTTTGGGGTTTTTTCTCCATTTTGTAGGTTCATAAATTCTATAACATACGACAAAGTACGCTGAACTTCTTTGTCTTTTTTGCTTTTTTTCTTTTTTTTCTCTGGTTTTTGACTAAGCAAAAAGTATCAAACCCAACAACAATGAATGCTTTCGTGCGGAAACGGAAAAGGGAAACGGTCGTAAAAAAAAAATGTTGAACTTTGTCCCACAAAAAAAAAAAAAAAAAAAAAAAATATGTTTTCTACAACAAATAAATATTCACATTAAAGGAAATATATATACCCACACCCACACTTACACAACTATCGCTTGCAATGTGAGACAAATAACAATAAAATTAAAATAGTTTAAATGTAGAATGAAAGAGGAAAAAAAGCAGGATCATCATCATCAATGAATAAACTGAGACAAACAAAGAAATTTTATTCTTTTTAAAAATTAGGAAATATCCTTAAATAAAAATTATAGCAAAAATTTTTTTTATTATTGTCAGTAATGTCAGCCAACATCGTTACAAGGAGACTAGTTTCGAAATCGCAGTTCAATTAAATTCTCTCTTTTTCCTCTCTTTTAACTTCTGTTTGTTGTGTTTCCTGTCTAAAAATTCTTTCGTTCTCTCAAACGAATCTTGCATTTTCTCCATTTTTATTATATTCTTTTTTCTTAAATTTAGTGATTTTGTGTGATAAAATTGTGTGATAAAAAATTAAGCCAGGATTTCAGTCGAGACGAGATTTCGAAGCGATACAGGATCTTTAGACAAGAATTCTTGAACATATTCTCTATTCCAACATTTTAGCCACATAGAAATGGAAAACTTTCGGAAGATATAAAAGAAAATTATGTTGCTGTAACAATATTATATCGAAATTATTATATATTGTCCAAAAAAAATCAGTATTTTCACTCTTTTATCGCTTCTGTCTATTTTATCGTCTCTAATTTAGTTACAGTCGAGGTAAAATCAAAGATAAAATCGTCTAAATTTTAGATAACGACATTGCCCGAATCTCAAAATAGTTAAAAAATAGGTTAGTTTGGGGTTTTAAGTGACAGCCAAAAGGGTCGTCCACCCTTCACTCTGACTACTTATTGTATTCATTGTTATAACACATTGAGATTAATAAGAATTAACCGTTCAATTTCTCGGAAAATCTCGTTCGTGAAATCACTGCGATGCCTTGAGCCACATTTAGTGCGTCTAGCACTTTTGTGCGTCTGAATGACGGCTTGTTCTTTTAATTGTTCTACAGTTTTAAAAAGACATTACATTTCAATTATGAAAGGACAACAGAGAAGGACTTCACCAGTTATTTCTCACTGACAGATACTCTTGCTATGTTTTTTTTTTCTGCAGTGAAAGTAAAAGAGGTTTAGAAGCGACACTTTTTCAGAGAAGCAGACCAAAAGCGACATCAAGCAATACAACACTAAAACCATATCACTATAGACCGTCAAATAGGAATATATGCTACATAACAAAAAGAGAGAGAGAGAGAGAGAGAGAATGTAATAGCACGTAAGAGAGTAGTATTGTAAGAGAGTAATAGCACGATTTTTTCTTTTTTTTTGTCAGTTTTGGCATGTTTTCAAGTCAGTTTTTGCAGAGTTTTCAGTTTTTTTTTAACACATTGTGAGTGTAGGTGGGTATGGGTGTGTATAGGTGTGCATGTGTATGTGTGTTCTTCTATGTTTTTTAACTACACACTACAATTTAACTGCTCTGGTTGCCGAGATCTGACCACGACTCGGTGTCATCTCGGCATTTCGTCTCGACTGCAACCAAAAATGAAGAGTAAACAATTAAAAAAAAAAATAACTCAATAAAATAAAATTAAAATAAATAATAATTTCCACAAATATTTTCAATATATCGATGTTATACATATATCGATGGTTGGCGTCTCCTAATATTGCAAATAATATTTAATAAATTAAACGAAAATATTTTCAAGAAGAATTTTTGAAGAAGAATTTTTCCTGAAGTTGAAGGTAAAAAGTCCTCTAACGTCTCTTGAGTTCGGTTAACGAGAAGACAAACGGTGTCAAGAAGATAACAGCACGTTAACCGGAAGACAAATAGACAGACAGACAAGACAGACAGACGAAAAGGCGTACCTCAAAATAGTGGGTCCATTCGAAGAGTTCCATTCAGAATTCTATAAAGGAATGCCTGCTACTTGCATCCACAGACATCAGGCTGTATCAACGCCGCATGAAGTCTGTATCGTTCATTCATTCATTCATTGTTTCTGTTTAGTATATTCGTCGACTCCTTTCACATCGTTTTGCCCGCCAAATAAGCATGATTTGGTTGCAACCAACCAACAAGAATAATAGAAAAGAATAACTTTTGTCGCTTTGCTTTTTGGTACAATGTCCTCCATTTTGCATATCCTTGACCGTATTGAAGGATTATACTCGTAGATACGAGTATAGCTGTATCCTTGCAAAAATAAATATACTAACATAAAATGGTTATAAACTGTTTTTCTCAAATGACGTCAGAGACAACAGAACAGTTTTTTCCATAAAAAAAGAAGGGCAATGACAATTGTAAAAAAAGTCCTTATCTCAAAACTTTTTAATACCATGTCGTCAATCCAAAAACAATTCAATTAAGAAAGTTTAGGACTTTTTTTTGTAAGGAAAAGAAATGAAAAAACAAGTTAATCAATATGTTTGAAATTCGTTTGAAACCAGAAGAAAACCTTTTGGGAAGGGGAAGCTATTTATTTATACCTCCCCCCCCCCCCCCTCCCCTTTTTGCAACTTCAAAACTGTTCAATCGGGAGAAAAGATTTGCGCGTTAAAAATAGGTTAAAAAAAAGGGTATCAAGAAGCAACAAGTTCTTCTTGTTCGTTGTATCGTTGTTAAATTTTGCGAAAAAAGAAAACTTTTCTGAAAAAGAGTGCAATTTTTGTTTTTTGAGCGGGAAGACCGTTTCAAGCAGCGCTACTGTCGTCGATATTGTTGCCGCTTTGTCGGTGTTCGGTCTTTTTTTTCTACGCAGAAAAACAATAGTGATTTTTTCTTCCGTCACTTTTGCTCTCTTCATACTCAAGAATTATTCATTTTGTTGATTTTGGTTTTGTGTCTCTTTTCGTCTTTTCGTGAATATTTGAATGTTTCAATGGTTTTTGTCTTTACTTTTTGAGTGGTTTTTGTCTTTACTGTTTGTTATTGCCCGGAGCCGAATTTCGGTTGTGCTTTACCGAAAAAGTTTCAATTTTTCAAC
The DNA here is from genome assembly GCA_949752815.1 of Conops quadrifasciatus. Taxonomy (NCBI): domain Eukaryota; kingdom Metazoa; phylum Arthropoda; class Insecta; order Diptera; family Conopidae; genus Conops; species Conops quadrifasciatus. Next base: position 14,286,346 of record OX457077.1, on the reverse strand, counting down.
AACATAATTCGACTGATTTTCGCTACTGACGCTCTCTGGTTGTTAGAAAACGTGAACCCATAAACCGTGATACCGTTTTCAGCGTTAGGGAAGCACCGAAAGCATAACAGACACTATGACACCGCCATGATTTAGTGGTTCTGTAATTCTGTGATACTGTGAGTACAATAAGTTATGAAGCACAAAAATTCTGAAATATCGAAAATTTTCTTTTAGATTATAAATATGTAAACACATATTTTCAAACCGATACTTTATATGTAAAACGTAATAGCAATACCTTGAGAAAGGTATTGAAAAAGGTATTTCGCCAATTTTCGCAATATGACAAATAATTTATCATCTACGAAGAAAGAAAAAACCAAGAGAAAAAAAAAATAGCCAATATTCGTTTATACGACTTTCTCCTTGGAGGAAAATTCTTATTACAATATTTTTCTTTATAAATTCATAGAATGTCATGAGATTAAATTAAATGTAGAAAATTGGTTTCTTTTGCCTGCGGAGACAACAAAAAAAAAAACACAATAACACAATATTCAAAATGTAATTTTCATACATAAAAGAAAGGAAAAAAAAAAATATGAAACAAGTCCTGAGATGGGGCGGGGGGTGGGGGTTAAAGGGGGTGTAAAGGCTAAACACCGAACGAAACCGAAATAACTACACAAAAAAAGTCATCAAGAATGCAAAAAATATCGACAAAAATATGCGTGCCTTTGTGTGGGTGTTATCTTCGCCTTCGTTTAGTTAGTATTGAGTTTCGTTTTGTCGTTTTGTCGTTTCGTCGATGCATGTTCGTTATATTTCATTACAAAAAAAACAATGCGCGCACTTCTGGTGAATCAAGCGAGTATTTTTTGTTCGAAAGAAAAAGCAAAGAAAAGCAATGTTTTCAATTTGTGTGATTCGTTCGAGTTATTATTGTTGGTTTTGGTGTTGTTGTAGTAGTAGTAGTAGTAGTAGTTGTTGTTGTTGCTATTGCTGTAGCTGCTGTTGCTGCTATTGGTTTTGTTTTTGTGGTATTTTTTTGTTTTTAATAAGCTATAAACATTCAAATTAATTTCGCATTTAACAGCTTTCCATTTCTATTTATATATAAAATAATTATAAAAAATTTAAGTAATGTCAATATTTTAATTTATTTTCCCCTAAAATTAATTAGTTATTAATTATTTATGTCCATATTAGTTCTCACAACACTGTTAAATAAGTTATAAATTATAATATGATTAATTTTCTTTAGCTTTAAAATCGATTCGTTGCTGATTCATCGCACAACAATTCATCGCGTAGCAAATTCATCGCAAAAAAATTTATCGCAAGCCGAAGCAGAAACATTTATTTTGAAAATCGCGCGATTTTAAGTTTTTAATATTATTAAAATTTATGGCTAATTTTATAATCTTCGGTGGAGAATTATCAAACATTTCTTAAACATTTCCTTGTGGTTTATTGCTAATACGATGAATTGCTGTTGCGATGAACTGCTGCTGCGATGAATTGCTGTTGCGATGAATTGCTGTTGCGATGAATTTTATTTTTTTAAACACTTAATAATTAACGAAAAAAATGTCTAGATACTAAAAGTATCCATTTATCCATCTATCAACGGCCAAAAAGTGAGCGGCAATCAGTTATAGTGAAAAATTCCCAACTAGTTTTGAAAAATAACGGAATTTTTCTCCCAGAAGAATAGCAGATAATTTATTTCTTTATTTCTGATAAAGTAAAAATATCTACTCTTTAAAAATGAGAAAACACCACAAAATTCACTTGGAATCATTTACACTCTTGTTTTAAGAACACAATAAATTACTCACTCAATCATTTCTACTGATAAAATATTGAGGAATTGGTCAACCCATGGCCACATATCGTTCATCAAACTATTTCTGTATTTTTACTATTTTATCTAAAATTAAATGTCGATGGTAACTAAACTGACAAACACTTTCACGGTATTAATAAAACACCTGCTTATAAAAATCTAGAAATATATCGATCGGACAGAATAGAGACTTTTGTCCAATAACCTTGAAGGCTAGGTTTCTAGTAACTACCAAAGCAAGAAAGAAAGAAAGAAAGAAAGAAAGAAAAAAGCTGAAAAAAACAGCCATGACCACACATGCTCTCTGGAATGTGTTTGTGACATTCTGCACTTACGTAGTTTTACAATGATTAAACTTTAATCACGGTCACTAATAGCACTTAGAATTCTTTCTCGTTCGCTTAATCACTAAATCACTTTTTTTTTAGTTTCGTTACGAGTAAATTTTGTGCACTTTTCTGGTGCTTGGAAAGCCTCAAAGTGATTGTTAAATACTTAAATACCTAAAGCAGATGTAAACACACACACAAACACACATTTAGACCGTTATGTCTGTGTTATTCTCTTTTAAATTGGGTCACATTTTCTTATTATTTTTTTTCTTAATATTATAACATCTGTTTTTAACATTTTCCGCACAAAAAAGTTTATTTCATCTTTCTTTCTCGCTTACGCTTGAGTGATGCCAACACTCAGTTTCATTTCGGAGGAGGGTAAATTAATGTAACGGCGTTTAAGGAAGGATAAAAACTAAAAGTCTAAAAAGAAAATACAATCTAAAGCCTGGATGGTCTCTAATCCAATGACAGTAATAAATAAAAGTTTTACCAAACTGCAGATTTTTTACAATCTTTTTTTCTCATAGCAATTTCTTTCTCTCTTTCTCTCAATTTTTCCCTTATTAAAAGTTATTTAGTGTTTGTGTGTGTGTGTGTGTGTGTGTGTGTGTGTGTGTGGCCTCAGTTAGCGGTAAGTTGGTTAGAGATGGCAACTTCTCAGGGCGGTTAATCGTAATTGGTTTTCATCAGTTATTTTGTTCTTGTGACAAAGTTTACTTCAAGTTTACTTAAAAGTTTCATATAAGCCTGCACATCTTCTGAAGATTGAAGATTAAACGAATCACTCTCCCTTCTTCTTGTTTTCCTCCTCCTGCTCCTCCTCCTCCTTCTCCTCAGTCTGGCGAAGTTATTATTGTAATAATAATTTCTAAGAATTTAAAAATTTTCTGCTCATTTTATTATATTATATTTATAAATTTATGAAATTTATATTTTCTCCTTTAAGTTAAAATAATTTTACAATAATATTGTGCAGTCCTTGGAACTGCCAATTATTTCGCCTCATAAAGTCAATAAAGATGAAAAATTCTGAGAGCAAAACCTTTTAACCTTTTAACCACTGACCTGAATGACGACGCACTTCAAACTCAATTGGAGTCAGTCAGTTGAGAAACGATACGCTAATTCTGTGTATTTTTACGACATGTGTACGTTATGTAGGTCCATCCAAACATGCATAAAAAAAGTACATTACATGAACTGATTTAAGCATGCTTTGTGTTCATGTCAAGCTATAGAAATCTCTTTCAATCTCTTCTCTTTCTAAACGCCTAAAAGGCTTAAGATTTCAAAAGAGTTTGAATGAATTTAAAAGTGTTTAAATTTCTTCGCAGAGTTTTCAAGAGGTTTGTTTCTCTAAAGAGATTTAGAAAGAAGGTACAATACTTTTAAAAAGTTTGGCAAAGAACTATTAAGAAAAACTGCGGAGTACTTTCCTTTCAAAAGCAAAAAAAAAAATAAAATTCTTAACCGAGTGTTAAATTAATTTGATATTTAATTGAATAATTAATTTAATTTTGCAACAAATTCCTTTCATTACTAAAGATGCTCAATTTCTTTAAATTTCAGCCGTAATTAATCATCATCACTTGATAATCTATGGGCGCCATAATATAATTATTATTATACCAATTAATCCATAATTATCAAAATGACAATCAAAATATTTCATTTTTCTTTGCATAAATCTATTGTATGTAGAAACAAATACAACAGCAACAACAATAACAATAACAACTCTTCAATTTAACCTTAAAAGGTATTAATTAAGCAAGAACTTCATTTAGACAGTAATCAATTATAAAAGAGTTCCGTAAACTTTGCGTCGACTTTACCGAAGGACGGGCCTACGTTACGGTCGAGCCTGAGTACGCTCGAGTAAGCGCTACAAAATATTAAGCCTTTTTAAGTAAAAATAGAAACAATGGTCTTTTCATTAATAAAAAATTAAATTAAAGAAATTATTATCTCTTAGTATTTCTCGCTTGTCAATCTTTTTAACCCCTTTTGGCCATTATATGAATCGTTATGGATCATTTTCGGTACCTAGACTTGTTATGAAATTTAAAAATATTTTTGTTTTCTCGTGATAAAACCTTCTAGAGTGGTTGGTTGAATCGATAAAGTCCGACGATAAATATCCATTTAATTTCTTTTCATTTCTCGAGTTATTTCTGGATAGTAATACGATAAAGCAAATCTCTTTTATGATGAGCTGCTTTTTGCCATTAATTCATCAATTGGCTTTTACTTGATGAGTTCAACAACTTTTATGTAAGTACTCGCCACACTTGAATAATCTTCCCATTTGGTTTATGCTCTACCGATGTTCGTGCGATACGAGCACAAATCAGGATAACATCAATTCATAACACACTTCTCGTGTTTTGCTGCTTCACTACGGATCCCCCGCTTTTTCGCGCATCGTCGCAAAACATTGTCGTACGTTTGTAGCGTTAATTTGCTTGTTACTGATTGCATTCATCAAGTGTACAACATACGCAAATAGTATTAACACATACGCATTTCTCCCACTAAATTCATTTTCCACTTGGTTTGATGCATCGCAACCTGGATTGTCATGCCGAATACTTTTTCAAGTTTTCGACATGTCGAATACCTACGTTATACTGTACCAAACCAAAATTGTAGATTACACAAAATTGTCGAAAACTCTGAAAATTGTACCTTCATTAATTACAATAAGAACAAACGAACGCTACAAAACTACTTTTCGATGAAAAATACATGAATTTCAATTTAATTTTTGAATCCAGTCAAATTTCTTTGCGAAAAAATAGAACATTTATGGGATGACAATGAATTGTATTTATTCAAAGTGTTGAGTCCTGCTCGTCACTTATTTCGATGTCATCAGACTCTTCCTCTATCATTCTTTTATTATTATATTTCTACTTGCGCTCTCATTCTCGCATACATTCATAAGGCGCGAGTAAAAATGTATTAGAAAAAACAAGAGAAAGAGAGGAGATGTATATAATCGTGCATCTTATCGCTTTCTCTTGGTTCTTTTATTTGGCTCGCGCCTTTTGGGTATAAACAAGCTGGAGAACGTGTTGGGTTGACAAGCTAGAGAACGACAAGGTTGAGGTTTTCGTCAAGGTTGAGGTTTTCGACAAGGTTGAGGTTTTTGACAAGGGTGAGGTTTTAGACAAGGTTGAGGTTTTCGACAAGGTTGAGGTTTTTGACAAGGGTGAGGTTTTAGACAAGGTTGAGGTTTTCGACATGTAGAAAAGTACTCTACAGTTTTCGACGTAGACTGCATACGAGGTCCAAAAATTCTTGTGGAATGACAACCCTGATCGCAACATTAAAAGTGGGCGGCCAGCGATTTTAAAAAAATCTAAAACCAAAAAAAAAAAAAAAAAATTAAATAACCACATTCTATGCACATTCAGTATAAAGTAAATATATACTCTCTCTAATCCTAAAATTAGTTCTGCCTCTGATTAAGACTTTAATAGAATTTCAAATTTACGAATAGACAGATCAATATCGAAAGCTCTAAAAAAACAAACACACGAAGCTTGTGGAACGTAACTAGAGCGTAAGGTGTACACTTCAGTGGAAGAGCTATTTAATTCCCTTCATCTCCATACAGACAGACAGACAGACAGACAGTCAGACAGACAGACAGAAAAAAAGAATAAATAGAAACACATTCGCTGTCATCCTAAAAGAAAATGATTAGTAAGTTTCCGTGAAAATTTACTGCAGCATAAAGAAAACTGAAAATGCAATAAATTCAGAGAGAGGAGTTTTGGAATTTCCGCTTATTCAGAGGTCATGGTGCCGGCACTACCGGCTGTTATTTGTATTTCCTTCTCTTAAGTAATTTCTACATAGTTTAATATTCGACAATTCCATAAATTCCATAAAATAAAACAAAATCAATCAAACTCAAACAATTTCAATTGAGTTAGTAAATTGAATTATGTATTTCTCAATACTTTTTGAGTTGAAAGAATTGAAAGAAAAATGAATTCCAAAACAACCATTCATTCATACACAAAATCACACAAAGCCAAAAACAAGTGTATTTTTGGCATAAACTCAACTACACAAATACCTAAAAACACACACACACAAACTCAACATTTGGCACCGAAAGATTCTGCTACTGCTGAATTCGTTGAAACAAATATTCAAAGATTTCGAAATTTCTGGCAAATTGAGTTGCATTCAATACAAATTGATTTTAGCAACAAGTTTCAATCAAATCAATATGCCATACATACTTGTATGCTTGTTTGTCTTCTTCTTCTTCTTTTCCTTCTTCTTCTTCTTCTTCTTCTTCACTACCTAACAGATGCGATGCGATGAGATGTGATGGAAGGAATTTGTACAATAATAAATTAACTTTGGCGGTATTTTATACTCGCTACAAAAAACGATACAATTTGATTTAAGAATGTTGAACTTAAATGCAATGAGCAATGTCCTGAGAGAAAAGAGCAAAGTGTGGGAGAGCTGCATACTTATGTATACCTGGAGTGAGAGTGCAAGAGAAAGGAGAAAAGTCTTAATTTGTATATTTTTACAAAGTAATGTACATTTTTAAAAAAAATTCTCCATGGAACAATTTATTTAATTAATTTATACTAGTAATAAAACCGACCGTGATTTAAGCGTTTTCATTGTTGCAAACCATTCTTGGATCCAATCAATTACATTATCTTAACTCTCATTCAATCCTCCCACTTTCATTATATCCTTTAGCTTCTTCGTCCTTCATACAAATCTATTGATATCTATCTATTTTTTTGAATTCAGCAATTGCTGAATAAATTCTTTTTCATTCAGCACTTATTCCGGTATTTATTTCAACTGAATTGAGACCTATTTCGTTTTATTTCGCCTCGTTCAGCTCCATTCAGCTCTATTCAGCTCCATTCAGCTCCATTCAGCTCTATTCAGCTCCCTTCAGATACTTTTCCTTTCATTCAGCTCTTTTCAAATCAATTCAGTCTCATTCGAAACAATTAAAATAACTATTATTTTTATTTTTTTATGATTTTTATTTTTATTAGTTTTCTCTTTCGAATATTTACTTACAATAAAATCATAAAAACAATAATGATTAAAAAATAGAATACTTTTATAAAAAGAAAAACAAAAAATCAACAATTTAATCCATTAGAATGTAGGCAACATCAAGTGTCATGCAGTCAGCAATAGATAACATAACCTCACACAATAGATAACATTTCAATACATTTCGTACCATTAATTTTATCACAATCGTGTAAGGAAATGATTTTCAATTGTCAACAATAAGGACAATAAAAATGTTATATTTTATATATTGCTTCAAGCTTTAGCAATACCGCAGCAATCCCTTCACGTTAGCTGTTCCTCATGCGCCCGCACATAAACCGCTTTCCGCTATGCTCTACTTCCTTCCGCTTATGGGCTGTCATGCTCCGCCTAGCGCTTGCCACTTGCCGCTTGTCACTTTCCGCAATATCCAAATGTTTCCGGAAATACACTCTTCATAAATAACACAATCATGATGATGAAATACATACTTGTAAGAGATCTCAACTCTTCAACATTCTCTCACTTTAGACCACTTTCTCCTTACCAGTTTTCCAGCAATATTTTTATACTGTACTGGATCTTTCACGCCCTCACTTGCTTGCCTGTCAAGTCACTTCCTCTTTCGCCATGTCATAATCCACAGTCTCTTTCTTTCTACTGCATAAATTTAGAAGAGCAAAAATAACTTTTCATTATTGTTGAGTGAACTTTTTAACATTATTTATCGATATTGACACACAACACATCGATTATCGATTACTTTAGAAATGTTGAAAAGAAATAAAGGGAGTTGGGGAAGGGGATGGGGAGGGAGGGGTAGGGAAGGTAGCAGGAAAGTACTTTATTTTCACTCTTGTATTCTACTCTTGTTACAATTTTTTAGCGGTCTCAAAGTTAAAAGTGAAAAATATTTTAAACTACTTGAAAGTAGCTGTCAAAGGAAGCAGCTGTCAAAGGACATTTTAAGGTCTTCCTTTCGGGCTTGGCTTTTTCACGACTACTAGAGCTTGACCAAAAAGAAAAATAATACTCGTATGATGACCAACAGCTAAAGACCAACAGAAATCTATAACTTTTTGGAGGCGTCATAACTTTACGAGCGGGGCCGAAAGAAACGATCTGTCTATTTTTCCATTACTAAGATTTTTTTTTTGTTAGCTCCTTTTCTCAATTTATTAACACATTAAAACTTAACACATTATTTAATCGAAGTTATAAGAAACCACACAACAAAGAGAATAAGAAAAAGAGCAAAAATTCGCATTTACCATCATCATCCTTATTCGCTAAGAAATAAATACAAATAAACTTGCTGTAAAAAAACATTTTTGCATCATCATTTTTGTTTGGCGAAATAATAGCGAAATAGCAAAAAGTTGCTTTAAAAGTTTAGAGTACACTGAAAAAAAAATTTTGTTTTGAAAGGACAAAGAGACAACGCACACGAACCTAATAAAAGTTAATGGCCGGAAAATGAGTATGTATTTGTAAAGAGTGCACAGTAAAGTTAATGCAGTATTTTAATAAATGGAAAACTTTTACCAAACCGCGGACGCTTCGATCAAATAAAATAAAATTAACAAAACTTTTAGCTAAAACATTGGTTTTTTTAGGAAAGTTTTTTTTTTGTGTTAAGTGTAAAGAACGGTGACTGTAATAAGAATTTGTTTACAGTTTCATTTCGGCACCGAAAAAACAAAAAAAAACAAATCCGAAAAATAACGAAAGGTTTTAATTAACTTCGAACTTTTTATCAGTATCACTTTACCGATGTCTCGAGCGAGCTGAACCTTCTAAATCTACGCAATTTCTTCTCATTTTATTACTTTCTCTAATGACGTTTGTTATTCTTCTTGTTTTTGTTTAATATTTTCAGTTTTTTTTTTTTTTTAATTCTGTGACAGAATTTCTTGTGGACCTTTGTTATCCATCGTCAACGAAGGCTTAACAACAGCTACGCTCAAAGTTAAAAATTAATACTTCTTTCTCTAATTTTTCTTTGTTTGTTTGAAGAAATTTGAGGTCAGAAATTCCGACATTTTCCCTGTAGCTCTGTTTATTTCGAAATTCATTAATCATGGTTGTAGGCCAGACAGAGTTGCCAGATCAACTCGCCTCCCACAGAAAAAAGTCTCTTTTATCTAAAGCTGCCAAATTCTTAAAATTGCCACGAGAGAGAGATTCTGCTTTTGTGGCAACTTTGCCCAAAACTGGCAATGGCGTCCATCCCTCTCTCTCTCTCTGTCTCTCTCACAATCACCGAGATACGATGGCTACGAGTACATACCATTAATTAAATTCGTCTATTATTGCTTTTTCGTTCACTTCATGCCATGCCACAATTTTTGCCTTGTAGAGCCGAATTACCGTAATTTCATTTTACTACGCTGATAAAGTGCATCAGCATTGTAAAGAATTAGTGAGTGTGCGAGATAATTTCGAGAGCTATTATTTTCCAAATCCGTTCGGAGGCATCTACACTCGACATCCGGTACTTGTTGAAGCAGCAACACACACGAAATGTATGCAATTACGATTACCAAAGTACTCGTACTTGTAATTGCATAACTTGCGGCAACAGTTAAGCTTCTCGTATAGAAGAGACATATAAGGCTGTACGAGTATTTAGGGCCAGCCCTCTTTTCGAAGGATTCTATACAATCCTTGGAGATTTGGAAAAGGGTTCAATAAACACTGTTCTGTTTACTATTTGTTATTATTATTTATTAGAGTTCGCTTACATATAAAAACGACACAATTTTGTTAAATAATTTTTAGAGTTTTTGACACCTTACAATGATTGTTCTTTCTGATGATGAAACTGACGATAAAATGACAATGAAAAATAAATACATATATTATAGTATTATAGCATATATTATAGTATTTTCATACTATAATACTACTATATTAGCGTTTATAAAATTTTTTAACGTTTTTTTCAAAAAACACATATTCCAAAAATTTCTTTTATATATTACTTTTTAGCTCTTTTGTTTATATCGGCTTTATTTTTATCTCTCATAACAGTTTTCTCGAGACGTCAAAAATTTCAAATTTTAGTACTAGTTTACTATAGTAATAGTACTTTAGTATAGTACAGTTTACTTTTATATTTTACTTTTTAGCTCTTTTGTTTATATCGCTTTATTTTTATCTCTCATAACAGTTTTCTCGAGACGTCAAAAATTTCAAATTTTAATACTAGTTTAAATTTTAATTTGAATTTGTTCATTTTAAGTTTTTAGTTTTCTCGAAACGTCAAAAATTTCAAATTTTAATACTAATTTAAATTGAACTTTTTTTTGAAATAATTTTTTTCATTTTAAATTTTAAATTTTTAAAATTGTTAAATTTAAATATAAAATTAAAATTTCAAAAATTTTCTATTTAAATTTTTTTTTTTTAAATTTTTTTTTTTTCTTACTATGAGTGTTAACAAATTCCTATAACGAGTATAACGAATAAAAAACACATGACAATGTCTTATTCAAGAAATGTATTACGAGTAATAATTGTTGTGCGGAGAAACAACAGTAATCGTCAGCTTGAATGGTTTAATTTGTATCGAAATATGAACACTTTCTTACTGTCAATTTCTTACTGTCGCAAGCTGTCAATTCAACACTGAAATCTTTAACACGTACCTACCACAAAATTTTTTAAATCTTTTAGATGTGAAAAGCTTTTAGCAACCACGATATGTATTATATTCACGCTTTTACTAAAATTTATATAAAGTGATTCGAAAACGAAGAAAACAAAATGAAAAGGTAAAATCACAAAAATTATAACAACAACAACAACAACAACAAGTAAGGAAGAGTGAAAACTTCGAAAATGTGACAATAAATAGAAAAACGCAAGAAAAACGCACTACTCTATACACGCTTGTTATGTTTGACCGTGTTCGTTTCTTTCTGCACATTAAAAACAACAACAAAAACAACAACAACAAAAACAACAACAACAATAACAAAACAGAGGCAGAATATTAAATAACAAAACCGCGTCCGACCTTTTCAGTGTGTACTATACCTATCTCACTTCCTCTTTTTTAAAATCACCTTCGTATCCACACTCACCCACGCACCAGCACGAGTAAGCGAGCACCGCTATTCCAGTACTACGGCCTCCACCGAAACTCAATTCAGTACACCACACACACACACCGCCCTTCCCTCCCCGCAAACGGCACCAAAATTGCACATTATTACAATAGATACCCGCACGTGTATCGTATGGAGCGCGGCGCTGGCGTTGGCAGCAGCGGGCACCCCTACCACCCCCACCAATACCAGAGTGGCGCCGCTCTCGGCTACCCCGACCCCTCCGGCAAGTCCTCGCTCGACAATCCCGCCACCAAGAAGAAGCCGCCCAAACTGCGCGCCATCAATCGCTCCATCTCGATGGCCATCGACAACTACGCGCCGCCGATGTTGGTCGACGACTCGCTGATCGTCGAGCAGCCGCTCATTCACCGCTCCGCTTCACCGGTGGCCATACGCTCAGCGCCGCCGCAAACACTAGCACTACCAACGCACCAACCGCACCCAATGCACGCCGCTGGCGCCGTCTCGCCCGCGTTATCGGCACGTCACCAGCACCAACAGATGCGCACGTTTCAGCAGCTGGCCACGCACGCACAACGGCACCACCACCAGCACCAACAACAACAACAACGCCAGCACTCTAGTTCGGCCAGTTCGCCCACGGCCCACTCGGTCAGTCCGGTAGCGGGTGGCACGGTGGCGGCCTTGTCGTCACACCGGCAGCAACATCAGCCACAGAGGAGGCAGCAGCAGCAGCAGCAGCCGGACATCTATTTGGTGAGCAGCAGCAGCCTGGGTGACGACAACGGCACAGGCCATGTCAGCGGCAGCACGTCTCCCATTCAGTTCATCGACGACTACATGCTGCCGCCGCCACACCGACTCGCCGCCAGCGCTACGCACCCGCTGAAGAAAACGCTCTTCCGGCGCTCGGACACAATCGATGTTCATGCACCCTCCAATTTTCAGATGAAGAAAACGCACTCGTTCCACGCCCAGCAGGACTCCGCGATCGAGCAGTTGTTGCTGCCCCCTGCAGGCGGCTCATCCGCTTCGTCCAGTCGACGCACAAGCTCTGTACGTGGCGGCTTCTTGCTGCCGGGTGAGCCGAGCAATGAGCTCAGCCGTTCACCATCGCCCAGCAGGCGTGGTTACCGCACTCACCGATCTCTAAATGAGCCCGCCCGTAGGCCCGGCAGCTCCGCTAAGCCCGGCTCCGTTATTGAAACGCAAATTCGGCATTCCTCGTTGAACGACGACCTGCTCGATACTCGCCCGGCGCTCATCAGCCGACCGAATTTGTCGCTAGAAAACGAATTGTTTGTGGAGTCGCGTTCACGCAGCAACAGTCACACCAAGCTGGACGAGATACCACCGCCACCCGTACGCTCGGTCTCCGGCATCTCACGCAAAACCTCTGGCTCTTTCGAAGAGGCCACTACGAGCTTTCAGAAAAAACGCGGCGACGATTTTCCACAGACGCGCCAACAGAGCACACACAGCCTGGAGCTGGATGGACGTCCGTCGACTTCCAGCGCCGCCGCAGCTGCAGCAACGCACGCACATCCGCCGCACACGCTACAATTGCACACTGCTGCAGCGGCCGCCACCGCAGCGCACCACTTCAAGCGTAGCGCCAAGCACGCTCGCTCGCTCTACTTGGCGCCGCACAATCTCGAAGAGCTACAAGTGCACCACCAGCCCAGCTTTCTCGCTGCCGCCGCGGCCTTTCAGGGTACCAACGCCAGTGCCAAACAGGCCAAGGCATTGCACAGCGCCAGCATGCGCCTCCGAACCTACAGAGAAACGCTGAGCGCTAGCAAGAAATCGAAAAGTTTCGTCGGCGATTCCTCGGCGTATCCTACGCCAGCAATCGGCGACGAATTTGAGCTGACATCACCCCACCGACGCAACAGTCGACCGCTGTCTAGTGCGGTGGCTGGTGCGGGCGCCACCACCACCACCACCACCGTTACCATCGAAGATATCAAGCGCAGTCCACGACCAAAGGCGATAGCGTCGACCTCAGCCGCAGCAGCGCAAGCCTTCATGGAAGAGAAACGACCCTCTTTCGAACGGAAAACGTCACTGACCTACGAGCTGGGCGACGCAGCGTTCGAGCAGGTGCTGCGTCCCTTCCATCAGAAAGCAACGGGGCGACGCTTATCGATTACCGGCTCCCACAAAGCACTCAAAAAGAAGTCGCTCAGCGATGAAACGGACGCAGACGAAGAGGCCGACCGGAAACGGAAGCGCATTGTGTGCATTGTAATGACGATGTTTCTGTGTCTGGTGTGCGCCAGTGTTTTTGTTGTGATCGTGACGCTGATCACGAGCAGTCAGCCGTCAACGAAAAAGATCTCCAGCTACACACGAGATACTCCTGTCCATTACACGCCCGGTATGCCCGGTAGGTAGGACAATAACTTTTTCATTCTGTCACTCAATTAGTTCGTCAGTTTGTTGGCCATCCATTAATCAGTAGGTAAAGTGTACTCAAAGCCGACTGATGGCCGGCCAACTCTGAAATGAATTTAAAAAAAAGGCCACAATTGGCCGTCATGGAATAAATCCACTCAATTTAATCCACTTCAATGGATTTATAGTGTCCAGCAAAGCGATTGATAACACACTTCGTGGTTTGTTCGATTCATACAATTCGTCGAAGTTGTCTGCTCGGCTGGCCTCTGGAGTCACTTTGCAGTGCAATGATGGTTTCAACCTACGTCTATAACCACCACAACAGCAACAACAGCAACAATAAACAATAGGTAAAACAAAAACAACGTCAACAACAACGATTTCAATGACAGCAAGTAAAATTTCGTAACGTCACGACGTTAAATTAGAAAACAAAGTTGCCACCCGTTTTTTCTCAGTTTATTCAAAACAAAAATCTAAGGTTTTTGCAAACATTTTTTTAATTACTCTTCCATAAAACTTTGTACGTATTGCCTTGGGTGTATTTTTGCGAATGGATGGACAAAATCTGAGAAGGAATATTTTATTTATTCGTGCTAAGAAATGAGAGTGACTCATGTCGGCATGTTGTTGAATGTTCGTCAACAAGAACTGTATGTACAGAGTTCTATGAAATTTTAAATTTCAATTTCGATATACATACATGCTCATATTGCCTTCGATTAAAATACGCTTCAGTTACCATACTTCCAAGGTTTACTACAGATCTGCAAATATCTTCATACATACATATATTAAACGCCGAGAGGAAACGACCGGCGTTTCAAAGTGGGACTATTGTGAAAAATCCTTGCATGTAAATGTACTCAATGATGCATTCTGTATTCTTTTGTAACATTTTGTAGAATTAAAAATAAAAAATAACGTATAAATGAATTAATTTATTCTCTTTTTTCCGTTCCTACAATTTTTATACGAATAATACATTTTCTCTAGGCCGAGAAGAATTGTTGTTCCTGTTAAAAAATTTAAAAAAAACTTACTATATGTTTATTTTTCTTAGCAATTTCACACTTTCAACATTGTTGTACCGTACTAGTACTTTTCAAATGAAATACCATTTGACAAAAGAGACCGCAGGTTATTGTTTAACCAATTTTGCATGTTTTTTAGTGTTTTGCATCAATATTATTTCATTGACATTCTTTTCTCTCCGATCATTTTATTGTTTTTGTTGGGTATTTTTGAGGTATTTTAATTGGCACGAAAAAAGCTGATGCAAAAAATTCCTTCTCTACCGGAGAGCACAATGGAAAATGCATTAAAAAAACATTAATACAAAACATATTATATTTAAAAAAGATAAATAAAAACATTTTAGCTGGCAGGGCAGCATAAACTGCGTGATATTTTTATTACATTTAACATGATTAAAAAGAAACAAGAACTATGGGAAAAACGTTTACGAAAAATGTGCAAATATTGTTAGTTAATGGAATAACAAAAAGGAGAAAACATATTTCCGATTTTATGACTTCTGGCAACCATCGTTGTGAAGCGTTGCTAATAGTGGAAAATTCTTTTCATTGCAGAGGCTTTTTTACTAATACGATTAGTAAATTACTCGTACATAGAAATTTGAAGAAAAAAATATAAAGCAAATACAAATTGCTATTATTTATTGTTATCTGTATTGTATTCGATATTTATACTTCTTTATTTATTAGGCATTATTTATTAGATATTAAGTATTCTTGGTGGGAGTAAAACATTCGCGTAAAAGATTCGTGATAACATATAAAAATAAGTAAGTATGTTACAAATATTGTAGCTAAATGTTTCCCTTTAAAATTGTTTATTTCCCAGGATTTCTACATACTCGTAGCTCCATTTATAGGCAATTACTGCATTCAGTAATGATTTCATTGAAGAACTCATTACTTAAAGAGTTTATTACTTTATCATAAACTATTTCAGCGTTTATACCAGCTCACTTCCTTTATTTATATATATGTATATATATTGATATATTTACATAATCTACGAAAACATGTTATATACAATACATGTAAATTTGTCGTTAAAGTAAATAGTCTGGATTGATGAATATTTAAAGAACTCATCAACAGACATTTACTTCAACTGCATTTTCTACAACAGCAACGTGTTGAAGAGACAACATCATAAGCATTCTTAACCCGAAATTTTCCCCCTCAAACAAGTTATAAAATTATGTATCGTATACATCGTCCCAAGAAAGTCATAAAAATGACATACGTTACATAAACTATAAAATAAATAAATACATATACTAAATTAAATTCTTATTAATAAGACACAATTAAATAGATCACTTTTTTCTAATTCTGCTTCATCTTTCTTTTCTTCCTTCCTTCATTGCTTCCTTCCTTCCTTCCTTTTGTTTCATTTCTATCGTTTCTATATCTGCGTCTTTAGTTCGCGTGGAAAACGAACGCCTTATGAAAGAATCCATGGATCGCGGACGTTTGCTGAAAAATTTCACCGATACGGCAGCATTTAATTCAGCGCCGCTGACTACTGTCATGGAAAAAATTCCATAACAGCGACAACTACAACAAAATCGACCATTACAATTAAACAACGATTCCAATGATGATAATGATGGTCACATTATGTTGGCAATTATCCGTGCATGAAGGGCAAAACGGTTCAGCAGGAGTTCAAGAAAGAAACAGCAAACGCAGAGAGTAGCAGTCAACTGGACAGCTTTTAGCCAAACAACATTAACAAAATCGACAAACTTCACTAACATCAACAACCGGAACAGGAATTGTTTGCAAAACCATTTCGAAATGGTTTAATTTAATTATGTAATTTGCTAACTTTTCATTTTGTGTTGTTCTTTTTGCGTTTTTAACAAGTTCATAGTTAATTTACCATTAATTTGTTAAAACTAAAATGACTTTGGTTTCATTGATTTCTTTGAAATGTTTTATGAATTCTTGGCTTGATTGAGAACAGATGTCTGCCGGTGAATGACATTCAGACATTGTATCGTATGATTGATTGATGAATGGTTGATGAATTAGTTGGAGTAGATCGATGATGCAGAAGAAATAAATTTTCTAAATCAAAACGAATGCAAATTAATTGCACAAACTTAGTGAAGACTATGATTTCTACGAAAAACACATGATATGATATTGTCAATAATAAACAGAATGTATTTAGAAGAATTCGTTTTTATTTTTATTACTATGTAACATATTTTTTAAAAATTATAAAAAAATATTTCTGGAAATATTTCACACAAAAATTATTGTATTTTTATTTCAACTTGGCGCTGATGTAACAAATGAGAGAAAGAAAGAGAGAAGCCTATCATCGATATTTGACAAGGCCGTTACACAAGAGGCGTTTTGCGTTCAAGAGCAGAATAAACAATAACACACCATATTATCACACACACACTCACACGCGCATACACATACCATATCAAAGTAATAAACCTTTGCAACGTCAATATTTCAACGGAAGAGGAAATACGAAATTTTCCACGTTGCGGCCAGAAGCAAACTCCTTCGGTATGAAAACACAAGCTGCAGGCAGACACAGAGAGTGTATGTAATGATGATGATGATGATGATGATGATGATGTTGGGGATGATGATGTTGAGAATGATGATGATTGTGACAATGACCATAACCACAACCACTTTTGCTTCGATGAATTTCGATGTAAAGAATTAGAGCATGAGTCAAGAAAAAAAGATTTCTTATATTTTAATTTTTTTTCTTAAAATCAGTTTTCTATTTTTTTGTTGTTATTGTCATCCATTATTATTTTAGTTATTTTGATTATTTAGTTATTTTTTATTTTTCTTAGTGTTTTTCATAATTTTTTTGTGATATATTTTGTAGTTATTATTTATTTTTCAGTTTAAAAATTACTTTAGCAATAATTTTTTTTTTTAGTTTTATATAATTTTCGTATATATACATATAATAATTAATATTAAAAATAAAAAAAAAATCTGTTTATTTCTTTTAATTAATTATGCTTTATTTACTATTAATATTTCTGTTTCTGTAATAATATTTTTTCAGTTGTTTTTTTTTTATTCATTTTCTATTCATTATTTATCTTTTAATTATTTTAATATTTTCATTAACTATGAATTCTTTTGTTTTTATTTTCACGGCAAAAAAATACAAAAATCTTGTACCAATTTATTATTAAGTTTATTAAATAAAGTGTGACACAAATCTATGTAAAAACATAAAAAAGAGTGACTTTAAAAAAAACTCAACAAAGTAAAAAATTTGGAAATTTGAAAAATGTATTGATAAAAATTCAATTCACTCAAAATAATTTCACATCAATTAGAATTAAATTCTCTTGAATAAAAAAGAACAAATTTTGAAGACACAAAAAATTAAAAATCATCTTTAGATGGAAATTAAACATAACCAGTTTTTTAGAAAACAAATTACAAATTAGCCAAAAAAAATACTTGCAGCAAAGGAAAAAAAAATTCAAAGAAAAACACTAACAAAAAACTCAAGCTTTTTTAATTAAACAAACAAACAAACAAAATCAACAAACACAAAATATAAATAGAGTTTTACTCATTTTCATTTCGACAAATTTTTGTTATAAACTCCAGACAAATTTTCAACAAATTAACTGTTGTAACTTAAAAAAACAGCCACACACAACAGCACAAAATAAATAGATAAATATGTTTCAAACGAAAATGAAAATCGAATTCTCAAAACAAAATTGTTAGAAAGTATTTTGAAAGGAAAATTACAAAACATACCCGAAAACTTTTTGTCATTAGATATTAAAATTTAACAGCAAAGAAAAAACACTAAAAGCAAAAAAATTAGGTTGTTAAAAAATATAATAAAAAATAAAATTTGAAATATTGAAAATAGCAAAAAATTAAATGAAAAATACTGAAATTAGAAAATTAAATTGCGAGCTTTTTAATGAAACTAAAAACAGAAAAAATATATGTATAAATATTAATACAATTGTGAAAAGTATAGAACACAAGCTGGAAAAATTTTGGCTCGAAAACGTTAAAAAGAACTTTTTTATGAATTCTAAAAAAGTGACCATTAAACATTACAGTACACCAATTTTTTGTTTAAATTAAAAACACCAGAAGTAATTTTTTTATGGCTCTTTTATTTTTTTTTATATATTTTTTTCTATATATTATTTTTTCCATATATTTTTTTTTATTCTCTCCAATATTCGCTCCAATATTTTAATAAACTATATACTATATACTATACTAGAGCTTACTTATACTGAAACCAATTAAAAAAGTCAATTTTTTTAAAAGGTCAATAATAAATTTTTTAGTGCCGAAATATGTATGTACACTGGAAAATGTGAAAGATTCGATGATATAAATTTTATGTTTGAGGAAAATCAGTTATTCCAAGTAATTTTCCTTTATATCCGTGTCTTCGTTTCCTTCGCATTTTTTTAATATGCTTTATGTACTCGTATGTTAATTTATATAAATTTTACAAAAATTAGCGGTTTCAATACAGAAAAAATCAAATATAAATTTAAATAAAATAAAGAAATAAAGAAATAACCATAATAAATTTATATTAAACTTTTATTTGCCCATAAAAGAAATTTTTTGTTTCTTGCGAATATAAAAGTTGTGAATTTATGTGAGATTGTGCCTGACAACAACAACAAAAACAACACACAAACAAAATAATTGCAATTTAAAGAGAAAAAAAAATTTTGAAAAGTACTGCAAAAAGTATGACATAAGATAAAAGCTTTAAATTTGAATTAATTTTTAAGTTTAGAAATAAAAATAATTACATTAAAACGGCTGATGGCAAACAATCTCACTTCATAGAAAGATTACTACAAAAATTATAGAATTTAAGAAAGCAATTGGATAATTCGTTTAAGGTTAATACGAACAAACACAAAAGTGAAACACGGTAATAAAAAAAAAAACATTATACATTTTTAAAAAAGTCATTATTTTCCTTGGAAGAATATTTGTTCATTTAAAATAAAATGAAATAATAAACAAAAAAGCAAAAAGATTTGTATATTTTCAATGTATTGTAGTGAATTAAATTACAATAATTAAATAAGAGAAAACTACATTTACAATTACAAAATTAAGAAAACAGAAATTGCAGTTTGTTAAATATTTTCATTAATAAATAAACGTGAAGCTAATACTAGTTTTAAACAGAACGAAAACTAGATTCAACGGTATACTAAAAAAAATCACAATTATTAGACACGTAAACATTATGTATTAACAACAACTACAACAATAATAAATTTATTATTTAAAGCATAGTTAATTCTAAACTTTAGTAATGAAATACTTGTGTAATGAAAAGGAATTTAATGTAAGGCAAAAAGTTATTGAAGAATGAAGAAAAATGTACGATTCTAAATGTTAATTGTTGGTATTAAAATTGAATTCTAATAAATTATATAAGTAAAATTAAAATTAATAACTATTGGAACACAAAAGCAAACAAACAAACAAACAAACAATAATTATATTTCAAAACATAACTACGGAGAAACAAAAAAAATCTAAATAATAAATAAAATCAACAAACCACTGAAATTCGAATTACAAATTTATTGCGTTTTCTTTACTTAAATGTTATGGAATAAATTTATCAAGAGAAGGAAAGAGACAAATATAGAATTCTTATAGAGACTTCAGTTTCAATATTAAACGTCAAACTTCAAGCCAATGTTCCTTTTTAACAATTCACTTCTGTTCCGCTACTATTCTTAAAAGTACGCTTCATGATACCACCATCGTCATCTTTTTCCAAAAAATTATATTCTCCCCATAAACCAATTTTGATTTTTGAAAAAAAAAACTTACATGCTTATTCACTAGTGAGCTTGTTTACTCGTTGTCGTCGTCTAAAACAGCCGTTTGTCGTGCTTTGCTATTCACAAGCACGACGCAGTCTTTTTAGCACGAAACAACACCTAAAATACTGTCATCTTAAAATAGACGTTTTGACGTGTGCTGTCGTACTTGTGAATAGCTTTTAGTCATAGCTGAAAGTGACCTAGTCGTGCCGCTGCAATTTGTGTATGCTAGCACTGAAAATTTTATCTGGTACACAAACCTCTTAGCACACTGCAATTGATGTGAGCGTAAAATAACGCTAATCACCTTTAGAACAAGTGAGCTTGTGAATACGGATTCTGCCAAAACGTGAATTTTCAGAGACGACGACGACAACGAGCGACTTGGTGAGCTTGTGAATAGGCGTGTAAGTTTTTTGCCCACCGAAAATTACCAATAAAATTATGTGGATTGCAGGACTCTAACCGCCCAAAAACGAATCACTTAATAAAAACGTGATACACAATGGTAATTAGATGAATACGATGGTAAAGTTTTCATCCTGATACATGAATATTTTGAGCTCATTCTAGTCCATGCCCACTTTTAGAAACTTAAACAAAGTTAATTTTTGTAATGGACGCTTACAAAATTATATTAAACAGTCAGACTATAAGTTTCTAAATGGAATCCAGGTAAAAGACTTTTTTAAATCTATATATACGAATTCAATTACGAGAATAACAAATTCTCTTAATATTAGTTGCACTAATATTTCAGAACTTATTCTTATTTTTCATTATCCGCAAAGGGTTAACTTTATCAACCCAGAATTATAGAATTAACTGAACAAAGCCATGTGACGATAATATATACCACAATAAAATCACCAATTCCGAAACATTCCGGCGAGTGATATGAAACAGTGTTTGTTCTTCATTTTTCAAGCGAATTCAATAAAATTGGTGGTCAGCATGAAAATGAAACAGAAAGTAGCAAACACACAACCCTACAAACAGTAGCAAGTACAAAACGAATAGGAAAAAGAAGGAAGCAACGATACAATCCGCTGTAGAACAAGGAAGCAAGGAGGAGAAAGAAAGAAGTAAAACGCAGCAGCAGCAGCCCCAAAGCAGAGTAGAAAGACCGACACGAGTTTGTGTTAATTATTGGTACGAGAAAATTTGAAAATCTCAATAAATTTTCAAAGGGAATTAAAAATAATAAAAGACAAAAAGTTTTGAAGAAGCAAAACGAGAAACTAACGCAGCAAAATAGGAAGCCACCACTGGCCAACGGCGTGTCAAAAAGAAAGGAATCTACTAATCTGGTGAGAAATACAAATAGTGGACGCTTCTTATGAGAAGGTTGTGTTTAAAATTAATTGCTAGAAAGCGAAAAGTCGCTTATGGCTATTTCAATCATAAAAAACTAATTCGTTGACCTCATCCTCCTCCTCTTGTTAGTAAATTATTCAACGCAGTGAAAAACTACCAACCAGCCAGCATCAGTGCGTAGCAATCGCGGGTGAACTTGGAGTGACAAAATTGCAACGTATTCAACAGCGCTGAACGGAATTCACCAGCTCCAAGTACTCAAGATCAGTATATTTTCGGAGTCACGAAATAAGACGGAAATTTCTCGCTGTTGCCGCACAGCAAGTGCGGAAAAACTTGGCCTCTTTCTTCGGCACGCGCTGGCAAGTCGTCCAAAGCTATATACCACAGACAAACATACATACACACACACAGAAGATGGAGAAGAGAATAGAACTTGAGAAGCGAGCACGTAAGCCCAACCAGGTAAGTACATCAATCCTCCGCCACTCATTGATGAATAATATATGCTTATTAAGAAGTGTCTATAAACTTCATTAGTGTATAAGAAAAATCGTAGTTCAACGTAAGCTTACGTAAGAAATATAAGGAAAGGCTGTTGGTTGTTGCAAGAACGAAACAAGAATCAAACTACGCTTGTTACACTGTTTGTTACATTACAAATAATATTACATTACAAAGTTCGCAAAGTTTGTACCTCGACTAAAGAGGCCTAAGCGAATTACGATTCGAAGCACAAGTTGTCAACCAATTATGATAAGAACAAAAGATTTCATTTTTTACGAGGTATTGTTTGTATTGCATTTGTCTCCATCGAGACTTCAGCCTCTTCAGAAAACTTTGTGTGTATACTGTACCTCCCTCTACGCAGTAACGGCAGCTTCAATCCACTGAAGTGATCCAATTTGTAATAGTGATAATCAGGTTTTACTGATCTTTTAATGTCTGGTATTTTTTTTAGTATCAATTCAATACACAAGTATGTATCTCTCTGTAATAGCGTTAAAGAGTTTTCTGTTTTCAATTCGATGTAATTCTGCTTGTACATACATACTTTACTGTTTCTTAAAGAGATCAAATCATTTCACTTCAGACCAAAGACTTTTCCCTTTCTATCAGTCCATTGCATTCACGAAGGATACATCAGTTATAAAATGTCATACTTCATTTTTTTGTCTTTTGTCTTTTCTAAGAACGCTTTTACAAGTGAAAAATGTGTAGAATATAGTAAAGGATATATTTTTAGTATGTAAATAGATCAAACGTTTCATTACACTTTTCAAAAAAAAAGATATTTTCTCCAAGTCATGCTAATTTTGAAATATTTTCCACTCGAACGTTATATTGATATTACGAATGCATATTTTTAGAAAAACTAAACCATATATTAAACGTTATCATAAATTAAACCCAAAAAAATCATGCTAAAACTAGAATTATTTATACGGATTGCTTCTAGGAAATTTGTACATTTATCATGCGTTTTGGAACGAATTTCCGTCAGCTCTTTTTGAGTTTTTTTACATTTATATTTATTTTAATGTAATCGCACGTATTTTGCGCTGTGCGGTTGAAGTATTTATCGCATCTATCGATCGGTATAATTTCTAATGCATAATATTTTAGACTGTCATTAAAACTCCTTAACCAGTTTTATTGGGGACAAAATAGAATAACATGAACAGAAAGATTACTTCTTGGTTTCGCAAAATAGATTGAGCATCCTCATTTATTTAGCCTTGTCCTTTCGTTTCAATTTCTTTAAGAAATTATGTTCTCTTATCAAAAGCAAATAAATAAAAAAAACATGCAGAAAAAATAGCTTCTTAATCCCTACCAAAAACAACTCTTTTGGTGTAACCAGCTGCACCATTAGTGTTGGGAACTATCGAATAACTCGATAGTTGAAAATTATTCATTTATTCGATAGTTTTACCAAAATTGGTAATTACTAAAAACCATCGAATAATTCAACCATTCGATAGTTTTTAGTAACAGCCCTAATACAATAATGTCGCTCGCGACTAGTCGCCGTCAAAATTACATTGGTTCTTATGGGAAACGAGAAAAATATAAAACTTCCCCTCAGTCGCTGCAAGTTTAGTCGCACCGCATATGGTTCTTCATGTTTTTAACCACAAACAACCACAATAAATATTCTGTTCTGCTAAGTGAATGCTAGCTTTCATCGATATAGCGAGCGACTTGATTGTATCCAATTTCTGGCGTATGACAACTCTCATCGCTGTTATGAGCGACTTGACTGTGTGCGGGCTATAATTAGTAATTCAGAAACCATTCAACTAGTAAATTTGTCTCCCAGAATTAGTAACTGTTAAAAACTATCGAATAATTCAACCAATCGATTGTTTTTAGTAATTAACTAATAATCAACTAGTATATTTGTAATTATTAGTAATTACAAATATTAGTAATATTAATATTAGTAATATTAGTAATTACAATTATTACAAATATTTTAAAACTATCGGATGTTTCACACATGTTGTTTCGATAATTTTTAGTAATTTGATCTCATTTACATGGCTTGGAGTCATTCGTAGCAACAAACACGTACATATTTACTTAACAGTGAATTAATTAATGGAAATAAAAATTAAAGCATTTTTACATCAGTATTAAAAACAGTTTTTGTAACTTTATTTTTTTTATAGTATTTCTACTAAAAGTACAATAAATCAAAATTATATTTTTTGGAAACACCAAAAAAAGAAATATTTAATTCGTTACAACCGCAAGATTTATATGAAAAATATGTTTCAAAATATTTTATTCGTCAGAACAAACAAATCGAGTGTTCGTTTTTTTCTATTATTGCTGCGAAATAAAACAAGTAAATGAATGAATGAATGAGTGAAAAAAATCATTCAATAGTTAAAATGATTCAGTAACTTACTATCGATAGTTGATATCACTCGATAGTTTCCAACACTATGCATCATTGATTTGTTTGACATTGCAGTGTTCATAAACACAAACATGCCCCCAAACGAACCCATCATTACAGCAGGCGTTTCGGGGTACGCTCCCGAACTGGAACATTCGGTCGCTACACAATAGAAAAATAAAAACAACAGAAACCACGGTACGCGACGAGTGAGAAAACTTAAAAAGCAACAACTTTAAAGCTGAAACGTCAACTTCGTTGTCACATATTCCAGCTATCTCACTCGTTCATGCAGATTTTCCGGGTATTGCAATAGAGACAATCAGCTTGTGAAATTCACAACTTTACACGTTGATTTAATTGATTCGCCGCAAACCGCCATTTTTGATGATTTGATTTTCGTGCTATTAGTATCTGACTGATGAGGTTACATAAATCATAAAATTTTTTACTATATTTCCTTCCGCTCACTTGGGAGCACTCCATCTAAACTCTGTTTAGCCTTGTGATTTTGAACAATGTCGAAATTTATGCAAATTAATTAAAAAATATACATTTTCAGAATTCTTTAATTCTTTTCGAAACGCGTCCTCACACACACGCAACGCAACATGGCGGCGGCTATTGTATACGCTGTTCCAAAAGCGACTAGCTTCATCTTCTTTTCGCACTTTGTGTAGAAAAGAAAAATGTAGCACATTTTCAAGTGTTCCTTTTTTTAGTTTCGTTGGCGTTCCGGCAATATTTCGGAAATGAAACATAGGAACATGAAATGTAAGAGCGAATTCAGATCCGTTTTCCTTTATCTCTATACTTTATCTATACTTCCTTCACGGTTGTAAAATCAATGTATGTATGTAATTCAAATTTGGAAAAAAAGTTTTCCTTACGTTATGTTTGAATCTAAAATTGTCCCATAATAAAAAATCAAATCGAATAATCTCAAAATCTGATTATTCTTCTAAGTTCTCTAAATTATAAATAGTTAGACAATAAAAGTATAGTCTGAAAGCATGCTTCTACTTCAAAACTATAGGATTCTTATTAACAGAATTATTAACACGCTTGCTCACAAGCTCACCGAGTCACTCGTCGTCGTCGTTTCTGAAAAGTCACTTTTTGGCAGAATTCGTATTCGCAAGCTTACTTGTTCTAAAAGTGACTTGTGTTATTTAACGCTCACATCAGTTGCAGTGTGCTAAGAGGTTTGTGTACCAGATAAAATTTTCAGTGCTAGCATACACAAATTGCAGTGGCACGACTAGGTTCCTAAGTCACCAGGTGACTTTGAGCTATGACTAAAAGCAATTCACAAGTACGGCAGCCGACGTCAAAACGTCCATTTTAAGACGACAGCAATTTAGGTGTTGTCCCGTGATAAAAAGACGGCTAAAAGTGAGCTTGTGAATAAGCTTGTAAAACTATGTGGTATCGGAGGGGCGCTTTAAAAAATCCAATCCTTGATGGGGTGAAATTTAAAATTCTGGTTTAAAAAAGTATAATTTTTCAAATAAGTTAAACAATTGTACAGTAGAGCCTAACGGATTTGTTTTTCATCACTATACACCATATATCTATATACCTTTTTTCTGATCTTTAAGATTACAGAACTCAATCTTGACAACTGCAGAAGCACCAGCATCGTTGGTCTTACTGACGAATATACCGCACTAGAATCCTTAAGTTTAATCAATGTTGGCCTTACGACATTAAAAGGTTTCCCCAAGTTGCCCAATCTTAAAAAATTGGAGCTTTCCGATAATAGGTAAGAAAGAATTGGATATACCGAATAACCAACCAAGTACTCTATCTATAACCTCAAATAGAATATCCAACGGCCTGAACTATTTGACAACCAGTCCAAAATTGCAATATCTCAATTTATCCGGAAATAAAATCAAGGATCTGGATGCCCTTAAGCCCTTGGAGGAATTTAAAAATCTTGCCGTTTTGGATCTTTTCAATAATGAAGCAACACAAATTGGAAACTATCGCGAAGAAATCTTCAAAATGCTGCCTTCATTGAAATTCTTAGATGGGTATGTATGAACTTGTATTGATATAGCATTAAAAATTTAATAATATCACGTTGTTTTTTTCTAATTAATTTGTTTTTTTTTTTTTTTTCTCCTAGTTTTGACTGTAATGATGTTGAAGCACCATCTGATGGGGACGATGATGAAGAGGTCAATGGAAATGATTCAGACGATGACGGTAAGTAAGACGAATTTACATACATATTTATATTAATTTCGCTAACAGCGGTAAAAGATTTAAAAGCATAACTACCTTCTTTTAAATGAAGGTAATGAGTCGCGACGTAAAAATCTTGCGTAGAGAAACTTATATAGAATTTTTGATGCTGGAGTGTGTTTGTCAGTTAATGGGCTCGACATTAATCTTCATGTAATGAGGTGACATTTTACCGAGCAAAATGAGATATCTGAATCTCTTGCTGAGGAAGTGTCTCACGTCGACTTCTGTGGGCCCTAAAACGAAGAGTTGCTTTAAGTAATGTGAACATTATAAATGAAAACATTATAAATTACTTGATTCTGTTACTCTTCTGTTTACACGTATCTTCTCATTCATTCAATTTGTTCAACATGCTTTACACTCGCATTCGAATTTATTGTTTATATTCATAATGTCTTAATGATCTGTACTGAAATTTATTTCAGCGCAAGGTAATGCATTCTGTTTAAATGGCATAGAAATAGATTTAGACGAATTGGCTGAATTTGAGAAACGTGTCCAGGCTAAAAAGCTGGCCAATTCAACAGCGTCGATACCTGTCATAGCCGAAAATCAGAATACATCTGTAGAGCCGGATGATTTAGATGAATATTTAAAAGAACTGAAAATTAAGGAGAAGTCCAATCAATTGGCATCTGCCTCCACACACACTGGTGGTATACTTTCAGTTTCAGCAAACCCTGATGATGCTATTGACATCCGGCCGAACAACCACAACGAGAACGACAATATCAGTCGTTCCACAAATTTTGCCATTTTGTTGTATTGGTTTTTAGCAATTTTAAATCTGGCCAATGCGGCTTATTGTAAGCATTCTTTAGTTCATAATTCATTTAATTAACCGGTACATTTTTCTTCTACGCTTTTGCAGTTTATTCCTCGTCTTCCGAAAATGATATTGACGACAATGATGATGACGATCAAGAGGAATGTGAAAATGAAGATGACTTTGATGATGACGTCAGTTTTGGCTCATCAGAAAAGGTAAATTTTTATTGATATATCAATCGTAATCTGCATGATGTGATTTGCATTTTCATCTTCTTCAGGCACCTTATGACAGCGACAGCGACCTGAACGATATTGATGAGGTCAATTACGATTGGGAAGAGGAAGACGAGGAGGAAGCCGATGAAGGCGATGGCGCAGCTGGTGGTAAAACCAATGAATCGGTCACCAAAACAACTGAACAGAAAGTGGATGGTGAAGAAGCTGATGGTGGTGGCGGTGAGTATCTCTTGACGGTCGGACACAATGTGGCGAATGAATGCTATTTATTTGTGTCCTTTACAGATGAGGAACCTCAAGCACGGGGAAAGAAAAGAAAACATGACGGCTAAATTAACATCAGAATATATTTTATTCATATTATTTTTTATGAGTTTCATTATTATTAATAATATTACGTTTTGTGAAATAATCAAAAATAATAATTAAGAAAACAGGATTTCATACACAACAAGTATAAAAAAAGAGAAACAAAAAATCACAAGATTTTAAAATTCAAAATACAAAATTCAAAAAAGGATAATTGAATGAGAACATCAATCATTTAAAAAAAATTAAAACTTAAAATAAGAACGATTTAAGTAAGAGATCTAAAGAACAAAAAGATAAAAAGAAACCAAGCAGTAAATGTAGGCATAAATGAATTAGTATAAAGCGCAAGCTTGAAATACGTACGTTTGGCAGAAAAGAAAAAGGAAGGTACGACGAAAAGAGTACAGACCTAATAATAAAACTCAATTGTTACTCATTTCCAAGAAACCAACTCGAAACGAAGTTAAATGTTTTCAAAATAATTAAAATCTACGTACCAATTAAGTTATTTTTCACGAATTATGTCTATAATTTTTAATATCATGATAGCAATGAGAAAAAGTCAAACACTAATCAGAATATAATCGAACAGATATCAATTGTACAGGTAGATGATCACTTAAAAAAAGTAGTGTCTCACGCCGTACTCTACAAAAACTCCCCTTCCATTCCTTATATGTACTTCCTGAGATTCCTTTACCATTCAACCTTATATTTTCCCCTCCCTTATTCCTCTTCATACTCTTATGCGCTTCCAACGCCTTCCACACAAAGTGTGACCAAGGTCAGGGTTTATTCTTTTTCTTTTCTACCCTTTTGCCTAATTTTTTTAATGAAATTAAAGTGTAATTGTAACGTATAATGATGGCAAATTTTGTATTGTATATCTTTGACTTTTCTGTTCTTTAAGCCTCCTTAACAGCTGTTAGTCCAAATAAAATATGTTCTTAAAAATTCTTTGCTAAATAGTTTTTATATAAAATTCAATAAAAATCAGAAATACTATTAAGGCATGCCGAATAAAACAGTAAAATCGTATTATTTGACACAAAAATAGAAAATAAAAGTCATATGTAACAAAAAAAGTGTAATGAGATTGTTTTTGATTGGAATTCAGGGAGACATTTTTGATGCTTGTCAAATAATTTATTCATCGATCTGCCAGATTTAAAATTATTTAATTAAACAACCAACTGAGAGATTTTAGGTTTGCCAAATTTTTATAATAAGTAGAAGGATCAGACCAACGTTGAAAGCTATAAGTTTTATCTCTATCTTTTTCACATTTTCGTGAATGGCATTCCTCGGAACTATGGCGTGTATTTAGTCATATTTAAAATGTACTTTACTCTGGAAATAGTATACTTAAATCAAAATTCCACTTTGTCGTAGTTATAGTCGGCTTAAAGTTAACTTTATCTTTTAAAGTCGACTTTAACTTTTAAAATGAAGTTAAAACTGAAACTGACTAAAAAGTTTTAAATGTTTAAAAATTTAAAGTAACCTCTTTAATAACACCTTTTGTTTCAGGAAGAGCGTATAGTGCTTACATAATTCTAAATATGCGAAATAAACTTTAAATTATAAAATTTTTACTTTACTTTATTTTTTGTAGTATATATCTTCTAAACCTAGTTCCATCTTGAATTCAGTTGCCCTCAATTCAAATTCAGCTCAATAAAAATTATTGAACGCACTTCACAGGGTGTGCTATAATCAACTATTAGCGTTTAAACTGCACTTTATTTAGAGCACACTTTATTTATGACTATAAATAGTTAACATTTAAGGTATACTTTTTAAAGTACTGAAGTGTACTTTATCATGGGACTATAAAGATGCGCTTATTAATTCTGCACCATACAAACGGAAGGAATTTCCGTCATCCCTTGTCAATTTTGATTTGGAAACAAACCGGTTTCAGTGATGTGCAATCTTCAGTGTCTTTTGCGTTCTGGGAAAACCGGGTTGTCTCCAAACCAAAATTAACAAGAGATGATGGAATTTCGTTAAAAAACTGGACTTTTTTAAAGCTACATAATTGCAACCTTTCAAATTGTACCTAATCAGTAATTAGATTTTTGAGGAGCTACGTATAAACCCTTCTAATAAGAAATATATTTACGTAAACTCGTATAAATGTTACTTTATAAAATTTTACTAAATTAAAATTTTTGGTTCAAAAGCAAGGCGACGACAATAAAAATTTCTCATTTTGGTCGAATGGACAACGGAGGAAAGCGTGTTAATATAGAGGAAAGAAAGCTAAAAAGTTAGAGAAATAGAAGCATTTGAAAAATACATAGCTCAAAAAGTGACGTCTTAAAGCAACTGGGCACTGTTGCCCCCTGTCACAATTGTTGTTGCTAATATTTGCGTAGTGCTCTATGTGCCAAAAACAAGCCAGATCCGAGAGTGGTTGGCGGCAAGTCGCTCATCCAACAGCTAAGCGTTTCGTGTATTTTTTTGGGCTTGCTCGCCGCTCGAATGCTGAGCAAAGTTGAGTTGAGGAGCTGCCGTAGGTTGAAGCACATCGTATCCGCCGCTGTTCGTTATACACAGAAACTTACTACGCCTTCGCTGTGGTTCCGGCTAATTAGTGTGTCAAGTATTTAATATTGTAGAATTTAGAAAACAAATCAAGGAATTTAGGACTTAAAAAATCGCGGCGTGTGTAGTGAATTTTGCTTACCTTCAAAATAAATAGAATAGTCACAGACGCAATCAAGAAGACACGTTGCAGCACAGTGGAAAAGTTCATTTTGAGCAGGTGTTAAATGGCCGAAAGTAAAGGAACGATGCTAGCCAAGTCAATGCAAAAACACGCTGGTCGTGCCAAAGAAAAGGTGAGTGGTTATCAGAGGATACCGATTATAAGGGATGTTAGTACGGGAGAAAATTTTTAGAAAACTATAATTCACGGCAAAGAAATTGTGTGAATTGAAAGGTGTGGTGTGTGCCCAACCACCTTAGAGTGCATTCTTACTCTTTCCCTCTGCTGAAGGCCATCTTATTTACATAAATATTGTACAAAGCAACAACGAACAAAGAATAACATTAACAACAAGGAGTATTTCGTCTGGTGGGAGGAAGTGGAGGTGTCTGTATGTGTGTGTGTGTGCATTTGGATCTGTGGTAATCACACTTTAGATATGCGATTACGCTCTCATCGCTGTGCAATCTGTGCCAGTCAGCAGCCAGAAAATGCAGGTGCGCCACGAGCAACATGTTTCTTATGTGGAATGTTTTCCTTTCTCCCACGCAATCAGTTTTATCAGTTTTATGTATCGTAGTAAACATGAAATTGTTTTCTATTTTTCAAAACACATTGGTTTTCTCCATTTTAAAACAACTTTAATGTTATTAATTACCTTTTATAAAAACTAGATACTGCTAGATACTTTCAATAGCTGATTATCACTTGCTCATTGGTATACAATTATTTGGGAACCATAAGCGGAATTATCTCGAAACTAAAATTGAAAAGGTATGATGGAACCTCCTCATCATCAATTTTCACTTTTCAATTCATTTCACAGAAGATTTCGTATAGTTAACAAAGGAGAGAGAGAGAAGGTTGAAGAGGTCACGTTAATAGAATTCCTGTTTGACTTTAAATTCAAATTTGAAGAAGTCTTTGAAGCGATTTTATTATCTCTTTCCTCTTTTCGTTCATTTTACTGTGCATACATATTTCTTTTAGTGAAAGTTGTAAAACAAACAGAGCTTTTATTTACATACATAAAAATGGTCAATACGACGATTCTTTGCAAGTCGTCTTTTCAAGAGAAAAGAGTCAACCGAAACTCTGCAATAGTCATACAAAAAATCACAGAGACACACGCACCAACCAGTTCACCAAACCGTGGCCGATTGAGTTTCCACATCCGAATAAATCTACTCAACCGAAATGTTAATAAAATCATTAAAAAATATATAAGACAGCAGTTTCGTCGTCATTATATATTATTATATAATATTATATATCTATGTATATTTCATCCTTATTAATGATACTCATACAATAATATCTTAAAAAAAATTAATGAACCGTAATTACTTTTGTATTAAAACTATTTGTAGGTACGATATTTATAATTAAGAAGTCTTGACAACATTTTTACGTGCAAATATATTTTCTTTACAATTCTTCATTCTGTTTTTATTACAATTTATTCAGTAAAAGTATTAAGTAAAAGTTCATTCGTCGTGATGATCTCATTGGTTTTTTTTTAAAATCTATAATAAGTTTTAAAGTTCTATGAATAAAATTTACTTTGGACGTAATTTTATGTATATGTACGAGAGCCGTCTAAACTGCGTGTAACTAAAAATATAAAGATTTCAAGTACTTAAATTTTGAGTGATTGAGGCAAAGCATGTGTGTACGTGTGTATGTATGTACCTCTAGGTAAAGAATTCAAAAAATCAGGAAGCTCTTCAGAAGTTCATTAGCAATGATTTTAGACATTTTATTTATCGCTTAATAGCTCAATCGAAAGAGAAAGTCCTCCGCAAAAAAAAAAAATTAAATAAGGCCAAGTAAAATGTCAACAAAGTGTAACGACTTCAAATTGTGTAGCCTTTAGCCTAAAGTGGCTTAGCTTAGGATTGAATATAATGTTTGAACTTTTCTAAAAATCAATAAAAATACAAGAAATAATAAAATTTGGAAAAAAAAATTGCAAGTAAATTCTTATGTCTTTTTAATGAAACAAATATTCCATTTTAATTGAAGCGATTTTGTATATTTTTTTTTTCTTTTATTCTGTTAGTTTTTTTAAAAGATTGGTTCCTCGGTTGTTTCCTCGATACACACATTATTGATATCTCCTTAAGAATCTCTACAAGTGCGACTTCTAAAAATCTTAACCTTGTTGTAAAAGTGCAGCGCCATAAAATATTTCAACCTTTACGATATAAGAGTTTGTACTATTTTATAAAACGAATAAATAAAAATAAAAACATACATAGATCTATAGAACGGTCGATAATGATGATTATTGCCGTAAATGGTTAAAAAATAACATCGGTTTTTATCAATAACTCCTTCCAAGATAATAAAAACTTCTGATCCGGTTAATTTTTGGTCAGGTCAGCTTCCTCTTCTTCCATTAGTGGTGATAAACGACAGAGCTCTGCATATAGTATTTTCATAATTTCATAAACGTAATCGTTCCACGTTTCTTGACGTCGTTGGTTGGGCTTGGTGACCAACGTCACAGCCAGAAGGAAAATCAGCAGAAGAAGCGGCCACCAGTAAAAGAAAAGAAAAGAAAATAAAAGAAAAAAGTATAAAAAACCGGCCGGTGAACTAGAAGTTGGGTGGCAGCACAGTGCGAGAGTGTGTTGTCTCGTTCTTTTACGGTTTACGAGTAATCGCGCAGTACGAGATTGTAGGAATACTTGTAGATACTTCAATTTAGATGCTGCTTAGCTTGGTTTTGGTTTTTGTTCAGCAATTTTTTTTTTGCAGTTCGGTGGTTTTCGATAAAAGCTGTTGTTGCTTCTTTCTGCACACGAATACATACTTTGTATATGTATGTATATAAATACGACAAATACATACGCTTGTCCACTGTGCCAGAGTGGATCAGTGAGTCCTTTAACCACAATGCAATTGAGCGAGAAAAATTTGAACCAAAAATAGCTAAAATGAAGTAGGGAAGAAGAAGAAGAATAGGAGGAAGAAAAGTGCAGTTGCAGCTTTTAAGCAAAAATGGCAACAACAAAGCACACACAACACGATCGGTCGACAAAAACGAAAAACCGAAATTGTGTAACAAAAAACTTCTTAACGTTGCTCTTAGACTATTTGAAAATGTTCTAAAACAAAAAACCACAAAACAACAACAACTAAATGAACTGAAAAATAAGATAAAATAAAGATTTGTGAAAAAATGCAGGCTGTTTGTTGGTCCGTTGATGACAGACGAACCGACCGACAGACCGACGGATGGCCGGACCGGTCGGGGTCTGGCAGTCAATCCGAAAATAGCTTACGGCATTTTTGTAGTTGGTTGTTGTTTTTTTTTTTTTATTTCATGTTTTTCGGTTAGAAAATATTGGCGCTCGGTCCAAAAACACGAAGAAAGCACAAACAACAACAACAAAATAAGCTCTCGCCAACGAAGACGAGATAAAATTTATAGACAACGACATGAAAGCTAAAAATACACATACTCGTCGACTCGTAGCAATTTTACCAGGAAGAGCCAGTCGTATTATCTTTGTGTCAACTACGAATTTTAATTTGATATTAGAATTTATCATCAAAAATTAGGAATTCGATTGTTTTTTCGCCTTTGTGAGCGCCGCTTGGTGCATGGCTTTTACGATAAATATATGTATAGACGATATATAATCCTATCAATATTTCAAATTTTTGTTATGTACAAAAAAAGTATAATAGTAGTCGCATAACGGATCGAAAAAGTTGGCTCCGTGTATATGTATTTGTTTGGCTGAGCAACATTTTATGAGCGGGTCAATTTTCTCTCATTTGAGCGTGAGAAACGGACGTATGATTATCGGTGTTCACGTCTTCTCACTGCTATATTAGGTATTATTATAATGCTTAAAAAATATTTATAAAGTTAAATTAAATACTTTCCAAATATTATTAAATTTTATTTTATATAATCCATTAAACCAACAACAACGAAATTTTATTGTACAATGCGTAGTATGTAAGGACTGTCTAAAACTGATTTAATTTTCTCCTTTTGGAACAAATGGTCACTGTTGAGATTAAGATGTTTTTGCTTTCTATTGGTTTAAGTTTTTGGCAGAGAAAGCAGCATTCGTTTAAAACCAAGAAAAAGAAACAACGAATAGCGAGATCTATTTTCAATGTTCGATGAACTTCTTGTTGGTTTGATGTTTAATTGGCAGACTGCTCAACTTGTCACTTGAACTTCTATTTGATTACATATAGAGATATATGTATGTACGATATATACCTTCATGTATGCTAGTTTTTCTTTCGTTCCTTTGTTAACTCTTTTGTTGCTTTTTATTTTAAAAAATTATAAAAACAACAACACAACTTGAGTAGTTGCGAGCAATTTTTGAATTTTTAAAACGGTTATTCAACTGGTAGTAATGTACTCGTATACCATTCTTTCATAGATATTTACATAAAATAATTAATAATCCATAACAACACATCCTTCCAAGAAGGCGACATTATTTAGCACACGCTAAATAAATCTGTTTTTAATTTAACAATAAAACAAAATATATGTATTTATAGATTACAGAACAATTCTTTGAAATGCTTTTGGCTGGGGTTACACAATGTGCTCTTTGATATTGATCTTTGCAAAAGATGTGCGTAACTACAATTTATTCAATTTTAAAAGTCAAGCTAAATACATACATTATTTATTATTACTTGCCGAACTGTGTTTTTGTGTGGTGTGCTTATACAATGCTAGAGAAATTTTAATGAATGTTAAAAGAATGCTGCAAGACTATTGCTAAAAATTCTATTATACATAGAATGATTTTGAGTGATAAAGGAACTTATGTGTACTGTATTAAAAGGCAGAATTTTCTTTTTCTACGAGCTAAATTTTTCCGCTTATCTGTATAATGCTTTGGTCACTAAAGTCTTTATAAACTTGAATCTTAAAATCGTAAAATAAAATTTAATTCTAATTATACTTTATAATACTAATTGTGCACATACATAATTTATTAGTACGTATTTAGCACAAGTTTCATAATAAAGACTAGCAGTAGGTATGTTGACTTTGCAATACATACAATGAATAGAGATTGTTTGCAACTTGATTTGAAAAAAAAAATCTAGTTTTTAAGAATGTGACACACTTTAAATTTGACTTAGAAAACTAACACCTTGAACGCTTGACAAATACAACAATTATCAACCAACCAATACATACTATTAAATCAAATTCTTATTAGAATTTTTTTAGCTGTTGCAAAATTAAAAATCTTTCACGCGAAACCAAAAAAAAACCAACTTGATAACATTTTTACGACTTGGAAAAAAATAGTCGCAAATGCACGTACTTAGGAAAATTTATGATTGTTAAAATTTTATTTTAACAGATTTTCATTAATAGTACAAAAATTTTTCAAAAGTATGACGTTTAAAACTCGTCTAATTTGTGCTCTTCACTCCTCTATAGTGGATCTCGTGTTTCTTTTCCTTGATCTTTAAGAGGCTTTCTATGACTTCTTCTCTTTGGCTCTCTCTCTTCTCTTTAGCTCTATTTCTATTCTCTATCGCTTCCTAGATATCACCAAAGACATCTCTGCTTTTCCTATACTGTTTTTGTCATTTCTGGGCCTTTTATTTTCTTGCTGTGTTTCCTTTTATATCCCTATCCTTATATATTTCTCTCTCTCTCTCTCTCCTTCTTTCACTCTTTTTCCCCCCCTCAGTTTTTTTCTCATCGCCATTGAGATTCCCTTTTACTTTAAATTTTTTAAACACAACGAAATAAAATTTTCTCTAATTCCTTTCTTTATTACTAAAATTTATTTATTCAAAATATATATTTCTCTCTCAGTGTATTAAGTGTCACGTTTTGTTAACGATTTTTTATTTTTTTTATTTGTTGAATAAAAAATTTCCAATGAACAAATAAAAAAGTATATAAATACATACACTAACAAATATTCATATAAAAAAACTTTACTTTGATATAAGATCGCACATTAGCTGCTATCTTGTAGTTAGTCTCATGAAGTACATAGTCTCATGAGTTTTAAATAACACTTTTTCCATAATTTACACTTTATTGTTAATTTGGTTTCTCTAAAGCGATGAGATCATCTCTTCTCTTTCCCATGATCATTTATTAAATGAGGAAAAACTAATGATTTACTAAAATGAAAGCAATTAACGATAGTAATTACTTGATGTACTCGAAACTCAGTACTTGCATACTTACATGACATGCATATGTACATAACAATTCCTAGAAATGATTGAAAATTAATTCACTCTGTTTTAAGATTGCAAAGTTTCTTTCATGAGCCAAAGTTTCTTTGCTGAAGAGGAGAAAGTACGATATATTAAAGAAAAGCTTTATTCATCCACAATATAATAATTACCAAACTAGTCAGCCTTTTTTCGTTTGAAAGGTAACTTTTGGAATTTGGAAATATTAATTTTTATTCGTGGTAGAAGAAGACATTTAAGACCTGAGTATCGTACCTTGCAATAACTAAGTATGGTTAAAATTTTGTGGAAGAACATAAGTACTACACTGCGATCTCAACAGTTTCAACAAGTATTCATTAAAGTTTAAGAATTGCTCTCAATTATGAACAACTAATTCAAGGTTCTACTGGTGAGATCAAGAGGCAGACTTTTTAAAAAAATATTGTTGCAATTTGCTTTTCATTTAACAAACTATGATAAGTTCATTTCAATCATTCTATTATTATTCTTTTAACTGTGCTACAACAATATACGAGTTAAATTTTCTTATTGTTACAATAGATCCAATACTTGAGTATGTATCATATACACTCGCCAACGTAATCAAAGCTTACACTATAACAAAGAAAATAACAATGGATGCTGTACAATAATAAAACACAACAATAACAATGAAAGCTAATATTTTTATTAATATTACTTGTAGTACTTAAATAAATGCATTCATTCATTGTCAGTGTCTGAATAACGAACTACTCGGCTTCTTATTAGACTCAAGTGCACAATTTCAATTTCATTTCAGGTTCGCAAAATGCCCTCATATTCTAAAGTAAGATGTTGGAAGTTTGAAATTGCTCTTGGTTGGTCGGTCGGTCGATCGGTCGGTCTGGTCTGACTATTTATGCCCTCTGCCTGTTTGTTTATCTGCCTTTACGGCAAATTTATATCAATTTCTAGCTTACCATGTAATCTCTTACATACAACACACACTCTCTCTCTCTCTCTCTCTCTCTCTCTCTCTCTCTGTCTCCCTCCTCCTCCTCCTCCTCCTCGCCTCCTTTTAAAATCGTCATGTTTTTCTATAGATACTACTAATTTCTGAAGTTCGTTTGAGGTTCAAGTGCAAAGCCTACGGTACGGTCAGAATTAATAAAATTGAGCATAAAAAACTGTAAAAAAACTATAAAACTATCGTATACATACTGTTAAATTATTTCTTCATTTAAAATCGTCTTAGATTTATTTCAATATTTCAAGCAAATATTTCTGTTAATAATAATTTAAACTATTATTATTTATAATGTGCATCTTGTCTTTGATTTTGGTGTCTTAGGAGTTAATCGATTTAGCGTTTAAATCATTCATACACAATGATTTAAAAAGTATTTAAAAAATAAACCATTATCAAAAGTTCATTATCATCTTACACGTATTTGTTTGCGTCATTTCATTACCAACATCAGAGAATGTCCACCCACTATTAAAAACACCGTTATCTTTTTTCATGGTTGAGAAAGTATTTCTTGATTGTGGTGAATGTATTCTATAAAAATTAAATTGCTGTATCGACTCGTACTTACATACTTCACGTTCTTTACGCTTCATCGATTTTTTTGGTTTTAATTAGTGATGGGACGATTCTTGGAATCGGAAACGTAAATCAAAACTATCGGCACTTTTTCAGGTATCGAAATCGGAATCGTAGAATGTGAATGTAAATTAACATGCTTTTTCACAAGCGCACTTTTACCTGTCGTCTGCATTTGCTATTCACAAGTACGATGCCGTCTTTTTCGCACGAGACGACACCTAAATTGCTGTCGTCTTGAAATTGACGTTTTGACGTCTGCTGTCGTACTTGTGAACTTGTGTTAAGGCAACATCGAGATTCGTATCGAAATCGTTACAAATTTTGGCATCGTCCCAACACTACTATCGTATTAATCCATTTGAATGAAAAATATTAAATACTACGATCGGTATCGTTATGATACGATATGAAAAAATGAGGCTTCTAATAAAAAAAATCTTTTTTTTATTTTATTACGCAAAAGATTTGAAAATTTGCGTACATTCTTGCAGTAAAATGTGAGATATAAAAATCTCATAGCTCACATCTTTTAGCTGTATAATTTGCATTTTCTAGATGAGAACAAATTTTTAAATAAAATACTCTCTCTTTAATAAAAACTACGTATTAAATCAACTGAAGCACGAATCTTGAAAATGCTTGAATGAAAAAAATTTCTTCTCTTGAAGACACCTCTTTCACTTCAACTTTTCATTTAACAAATTGCAATATTTGAAGTGTTCAAGCTGAAGAAGATTTCTATCATTTCATCGCTTCTTCATTCGTTCATTAATGGATAATACTTAAAGCTCTGTCGTCGCTGGCAATCCAACCATCTATCGTCCTTAGCGTACAACTATTGTACGATATTTCAAAATTGAGTGAGTGCTGATGGACTCTTGACACCATTCTCATTGGGGTTAAGGCAGTCAGTGAGGAAATTCATTTAACCTTGCAGCAAGAGTTAACCCATTTTTGAATAGTTTTGATATATTGATATGATATGCTCAAATATGATTATTTTGTTTTCTTTTTTCGATTTTAAATTCTTATTTAATCTTATTTTTTTACTACGATTATGTGTTTTCTTTCTCTTTATCCTCACCTTTATTTTTTTTTACATTTTGTTCATTCTTTCTTGTTATTTATATATATTTTTATTTATTATGTGGAAATTATTATTTATTGCTATTACACAAAAAATCTTAACTGTAAGATTTCTTTTCAGCTTTCTAAACCTAACTTTAGCCCTTTTTATCTCTTGTAGCCAAAGAAAAAGTGGAACAATCAAATATAATGCAGAATCAAATGTTTTATTCAATGAATAATTAAATATTTTAATATCTTAGAATGCATTTAGTAAAGAAAAACTAAGCGAAGGTAAGAAAAATAGAGAGAGACAATGGAAATAAACTTCTACTCGGCTTTTAAGCCATTTAAAGTTACGTGTAACACGCGATGCGAGTAAAGCTATACTTTTCCTATAAAGGAATTCCTATATCCTCGTAGAACACGCAAAACTAGTTTCGTATTTGTTTGGAGAGTAAACTATCATTACGTACGAGTAGAAACGATAAAACAAATAATAAAAGGAGAGCATTTCAACAGGTGAAGATTTTAAAATATGATAGAAAGAATGAGATATGAAAGACTTCGAAATTTTACAATCTGGTTATTGAAAGTTTGCAAATTTAAAAAACTGTTTGAGCTACGCCCTTAAAATTGACGCATGTCCATGAGAATTCTCGGCCGCGTGTCGCGATATCGATAAAATTTCAAAGCGAGATCCGAGAACTGGAACGAGGCAGGCTTTTTTGGGGTCAAGACGAGATCCAAGAATGGTAGAGACTCGATCCGAGAATGGTAGAGACTTTTACATACGAAAGTCGAGACTGAAACCCAGAACGAGAAAAACATTTTCAGTCAAGACGAGATTCGAGAATAGTAGGGACGTCTGGTCAGTTTTGAGAAACTCCAAAGCTGATATAGCGTTTTTCGGCCAATGTCAGCAACACCTCGACCTCGATAGTGATCGATCCAAGCCTTAAAACGCGACTCGTTCTGTACAACAAGTACTCGTATAATAAATTTCTATTATATTTTAAAGTACAATTTTCCCAGAGCGATCTTTTCATCTCCCTTCCGCCCCTCCCTTCCGTAGGAAATAAAACTCTTGCATATGAATTAGACTGTGAAAGATTTACATATTTTCAATTACATGAAGCTTCTCACTTAAGACAGCGTCAAAGTAAACTAACTAAAAAGAAACTGCAAAATTCAAATAACTCTGTAATGTGAGGAATGGGCAACAATTTGCCGCATATGGCAACACTGGATGTTGTCCATTACAACAGCAACAGCAACAGCAGCAGCAGCGTTTCTGTGGGCAATCGTTGAACCTGTCTGAATAATAATTGAAAAAAAAGTTGTTGCAGTTTTTACTGTTGCTGTTGTTGCTGTTGTTGTTTTGTTGAGCGCATTTTTGTTATTGTTAGTAGAGTTGATATTGTTTTTGTTGTCCAGAGAGTAGCGCAACTTCAATGATGACGCCTATTTCCATCAAAACGAAGAGAGAAACAGAATGCGATCGTTTTAAAACTGATGCCAGAGTTTTAAGAGCCTGCGGGCCGTGAAGGGTGGATGGCGGAAGAGGGTGGGTGAACGTCGTAGTGATAAATAGATAAACTTTAAACAAATATTTTCCATTCATTTGCTGTCTGCTTTATACTCGCCTTGCGTAATTTTATTGCTATTCTCCTTTCCGTTTTCATTTCGCCTTGCAGTCTACACTTTTTTGCTCTCTAAATGTCTCCTTCAAATTAATTTCAATTTCATGCAATATTTTCTGTTAAATTAATTTGGCTAAATTGTCTTACGTAACTTATGATGATCAACATAGACTGGACACCGGCCGGGCTCATCATTAAACTGACTGTTACGAATAAAATCTCTCTGAAAACGCTATATTTTGAGGTTTTCGATCATAATAATGATGTTTTTTATTGTTGCTGCTGCTGCTACTGCTGCTGTTGCTGTGCTGATTTATTGTGACTACTTACTTTAAATTGTTAGGCATTTTCATGGGAGGGCTTCTCAATGTCATGCATTTTTTTCTAAATGAGGAACCATTTAATTGCTCTCAATTAAATTCAGTCTTAAATTGCTTTGTTTTGTAACAACATTATTTCATTTATGAAACTGTGATTAAAGTGTGGGACACAAACAACAACAATTTGTTCAAATTATCATGGTCGATATTATTTAAACAAAAATATTTTCAAGTCATTCTCGATATAAAAACCTTTTTCATATTCAATTCTTTACCAAAACAGCATATTTCGATCTCGTTTTGACTGAAGAACCCTTTGTCGTTGCGTTGCGATTTCGTGGCGACTAAAAACGAGTTAGAATAATCCTAACTATCGCATACATTTTGAATACTTCAAAAAGTATTTCTCAAAAAATTCAGAGCAAGGCACCAAATTGCTTCAGATTGATCAATTTTTCGTCCTTACAATATTTTAGACGAATATATTTACAATTTTTGATTAAAAGTTTTTTCTTTTTCTCTCTATTTTCAGGTAAATTCATTTCTGTTGATAACACATAATAATATAACGCTAACAACGTGTGAGTAAGTGGCTTCGAAAATCTACATAAAATTACCTTTTTAATCTTTTCTCCATGCTAAAAACTTTAGAGAAAGAAAAATGTCTACAAATTATAAATCAAACAGTTTTTCTCAGTTTTTACTTTTAGAAATATGTATGTCCTTAAAAAGTCAGATATACAATATATACTCGTATATCGTAGATATCGTTATATAAACATTTTTATAAACATAATTATGTACACTTTTACACTTAAAAACGATCTTTTTCTCGCAACTAAAAATTCTCGTATTAAAAAATTTACATACATATATTTACCATCACATTATTGTCCTTATACATGTAATTACTATGTATGTAATTACCAGACGTTTTCTTTTAATTACAAAGACATAAAAAATGTTATCAATTGAAATTACTTTGGGACGAAAAGAATTTTGATCGCCACCATTAGTTGGATCTTTTTAATATTTACATTTCTCCTAACTTATAAAATATTATCTGAGATAATATTGGAAAAGTAATTTTCCTTTCCTTTTTTTCTATTTTTAAGTTATTTATTTTTCTTTCCTAATACGAATTGTTTCTTTTATTCTTCCGTTATTATTGTTGTTCTCATTTACAGAATTTGTTTGTTATTTCAAAACTTGAGAGTGAAAGTT
Organism: Conops quadrifasciatus; assembly: GCA_949752815.1. NCBI lineage: Eukaryota > Metazoa > Arthropoda > Insecta > Diptera > Conopidae > Conops > Conops quadrifasciatus. The sequence continues at coordinate 14,243,196 of OX457077.1, read as the reverse complement.
TAATATTTGTACAACATACTCGTATCAAATGAACGATTATTTATTTAAAGCTTAGCTTTTTTCATAATTCTTAGCGCCTTATTAAAATATTTACTTCTAATATCAAAAGGGTTTCTTATTTCAGTGTACTCGTAATTGATCATTTAGATATTGTGCATTTCAACACCACTCAATTCGTTGAATTCTCCATTCTGTAGACAGTATCAGTTTCGAAGTAATGCGATTTAATATCTTCAGAGTCGTTGATTTTAAAATCAATTCTTTGCAGAGGTCCATCATAAATGATTAGAGCTATATCGTATTAAACGTCCATAGCCCAAAAATATAGAATTTGGTTACTTCATATGAAAATGTGACAGAGAAAACTGTGTCCTCCATAGAATTTCCTTCATAAACTGATAAAAGAAGAGAGAAAAGATACCCACGTGTTGCTAATTGTAATTATTATCATTTAGGAAGTTGTCATATTTAGTCTAATATATTTACTAAAATTTTTGATGAAACGAATGGTGTTTGAATTTCAAAAAACAAGACCAAGACATGTTATATATTAACATTTTATACTTCTGAACAGAGACAGAGAGAGAGCGTCGTTGAATGTGATCAAGTTGTCGGTCGCTTGACCATGTTGCTGCATCGAGTATATTGACCTCACTTGTGTCTGATCGCAATTTCGTATGATTTAATGTGTTAAAAAGTCATAAGGGTTAATTTTCTCAGATCCCTTAAGCTGTCAATTATCTTCTGCTGCTAAGTAGAGAGGTCTTGTTATAATCTTTTATAAATAGATTATTACGAGAGAGTATATTCATATACGTTTATGAATATTAATATAAACACACAAATGTTCGAAAGACTTTAAATACAGTAAACTTTATAAACAACTTGCTCAATTTGTTTCCTTACAATCTTATTGTTAGCCATGTTTCTTGGCGAGACTTCATTTCCTGAGTACATATTCATAAGTGTTTATAGGTATTCATTATGTTTCTAAGTACTCATAAGTATTCATAATACATTCAGCATAGTGTGGTTTAGGCTTTTCAAGCGTTAGAATGCAAAAATAATAATAATGACAATTAGAATATTATCTACTGCCGATAAAATATATGGTATATTTTAATTTCAATGACGCATATCAATAATTTATTCGTGTTTTTTTGTTTCTATCCAACTGATAAAAGCCAGGGAATATTAAAAGAGATAAGATAAGAGATAAGATCAGAATTCTTTGGAGTGGAGTGGTCTATTGTTTTTGGAGTGGCAACATTTTCACATTTTGGCAACAATAATAAAAAAAAATTCGAGTACTTCCTCTACAAATTTCAAAACATCTATCCGTCTTTAATTAATTAGGATTTTAAATTTTTTTTCTTTTAACAATTTAAACGATTAATAAAATTTCCCTTTCGATTTCCCCAAAAAACAAACAAACAAAGAAACAAACAAAATAAATATTATTTATTGGATTTAAAAAAAAGCTCGTGAATACAAAGAAATTATGTTGAAAAGAAAACCTTCGAAAAAAATTTAACTTTCACTAAAAAAAATCTGGATAAATTGATATGACAGCAACAGCAACAACAACAACAACACGAATCAAATTGCTATGTGAATTCAATTAATGTGAAAACGTTAAAAAAAAAACCACGAACTTATATAGAAAATTTGTGTGTTAACAACGTATCGTAAGGTATAATCTCACATCAAAATTGGTCTTGACCGATAAATGCGTACTCTTGTGTTTATATGTGTATAAACATATATGTGTCTCGTATGTACGCATATGTATAAAATGAAATGAATGTGAAAGTCAACCGCAATCACGATGACCAAATGCCAACCGATCAACATCAAACAGCCATGGAGTTAATTTACCATCGTTACCTTAAAAAACAAAATGCATTATCGGCACGGTTTTTTGACTTACGAGAATGTAGTAACATCTTGTCACGATGAAGACAACACTTTTAGGATATAGGACGATTACGATGACCATAATCTTGTTGTAAAGCTCGAAATGCAGCCACAGCAAAATCTTAAATCGTGTAGAATGCTTTAACAAAGTTTCATTCATTCATTCAAAGATTCATATTCTCAAATGGCAAACCTTCAACTAAACAAATGCTAGTTCAGATGACACTGACATTTGACAGCTGCCAAACGGCGGGGCTTTACTTTCCGTAACTCGAAATGGATAACCCTTTATTATCGTATAATACAATAAACTCTTTATTAGTCGTATGAGTGGTACAGCGAAATTATGCGAAATTTTTTTAGCACTATTCAATTTTGACATACCATTTTCATGTTAACTTTTATTCCAACACTATTTAATTTTTAAACCCGTTTATTTTATTGCACGAAATAGATCTTAATCAAAAGTGTAAATAACCGAATAACACACTCTGCTAAATGACTTGTGAAATTATTTACAAAGTATTGCTAATGATGAGCTAAATTTGAAAAACAAAGTGATTTCGTTGTTACTAGCGTCTCGTACAAAATAGTCTGATGGCAATATGTACTATATATTGTTAGTTAGTTGGTTTGTTTGTTGGTTGGTTGGTTGCTTGACTTTGTGCGTAATCAAGTAAATAAACACATTAAATTTAAAAGTAATATACAATATTATGTACTAAATATATTTGTGCTCAAATATCGTAACAGTTAGTCTTTCAGTTATTAGACTTTTTAGTTAATTGAGGTTAAAATAGATTTCAAAAAATTAATTAAATTTGCTAAAAAAGTTGATTAGTATGAACATTTATTCTCGCTCTCTACGTCAATACTACGTAGATAGAGGAAGGTCGTATTGTGCGCTAAAGTTTATTATTCTATCTTTTTTGTGAGGTTTTAAAACGATATATATTAAAATATTTGAACTTGTACAAGTACGTACACATAGTATTTTTATACAATACTCGTATGTTAGCATTCATGATAATTATACTGCATGAAAGTAATGTGTTATTTTTGTAGTAAAATTAGCAACTACGAACATGGAAAATTTTAAGAAATGGTAAATTATTTTGAACAAAAAACGAGTCTAATTAAATTGAGTAAAAGATATAAAACGAAAAAAGCCGGGCATAAAAACAATTTAGATTTAAAAATAATGTTTTATAAAACTTAATGTTGATTTATAAGATATGATATCAACATTTTAGATTTAAACTTTTGCTTTATTATTACACTTAATACACATTAATGTTGAATAAACTCCTGTATGGGCTGTAATTAGGTTTTCCATAGAAACAACAAGGCATGACTATATTATACTCGCATGTTGTTGTTGTTGTTGTTGGCGTTAAACTACTTTTTTTACGTCACTCAGCATTTGCATGCATTTTATCTCTTTGTATGTGCACTTCTTTCTTTTGTATGCACTTCTCCTAGACCTAATCTATTTCCAAATTTATTTCTTACAAATACAATATATGTACATATGTGTACTCATTCATACTCATACTCATGGGCGTCTGAACTGATTTAACTGCATGCGTGCTTTCATTTATTTACGTACGAATAGAATGCAACACGCTACGCGCGCTGTTCCATTTCGTTTGCATTCATCGCCAAATTTTGCAATTTCTTTTTCACTTCACTTTTACTGATTCTGTTTTTTTTTTAAATTTTCTTTCTTTTGTTTTGCTTTTGTTTTCTTCAAAAATATTCATTTACTCTTCGTAAGTGAAAACCGTAATTTTCATGATTTTTGTTTTATATTTCTTGACTCAATTTTGCTTTTCATTTCAATAAATTCGTTTTCTTTGGTTTTTTTTGGTTTTTCCTCTAAAAAGTGTTTCTTCTTTCTCTGGTTTTTTGTGTTCGTTCTCATTTACGAAGGCACTGCTGCATAAATTCGATTCTATTAATAGCGATGGTGCCTGCCGGCTACAAAACCATGGCGTTTGGCGCATAATAAAGACACCGTTGGCGGCAGCACTTCTTGAGGAAACAGAAGAAATGTTGTTCAGTGCTTTTTTCAGTATACTATTTCAATTGTTTCCAAATTTTTTAAATGCATCTTTGTTCTTAGTAATATTCATTTAGTTCTTCTTTTTCCTTTTACTCTATATTTTATAGAATTATATACGATACTTGTTAATTCATAGATCTTATATACCGCTTTGGATCGATAAAAATATACTTTCCTCAAAATAATTTGCAATTTAAAAACATTTTTGCTCCTCATCATTCAAAGTTTGGTCGTGAATCGTTTGAGTCAGGACATTAAAATTTGCGGTAGTCTTCTCGTATGAGATGAAAATTCTCTGAAAATCTGTGCTGTGCTATATCTTCGAAATCCACCGAAAATATTGGCGAATTTGAAATTATGAAAATATTTCATTCGAAAATTTCCGCCTGAAAATCAAAAGAATCTGCAAACATGTTTTGATTTTTTGTTATTATTGTTTTTAGACTTTAATTAAAATGCGTAATTCTTATTTTATTTATAACATGATTACGATTTTATTTTTCCGTTTAATTATTTAGATTGGCTCAGTCTCATTTTACAATATTTACAACAACAACAACAACAACAAGCAATTTTTCTGCTGCACAGCAAGTGTGTGTACTTATTCAAACTTTCGCTCTAAATAACTCTGATTCAATCGATCGTCGGTCGATCGGGGTGTGTGTGTGTGTGTGTGTGTGTGTGTGTGTGTGCTGTGCTTAGGTTGCTTCAATCAATTATTTCTGGTTATTTTTATTTTTCTCTCCCTTCGCCGGTTGAATGGCATCAACAGAGCTCAATAATAGATTCTGTGAAATCGAGTTTTCAGGTTTTCCAGTTACTTGTACGTGCGCAAGTACCAAGCAAGCTTCCAAGCCTTCCTTCCGACCAACTTGTTGTTGGCCATAATGCAGCAAGTGAATGAACGCACAACAAATGACGAGACGGCATCTTTGGAATCACCGATCAGATCAACCGAACCGAACCGACCCGACCGACCGTTCGACGAACCATACGACCGATTGAACTGATTGACCAGCCGAGCGCTTGACCAACCTGAAAGAAAGAAAAATTAAACCACCTTTCCCTTCACTATTTTTACTCATACCAAACCTCTATCTTCGTTCCAAGCTCTCCATCGTACTTTTTTTAATTTAATGAATGTATTCGCCGCATGTTAGTGCGAGTGTGGGTGTGTATGCCTCTTTTTTAAATATTTATTTAAGTACGATATATAAAAATGATATAAAATTGTAGAGAATGCAAAACACAAGCTCACTTCACAAGCTTACTTGTTCTAAAAGTGACTTGTGTTATTTTACGCTCACATCAGTTGCAATGTGCTAAGAGGTTTGTGTACTAGATAAAATTTTCAGTGCTAGCATACACAAATCGCCGTGGCACGACTATGAGCTATGACTAAAAGCTATTCACAAGTACGACAGCAGACTTCATAACGTCCATTTTAAGACGACAGCAATTTAGGTGTCGTCTCGTGCCAAAAAGACGGCGTCGTACTTGTGAATAGAAAATGACGAAGACAGCGGTTTTAGACGACGACAACGTGTAAAAGTGAGCTCGAGAATAAGCGTGTTAATCATTTAAATTGAGATATTTTTGCAGTATTTGTATAAC